>CAKAJE020000255.1:0-45450 GCA_916610135.2 Macropis europaea
TCTATCACATTTGTTCAATTTACGTCACTCCTATTTCAGATAGCGTATTGGGCCAAGCGGCAACTCAAAGCGCATGAAATGGCGAGTAAAATGCACTATTAAACTTCTAGGGTAGGGCAAACAGAGACCCGATTAGATCATTTTATATTATGGTTAATTTAAGAATTCAGCAAAATTCTATCACATTTGTTCAATTTACGTCGCTCCTATTTTAGATAGCGTACTGGGCTAGGCGGCATCCTAAAGCGCGCGGAGAGTGGCGAGTAAAATGCACTATTAATCATCTATGATAGGGCAATCAGAGACCCGATTAGATCATTTTATATTTTGGTTAATATAAGAATTCAGCGAAATTCTATCACATTTGTTCAATTTACGTCGCTCCTATTTCAGGTAGCGTATTGGGCCAAGCGGCATCTCAAAGCGCATGAAATGGCGAGTAAAATGCACTATTAAACTTCTAGGGTAGGGCAAACAGAGACCCGATTATATCATTCTATATTATGGTTAATTTAAGAATGCAGCGTAATTCTATCACATTTGTTCAATTTACGTCGCTCCTATTTTAGATAGCGTATTGGGCTCTGCGGCATCTCAAAACACATGCAATGGCGAGTAAAATGCACTATTAAACTTCTACGGTAGGGCAAACAGAGACCCGATTAGATCATTTCATATTATGGTTAATTTAAGAATTCAGTGAAATTCTATCACATTTGTTCAACTTACGTCGTTCCTATTTCAGATAGCGTCCTGGGATAAGCGGCATCTCAAAGCGCATGAAATGACGAGTAAAATGCACTATTAAACTTCCAGGGTAGGGCAAGCAGAGACCCGATTAGATCATTTTATATTATGGTTAATTTAAGAATTCAGCAAAATTCTATCACAATTGTTCAATTTACGTCGCTCCTATTTTAGATAGCGTATTGGGCTCTGCGGCATCTCAAAACACATGCAATGGCGAGTAAAATGCACTATTAAACTTCTACGGTAGGGCAAACAGAGTCCCGATTAGATCAATTCATATTATGGTTAATTTAAGAATTCAGTGAAATTCTATCACATTTGTTCAACTTACGTCGTTCCTATTTCAGATAGCGTCCTGGGATAAGCGGCATCTCAAAGCGCATGAAATGACGAGTAAAATGCACTATTCAACTTCTAGGGTAGGGCAAGCAGAGTCCCGATTAGATCATTTTATATTTGGGTTAATATAAGGATTCAGGGAAATTCTATCACATTTGTTCAATTTACGTCGCTCCTATTTAAGATAGCGTACTGCGATAGGCGGCACCTGAAAGCGCGTGGAATGGCGAGTAAAATGCACTACTAAACTTCGATGATAGGGCAATCAGAGACCCGATTAGATCATTTTATATTTTGGTTAATATAAGAATTCAACGTAATTCTATAACATTTGTTCAATTTACGTCGCTCCTATATCAGATAGCGTATTGGGCTAAGCGGCATCTCAAAGCGCATGAAATGGCGAGTAAAATGCACTATTAAACTTCTGGGGTAAGGCAAACAGAGACCCGATTAGATCATTTTATATTACGGTTAATATAAGAATTCAGCGTAATTCTATCACATTTGTTCAATTTACGTCGCTCCTATTTCAGATAGCGTATTGGGCTACGCGGCAGCTCAAAGCGCATGAAATGGCGAGTAAAATGCACTATTAAACTTCTAGGGTAGGGCAAACAGAGACCCGATTATATCATTCTATATTATGGTTAATTTAAGAATTCAGCGGGATTCTATCACATTTGTTCAATTTTCGTCGCTCCTATATCAGATAGCGTATTGGGCTAAGCGGCATCTCAAAGCGCATGAAATGGCGAGTAACATGCACTATTATACTTCTAGGGTAAGGCAAACAGAGACCCGATTAGATCATTTTATATTACGGTTAATATAAGAATTCAGCGTAATTCTATCACATTTGTTCATTTACGTCGCTCCTATTTCAGATAGCGTATTGGGCTAAGCGGCATCTCAAGCGCACGAAATGGCGAGTAAAATACACTATTAAACTTCTAGGGTAGGGCAAACAGAGACCCGATTAGATCATTTTATATTATGGTTAATATAAGAATTCAGCGAAATTATATCACATTCGTTCAATTTACGTCCCTCCTATTTCAGATAGCGACTTGGGCTAAGCGGCACCTGAAAGCGCATGAAATGACGAGTGAAATGCACTATTAAACTTCTAGGGTACGGCGAACAGAGACCCGATTAGATCATTTTACATTAAGGTTAATATAAGAAATCAGGGAAATTCTATCACATTTGTTCAATTTACGTCGCTCCTACTCCAGATAGCGTGTTGGGCTAAGCGGCATCTCAAATCGCATGAAATGGCGATCAAAATGCGCTATTAAACTTCTAGGGTTGGGCAAACAGACACCCGACTAGATCATTTTATATTATGGTTAATTTAAGAATTCAGCAAAATTCTCTAACATTTGTTCAATTTACATCGTTCCTACTTCAGATAGCGTAGTGGGCTAGGCGGCATCTTAAAGCGCGCGGAATGGCGAGTAAAATGCACTATTAAACTTCTATGGTAGGGCAATCAGAGACCCGATTAGATCATTTTATATTTTGGTTAATATAAGAATTCAGCGAAATTCTATCACATTTGTTCAATTTACGTCGCTCCTATTTCAGATAGCGTATTGGGCTAAGCGGCATCTCAAAACGTATGAAATGGCGACTAAAATGCACTATTAAACTTCTAGACTAGGGCGAACAGAGACCCGATTAGATCATTTTACATTATGGTTAATAAAAGAATTCAGCGAAATTCTATCACATTTGTTCAATTTATATCGCTCCTATTTCAGATAGCGTATTGGGCTAAGCGGCATCTCAAAGCGCATGAAGTGACGAGTATAACGCCCTATTAAAGTTCTAGGGTAGGGCAAACAGAGACCCGATTAGACCATTTTATATTATGGTTAATTTAAGAATTCAGCGAAATACTATCACATTCGTTCAATTTACGTCGCTCCTATTTCAGATAGCGTATTGGGCAAAGCGGCATCTCAAACCGCATGAAATGACGAGTAAAATGCACTATTAAACTTCAAGGGTAGGGCAAGCAGAGACCCGATTAGATCATTTTATATTATGGTTAATTTAAGAATTCAGCAAAATTCTATCACATTCGTTCAACTTAGGTCGCTCCTATTTCAGATAGCGTACTGGGCTAGGCGGCATCTAAAAGCGCGTGGAATGGCAAGTAAAATGCACTATTAAAGTTCTAGGCTAGGGCGAACAGAGACCCGATTAGATCATTTACATTATGGTTAATAAAAGAATTCAGCGAAATTCCATCACATTTGTTCAATTTACATCGCTCCTATTTCAGATAGCGTATTGGGCTAAGCGGCATCTCAAAGCGCATGAAATGACGAGTAAAATGCACTATTAAACTTCTCGGGTAGGGCAAACAGAGACCCGATTAGATCATTTTATATTTTGGTTAATATAAGAATTCAGCGAAATTCTATCACATTTGTTCAATTTACGTCGCTCCTATTTCAGATAGCGTATTGGGCCAAGCGGCATCTCAAAGCGCATGAAATGGCGACTAAAATGCACTATTAAACTTATAGGGTAGGGCAAACAGAGACCCGATTAGATCATTTTATATTATGGTTAATTTAAGAATTCAGCAAAATTCTATCACATTTGTTCAACTTACGTCGCTCCTATATCAGATATAGTACTGGGCTAGGCGGCATCTTAAAGCGCGTGGAATGGCGAGTAAAATGCACTACTAGACTTCTATGATAGGGCAATCAGAGACCCGATTAGATCACTTTATATTTTGTTTAATATAAGATTTCAGGGAAATTGTATCACATTTGTTCAATTCACGTATCTCCTATTTCAGATAGCGTATTCGGCTAAGCGGCATCTCAAAGCGCATGAAGTGGCGAATAAAATGCACTATTAAACTTCTAGGCTAGGGCGAACAGAGACCCGATCAGATCATTTTACATTAAGGTTAATATAAGAATTCAGCGAAATTCTATCACATTTGTTCAACTTACGTCGCTCCTATTTCAGATAGCGTATTGGGCTAAGCGGCATCTCAAAGCGCATGAAATGGCGAGTGAAATGCACCATTAGACTTCTATGGTAGGGCGAACAGAGACCCGATTAGATCATTTTACATTAAGGTTAATATAAGATTTCAGGGAAATTGTATCACATTTGTTCAATTCACGTATCTCCTATTTCAGATAGCGTATTCGACTAAGCGGCATCTCAAAGCGCATGAAGTGGCGAATAAAATGCACTATTAAACTTCTAGGCTAGGGCGAACAGAGACCCGATCGGATCATTTTCCATTATGGTTAATAAAAGAATTCAGCGAAATTCTATCACATTTGTTCAATTTACGTCGCTCCTATTTCAGATAGCGTATTGGGCTAAGCGGCATCTCAAAGCGTATGAAATGGCGAATAAAATGCACTATTAAAGTTCTAGGCTAGGGCGAACAGAGACCCGATTAGATCATTTTACATTATGGTTAGTAAAAGAATTCAGCGAAATTCTATCACATTTGTTCAACTTTCGTTACTCCTATTTCAGATAGCGTATTGGGCTAACCGGCATCTCGAAGCGCATGAAATGACGAGTAAAATGCACTATTAAACTTCTAGGGTAGGGCAAACAGAGACCCGATTAGATCATCTAATATTATGGTTAATTTAAGAATTCAGCAAAATTCTATCACATTTGTTCAACTTACGTCGCTCCTATTTCAGATAGCGTATTGGGCTAAGCGGCATCTCAAAGCGCATGAAATGGCGAGTAAAATGCACTATTAAACTTCTAGGGTAGGGCAAACAGAGACCCGATTAGATCATCTAATAGTATGGTTAATTTAAGAATTCAGCAAAATTCTATCACATTTGTTCAACTTACGTCGCTCCTATTTCAGATAGCGTATTTCGCTAAGCGGCATCTCAAAGCGCATGAAATGGCGAGTAAAATGCACTATTGAACTTCTAGGGTAGGGCAAACAGAGACCCGATTAGATCATCTAATATTATGGTTAATTTAAGAATTCAGCAAAATTCTATCACATTTGATCAATTTACGTCGCTCCTATTTCAGATAGCGTACTGGGCTAGGCGGCATCTAAAAGCGCGTGGAATGGCGAGTAAAATGCACTATTAAAGTTCTAGGCTAGGGCGAACAGAGACCCGATCAGATCATTTTACATTATGGTTAATAAAAGAATTCAGCGAAATTCCATCACATTTGTTCAATTTACATCGCTCTTATTTCAGATAGCGTATTGGGCTAAGCGGCATCTCAAAGCGCATGAAATGACGAGTAAAATGCACTATTACATTTCTAGGGTAGGGCAAACAGAGACCCGGTTAGATCATTTTATATTATGGTTAATTTAACAATTCAGCGAAATTCTATCACATTTGTTCAATTTACGTCACTCCTATTTCAGATAGCGTATTGGGCCAAGCGGCAACTCAAAGCGCATGAAATGGCGAGTAATATGCACAATTAAACTTCTAGGGTAGGGCAAACAGAGACCCGATGAGATCATTTTATATTATGGTTAATTTAAGAATTCAGCGAAATTCTATCACATTTGTTCAATTTACGTCGTTCCTATTTCAGATATCGTATTGGGCCAAGCGGCATCTCAAAGCGCATGAAATGGCGAGTACAATGCACTATTAAACTTCTAGGGTAGGGCAAATAGAGAGCCGATGAGATCATTTTATATTATGGTTAATTTAAGAATTCAGCGAAATTCTATCACATTTGTTCAATTTACGTCGCTCCTATTTCAGATAGCAAACAGGGCTAGGCGGCATCTTAAAGCGCGTGGAATGGCGAGTAAAATGCACTACTAAACTTCTATGATAGGGCAATCAGAGAACCGATTAGATCATTTTATATTATAGTTAATTTAAGAATTGAGCGAAATTCTATCACATTTGTTCAATTTACGTCGCTCCTATTTCAGGTAGCTTATTGGGCTAAGCGGCATCTCAAAGCGCATGAAATGGCGAATAAAATGCACTATTAAACTTCTAGGGTAGATCAAACAGAGACCCGAGTAGATCATTTTACATTATGGTTAATAAAAGAATTCAGCGTAATTCCATCACATTTGTTCATCTTACGTCGCTCCTATTTCAGATAGCGTATTGGGCTAAGCGGCATCTCAAAGCGCATGAAATGACGAGTAAAATGCGCTATTAAACTTCTAGGGTAGGGCAAACAGAGACACGATTAGGTCATTTTATATTATGGATAATTTAAGAATTCAGCAAAATTCTATCACATTGGTTCAATTTACGTCTCTCCTATTTCAGATAGCGTATTGGGCGAAGCGGCACCTCAAAGCGCATGAAATGGCGAATAATATGCACTATTAAACTTCTAGGCTAGGGCGAACAGAGACCCGATTAGATCATCTAATATTATGGTTAATTTAAGAATGCAGCAAAATTCTATCACATTTGTTCAATTTACGTCGTTCCTATTTCAGATAGCGTATTGGGCCAAGCGGCATCTCAAAGCGCATGAAATGGCGAGTAAAATGCACTATTAAACTTCTAGGGTAGGGCAAACAGAGACCCGATTAGATCATTTTATATTATGGTTAATTTAAGAAATCAGCAAAATTCTATCACATTTGTTCAATTTACGTCACTCCTATTTCAGATAGCGTACTGGGCTAGGCGGCATCTTAAAATGCGTGGAATGGCGAGTAAAATGCACTATTAAACTTCTATGATAGGGCAATCAGAGACCCGATTAGATCATTTTATATTTTGGTTAATATATGAATTCAGCGAGATTCTATCACATTTGTTCAATTTACGTCGCTCCTATTTCAGATAGCGTATTGGGTTAAGCGGCATCTCAAAGCGTATGAAATGGCAAATAAAATGCACTATTAAAGTTCTATGATAGGGCAATCAGAGACACGATTAGATCATTTCACATTATGGTGAATAAAAGAATTCAGCGAAATTCTATCACATTTGTCCAATTTACGTCGCTCCTATTTCAGATAGCATATTGGGCTAGGCGGCATCTTAAAGCGCGTGGAATGGCGAGTAAAATGCACTACTAAACTTCTATGATAGGGCAATCAGAGAACCGATTAGATCATTTTATATTATAGTTAATTTAAGAATTGAGCGAAATTCTATCACATTTGTTCAATTTACGTCGCTCCTATTTCAGGTAGCTTATTGGGCTAAGCGGCATCTCAAAGCGCATGAAATGGCGAATAAAATGCACTATTAAACTTCTAGGGTAGATCAAACAGAGACCCGAGTAGATCATTTTACATTATGGTTAATAAAAGAATTCAGCGTAATTCCATCACATTTGTTCATCTTACGTCGCTCCTATTTCAGATAGCGTATTGGGCTAAGCGGCATCTCAAAGCGCATGAAATGACGAGTAAAATGCGCTATTAAACTTCTAGGGTAGGGCAAACAGAGACACGATTAGGTCATTTTATATTATGGATAATTTAAGAATTCAGCAAAATTCTATCACATTGGTTCAATTTACGTCTCTCCTATTTCAGATAGCGTATTGGGCGAAGCGGCACCTCAAAGCGCATGAAATGGCGAATAATATGCAATATTAAACTTCTAGGCTAGGGCGAACAGAGACCCGATTAGATCATCTAATATTATGGTTAATTTAAGAATGCAGCAAAATTCTATCACATTTGTTCAATTTACGTCGTTCCTATTTCAGATAGCGTATTGGGCCAAGCGGCATCTCAAAGCGCATGAAATGGCGAGTAAAATGCACTATTAAACTTCTAGGGTAGGGCAAACAGAGACCCGATTAGATCATTTTATATTATGGTTAATTTAAGAAATCAGCAAAATTCTATCACATTTGTTCAATTTACGTCACTCCTATTTCAGATAGCGTACTGGGCTAGGCGGCATCTTAAAATGCGTGGAATGGCGAGTAAAATGCACTATTAAACTTCTATGATAGGGCAATCAGAGACCCGATTAGATCATTTTATATTTTGGTTAATATATGAATTCAGCGAGATTCTATCACATTTGTTCAATTTACGTCGCTCCTATTTCAGATAGCGTATTGGGTTAAGCGGCATCTCAAAGCGTATGAAATGGCAAATAAAATGCACTATTAAAGTTCTATGATAGGGCAATCAGAGACACGATTAGATCATTTCACATTATGGTGAATAAAAGAATTCAGCGAAATTCTATCACATTTGTCCAATTTACGTCGCTCCTATTTCAGATAGCATATTGGGCTAAGCGGCATCTCAAAGCGCATGAAATGGCCAATAAAATGCACTATTAAGCTTCTAGGCTAGGGCGAACAGAGACGCGATTAGATCATTTTACATTATGGTTAGTAAAAGAATTCAGCGAAATTCTATCACATTTGTTCAACTTTCGTTACTCCTATTTCAGATAGCGTATTGGGCCAAGCGGCAACTCAAAGCGCATGAAATGGCGAGTAAAATGCACAATTAAACTTCTAGGGTAGGGCAAACAGAGACCCGATGAGATCATTTTATATTATGGTTAATTTAAGAATTCAGCGAAATTCTATCACATTTGTTCAATTTACGTCGCTCATATTTCAGATAGCGTATTGGGTTAAGCGGCATCTCAAAGCGTATGAAATGGCAAATAAAATGCACTATTACAGTTCTATGATAGGGCAATCAGAGACACGATTAGATCATTTCACATTATGGTTAATAAAAGAATTCAGCGAAATTCTATCACATTTGTTCAATTTACATCGCTCCTATTTCAGATAGCGTATTGGGCTAAGCGGCATCTTAAAGCGCATGAAATCAGGAGTAAAATGCACTATTAAATTTCTAGGGTAGGGCAAGCAGAGACCCGATTAGATCATTCTATATTATGGTTAATTTAAGAATTCAGCGAAATTCTATCACATTTGTCCAATTTACGTCGCTCCTATTTCAGATAGCATATTGGGCTAAGCGGCATCTCAAAGCGCATGAAATGGCGAATAAAATGCACTATTATGCTTCTAGGCTAGGCCGAACAGAGACGCGATTAGATCATTTTACATTATGGTTAATAAAAGAATTCAGCGAAATTCTATCACATTTGTTCAATTTACATCGCTCCTATTTCAAATAACGTATTGGGCTAAGCGGCCTCTCAAAGCGCATGAAATGACGAGTAAAATGCACTATTAAACTTCTAGGGTAGGGCAAACAGAGACCCGATTAGATCATTTTATATTATGGTTAATTTAAGAATTCAGCGAAATTCTATCACATTCGTTCAATTTACGTCGCTCCTATTTCAGATAGCGTACTGAGCTAGGCGGCATCTTAAAGCGCGTGGAATGGCGAGTAAAATGCACTATTAAAATTCTATGATAGGGTAATCAGAGACCCGTTTAGATCATTTTATATTATGGTTAATTTAAGAATTCAGCAAAATTCTATCACATTTGTTCAATTTACGTCGCTCCTGTTTCAGATAGCGTATTGGGCTAAGCGGCATCTCAAAGCGCATGAAATGGCGACTAAATGCACTATTAAACTTCTAGGCTAGGGCGAACAGAGACCCGATGAGATCATTTTACATTTTGGTTAATAAAAGAATTCAGCGAAATTCTATCACATTTGTTCAATTTACGTCGCTCCTATTTCAGATAGCATATTGGGCTAAGCGGCATCTCAAAGCGCATGAAATGACGAGTGAAAAGCACTATTAAACTTCTAGGGCAGGGCGAACAGAGACCCGATTAGATCATTTTACATTAAGGTTAATATAAGAATTCACGGAAATTCTATCACATTTGTTCAATTTACGTCACTCCTATTTCAGATAGCGTACTGGGCTAGGCGGCATCTTAAAATGCGTGGAATGGCGAGTAAAATGCACTATTAAAGTTCTATGATAGGGCAATCAGAGACACGATTAGATCATTTCACATTATGGTGAATAAAAGAATTCAGCGAAATTCTATCACATTTGTCCAATTTACGTCGCTCCTATTTCAGATAGCATATTGGGCTAAGCGGCATCTCAAAGCGCATGAAATGGCCAATAAAATGCACTATTAAGCTTCTAGGCTAGGGCGAACAGAGACGCGATTAGATCATTTTACATTATGGTTAGTAAAAGAATTCAGCGAAATTCTATCACATTTGTTCAACTTTCGTTACTCCTATTTCAGATAGCGTATTGGGCCAAGCGGCAACTCAAAGCGCATGAAATGGCGAGTAAAATGCACAATTAAACTTCTAGGGTAGGGCAAACAGAGACCCGATGAGATCATTTTATATTATGGTTAATTTAAGAATTCAGCGAAATTCTATCACATTTGTTCAATTTACGTCGCTCATATTTCAGATAGCGTATTGGGTTAAGCGGCATCTCAAAGCGTATGACATGGCAAATAAAATGCACTATTACAGTTCTATGATAGGGCAATCAGAGACACGATTAGATCATTTCACATTATGGTTAATAAAAGAATTCAGCGAAATTCTATCACATTTGTTCAATTTACATCGCTCCTATTTCAGATAGCGTATTGGGCTAAGCGGCATCTCAAAGCGCATGAAATGACGAGTGAAAAGCACTATTAAACTTCTAGGGCAGGGCGAACAGAGACCCGATTAGATCATTTTACATTAAGGTTAATATAAGAATTCACGGAAATTCTATCACATTTGTTCAATTTACGTCGCTCCTATTTCCGATAGCGTATTGGGCTTTGCGGCATCTCAAAGCGCATGAAATGGCGAATAAAATGCACTATTAAACTTCTAGGGTAGGGCAAACAGAGACCCGATTAGATCATTTTATATTACGGTTAATATAAGAATTCAGCGTAATTCCATCACATTTGTTCATCTTACGTCGCTCCTATTTCAGATAGCGTACTGGGCTAGGCGGCAACTTAAAGCGCGTGGAAGGGCGAGTAAAATGCACTACTAAACTTCTATGATAGAGCAATCAGAGACCCGACTAGATCATTTTATATTTTGTTTAATATAAGGTTTCAGGGAAATTCTATCACATTTGTTCAATTTACGTCGCTCCTATTTCAGATAGCGAATTGGGCTAAGCGGCATCTTAAAGCGCATGAAATGTCGAATAAAATGCACTATTAAACTTCTAGGCTAGGGCAAACAGAGTCCCGATTAGATCATTTTACATTAAGGTTTATATAAGAATTCAGGGAAATTCTATCACATTTGTTCAATTTACGTCGCTCCTATTTCAGATAGAGTATTGGGCTAAGCGGCCTCTGAAAGCGCATGAAATGGCGAGTAAAATGCACTATTAAACTTCTAGGCTAGGGCGAACAGAGACCCGATTAGATCATTGTATATTATGGTTAATTTACGAATTCAACGAAATTCTATCACAGTTGTTCAATTTACGTCGCACCTATTTCAGATAGCGTATTGGGCTAAGCGGCATGTCAAAGCGCATGAAATGGCGAGTGAAATGCACTATTCAACTTCTAGGGTAGGGCAAATAGAGAGCCGATGAGATCATTTTATATTATGGTTAATTTAAGAATTCAGCGAAATTCTATCACATTTGTCCAATTTACGTCGCTCCTATTTCAGATAGCATATTGGGCTAAGCGGCATCTCAAAGCGCATGAAATGGCCAATAAAATGCACTATTAAGCTTCTAGGCTAGGGCGAACAGAGACGCGATTAGATCATTTTACATTATGGTTAGTAAAAGAATTCAGCGAAATTCTATCACATTTGTTCAACTTTCGTTACTCCTATTTCAGATAGCGTATTGGGCCAAACGGCAACTCAAAGCGCATGAAATGGCGAGTAAAATGCACAATTAAACTTCTAGGGTAGGGCAAACAGAGACCCGATGAGATCATTTTATATTATGGTTAATTTAAGAATTCAGCGAAATTCTATCACATTTGTTCAATTTACGTCGCTCATATTTCAGATAGCGTATTGGGTTAAGCGGCATCTCAAAGCGTATGAAATGGCAAATAAAATGCACTATTAAAGTTCTATGATAGGGCAATCAGAGACACGATTAGATCATTTCACATTATGGTTAATAAAAGAATTCAGCGAAATTCTATCACATTTGTTCAATTTACATCGCTCCTATTTCAGATAGCGTATTGGGCTAAGCGGCATCTTAAAGCGCATGAAATCAGGAGTAAAATGCACTATTAAATTTCTAGGGTAGGGCAAGCAGAGACCCGATTAGATCATTCTATATTATGGTTAATTTAAGAATTCAGCGAAATTCTATCACATTTGTCAAATTTACGTCGCTCCTATTTCAGATAGCATATTGGGCTAAGCGGCATCTCAAAGCGCATGAAATGGCGAATAAAATGCACTATTATGCTTCTAGGCTAGGCCGAACAGAGACGCGATTAGATCATTTTACATTATGGTTAATAAAAGAATTCAGCGAAATTCTATCACATTTGTTCAATTTACATCGCTCCTATTTCAAATAACGTATTGGGCTAAGCGGCATCTCAAAGCGCATGAAATGACGAGTAAAATGCACTATTAAACTTCTAGGGTAGGGCAAACAGAGACCCGATTAGATCATTTTATATTATGGTTAATTTAAGAATTCAGCGAAATTCTATCACATTCGTTCAATTTACGTCGCTCCTATTTCAGATAGCGTACTGAGCTAGGCGGCATCTTAAAGCGCGTGGAATGGCGAGTAAAATGCACTATTAAAATTCTATGATAGGGCAATCAGAGACCCGTTTAGATCATTTTATATTATGGTTAATTTAAGAATTCAGCAAAATTCTATCACATTTGTTCAATTTACGTCGCTCCTGTTTCAGATAGCGTATTGGGCTAAGCGGCATCTCAAAGCGCATGAAATGGCGACTAAATGCACTATTAAACTTCTAGGCTAGGGCGAACAGAGACCCGATGAGATCATTTTACATTTTGGTTAATAAAAGAATTCAGCGAAATTCTATCACATTTGTTCAATTTACGTCGCTCCTATTTCAGATAGCATATTGGGCTAAGCGGCATCTCAAAGCGCATGAAATGACGAGTGAAAAGCACTATTAAACTTCTAGGGCACGGCGAACAGAGACCCGATTAGATCATTTTACATTAAGGTTAATATAAGAATTCACGGAAATTCTATCACATTTGTTCAATTTACGTCGCTCCTATTTCCGATAGCGTATTGGGCTTTGCGGCATCTCAAAGCGCATGAAATGGCGAATAAAATGCACTATTAAACTTCTAGGGTAGGGCAAACAGAGACCCGATTAGATCATTTTATATTACGGTTAATATAAGAATTCAGCGTAATTCCATCACATTTGTTCATCTTACGTCGCTCCTATTTCAGATAGCGTACTGGGCTAGGCGGCAACTTAAAGCGCGTGGAAGGGCGAGTAAAATGCACTACTAAACTTCTATGATAGAGCAATCAGAGACCCGACTAGATCATTTTATATTTTGTTTAATATAAGATTTCAGGGAAATTCTATCACATTTGTTCAATTTACGTCGCTCCTATTTCAGATAGCGTATTGGGCTTTGCGGCATCTCAAAGCGCATGAAATGGCGAATAAAATGCACTATTAAACTTCTAGGGTAGGGCAAACAGAGACCCGATTAGATCATCTAATATTATGGTTAATTTAAGAATGCAGCAAAATTCTATCACATTTGTTCAATTTACGTCGTTCCTATTTCAGATAGCGTATTGGGCTAAGCGGCATGTCAAAGCGCATGAAATGGCGAGTAAAATGAACGATTAAACTTCTCGGCTAGGGTGAACAGAGACCCGATTAGATCATTTTACATTATGGTTAATAAAAGAATTCAGCGATATTCTATCACATTTGTTCAATTTACGTCGCTCCTATTTCAGATAGCGTATTGGGCTAAGCGGCATCTCAAAGCGCATGAAATTAGGAGTGAAATGCACTGTTAAACATCTAGGGTAGGGCAAACAGAGACCCGATTAGATCATTTTATAGTATGGTTAATTTAAGAATTCAGCAAAAATCTATCACATTTGTTCAATTTACGTCGCTCCTATTTCAGATACCGTACTGGGCTAAGCGGCATCTTAAAGCGCATGAAATGATGAGTGAAATGCACTATTAAACTTCTATGATAGGGTAATCAGAGACCCGATTAGATCATTTTATATTTTGGTTAATATAAGAATTCAGCGAAATTCTATCACATTTGTTCAATTTACGTCGCTCCTATTTCAGATAGCGTATTGGGCTAAGCGGCATCTCAAAGCGTATGAAATGGCGAATAAAATGCACTATTAAAGTTCTAGGCTAGGGCGAACAGAGACCCGATTAGATCATTTTACATTATGATTAATAAAAGAATTCAGCGAAATTCCATCACATTTGTTCAATTTACATCGCTCCTATTTCAGATAGCGTATTGGGCTAAGCGGCATCTCAATGCGCATGAAATGACGAGTAAAATGCACTATTATACTTCTAGGGTAGGGCAATAAGAGACCCGATTATATCATTTTATGTTATGGTTAATTTAAGAATACAGCAAAATTCTATCACATTTGTTCAATTTACGTCGCTCCTATTTCAGATAGCGTATTGGGCGATGCGGCATCTCAAAGCGCATGAAATGACGAGTGAAATGCACTATTCAACTTCTAGGGTAGGGCAAATAGAGAGCCGATGAGATCATTTTATATTATGGTTAATAAAAGAATTCAGCGAAATTCTATCACATTTGTTCAATTTACGTCGCTCCTATTTCAGATAGCATATTGGGCTAAGCGGCATCTCAAAGCGCATGAAATGACGAGTGAAAAGCACTATTAAACTTCTAGGGCAGGGCGAACAGAGACCCGATTAGATCATTTTACATTAAGGTTAATATAAGAATTCACGGAAATTCTATCACATTTGTTCAATTTACGTCGCTCCTATTTCAGGTAGTGTATTGGGCTAAGCGGCATCTCAAAGCGCATGAAATGGCGAATAAAATGCACTATTAAACTTCTAGGGAAGATCAAACAGAGACCCGATTAGATCATTTTACATTATGGTTAATAAAAGAATTCAGCGAAATTCCATCACATTTGTTCAATTTACATCGCTCCTATTTCAGATAGCGTATTGGGCTAAGCGGCATCTCAAAGCGCATGAAATGACGAGTAAAATGCGCTATTAAACTTCTAGGGTAGGGCAAACAGAGACACGATTAGGTCATTTTATATTATGGATAATTTAAGAATTCAGCAAAATTCTATCACATTGGTTCAATTTACGTCTCTCCTATTTCAGATAGCGTATTGGGCTAAGCGGCTTCTCAAAGCGCATGAAATGGCGAGTAAAATGCACTATTAAACTTCTAGGCTAGGGCGAACAGAGACCCGATTAGATCATTGTATATTATGGTTAATTTACGAATTCAACGAAATTCTATCACAGTTGTTCAATTTACGTCGCACCTATTTCAGATAGCGTATTGGGCTAAGCGGCATGTCAAAGCGCATGAAATGGCGAGTAAAATGAACGATTAAACTTCTCGGCTAGGGTGAACAGAGACCCGATTAGATCATTTTACATTATGGTTAATAAAAGAATTCAGCAAAATTCTATCACATTGGTTCAATTTACGTCGCTCCTATTTCAGATAGCGTATTGGGCTAAGCGGCATCTCAAAGCGCATGAAATTACGAGTGAAATGCACTGTTAAACATCTAGGGTAGGGCAAACAGAGACCCGATTAGATCATTGTATATTATGGTTAATTTACGAATTCAACGAAATTCTATCACAGTTGTTCAATTTACGTCGTACCTATTTCAGATAGCGTATTGGGCTAAGCGGCATGTCAAAGCGCATGAAATGGCGAGTAAAATGAACGATTAAACTTCTCGGCTAGGGTGAACAGAGACCCGATTAGATCATTTTACATTATGGTTAATAAAAGAATTCAGCGAAATTCTATCACATTTGTTCAATTTACGTCGCTCCTATTTCAGATAGCGTATTGGGCTAAGCGGCATCTCAAAGCGCATGAAATTACGAGTGAAATGCACTGTTAAACATCTAGGGTAGGGCAAACAGAGACCCGATTAGATCATTTTATAGTATGGTTAATTTAAGAATTCAGCAAAACTCTATCACATTTGTTCAATTTACGTCGCTCCTATTTCAGATACCGTACTGGGCTAAGCGGCATCTTAAAGCGCATGAAATGATGAGTGAAATGCACTATTAAACTTCTATGATAGGGCAATCAGAGACCCGATTAGATCATTTTATATTTTGGTTAATGTATGAATTCAGCGAAATTCTATCACATTTGTTCAATTTACGTCGCTCCTATTTCAGATAGCGTACTGGGCTAGGCGGCATCTAAAAGCGCGTGGAATGGCGAGTAAAATGCACTATTAAAGTTCTAGGCTAGGGCGAACAGAGACCCGATCAGATCATTTTACATTATGGTTAATAAAAGAATTCAGCGAAATTCCATCACATTTGCTCAATTTACGTCGCTCCTATTTCAGATAGCGTATTGGGCTAAGCGGCATCTCAAAGCGCATGAAATTACGAGTGAAATGCACTGTTAAACATCTAGGGTAGGGCAAACAGAGACCCGATTAGATCATTTTATAGTATGGTTAATTTAAGAATTCAGCAAAAATCTATCACAGTTGTTCAATTTACGTCGCACCTATTTCAGATAGCGTATTGGGCTAAGCGGCTTGTCAAAGCGCATGAAATGGCGAGTAAAATGAACGATTAAACTTCTCGGCTAGGGTGAACAGAGACCCGATTAGATCATTTTACATTATGGTTAATAAAAGAATTCAGCGAAATTCTATCACATTTGTTCAATTTACGTCGCTCCTATTTCAGATAGCGTATTGGGCTAAGCGGCATCTCAAAGCGCATGAAATGGCGAGTAAAATGCACTATTAAACTTCTAGGCTAGGGCGAACAGAGACCCGATTAGATCATTGTATATTATGGTTAATTTACGAATTCAACGAAATTCTATCACAGTTGTTCAATTTACGTCGCACCTATTTCAGATAGCGTATTGGGCTAAGCGGCATGTCAAAGCGCATGAAATGGCGAGTAAAATGAACGATTAAACTTCTCGGCTAGGGTGAACAGAGACCCGATTAGATCATTTTACATTATGGTTAATAAAAGAATTCAGCGAAATTCCATCACATTTGCTCAATTTACGTCGCTCCTATTTCAGATAGCGTATTGGGCTAAGCGGCATCTCAAAGCGCATGAAATTACGAGTGAAATGCACTGTTAAACATCTAGGGTAGGGCAAACAGAGACCCGATTAGATCATTTTATAGTATGGTTAATTTAAGAATTCAGCAAAAATCTATCACAGTTGTTCAATTTACGTCGCACCTATTTCAGATAGCGTATTGGGCTAAGCGGCTTGTCAAAGCGCATGAAATGGCGAGTAAAATGAACGATTAAACTTCTCGGCTAGGGTGAACAGAGACCCGATTAGATCATTTTACATTATGGTTAATAAAAGAATTCAGCGAAATTCTATCACATTTGTTCAATTTACGTCGCTCCTATTTCAGATAGCGTATTGGGCTAAGCGGCATCTCAAAGCGCATGAAATGGCGAGTAAAATGCACTATTAAACTTCTAGGCTAGGGCGAACAGAGACCCGATTAGATCATTGTATATTATGGTTAATTTACGAATTCAACGAAATTCTATCACAGTTGTTCAATTTACGTCGCACCTATTTCAGATAGCGTATTGGGCTAAGCGGCATGTCAAAGCGCATGAAATGGCGAGTAAAATGAACGATTAAACTTCTCGGCTAGGGTGAACAGAGACCCGATTAGATCATTTTACATTATGGTTAATAAAAGAATTCAGCGAAATTCTATCACATTTGTTCAATTTACGTCGCTCCTATTTCAGATAGCGTATTGGGCTAAGCGGCATCTCAAAGCGCATGAAATTACGAGTGAAATGCACTGTTAAACATCTAGGGTAGGGCAAACAGAGACCCGATTAGATCATTTTATAGTATGGTTAATTTAAGAATTCAGCAAAACTCTATCACATTTGTTCAATTTACGTCGCTCCTATTTCAGATACCGTACTGGGCTAAGCGGCATCTTAAAGCGCATGAAATGATGAGTGAAATGCACTATTAAACTTCTATGATAGGGCAATCAGAGACCCGATTAGATCATTTTATATTTTGGTTAATGTATGAATTCAGCGAAATTCTATCACATTTGTTCAATTTACGTCGCTCCTATTTCAGATAGCGTATTGGGCTAAGCGGCATTTCAAAGCGCATGAAATTACGAGTGAAATGCACTATTAAACTTCTAGGGTGGGACAAACAGAGACCCGATTAGATCATTTTATATTATGGTTAATTTAAGAATTCAGCAAAATTCTATCACATTTGTTCAATTTACGTCGCTCCTATTTTAGATAGCGTACTGGACTGAACGGCATCTTAAAGCGCGTGGAATGGCGAGTAAAATGCACTATTAAACTTCTAGGGTAGGGCAAACAGAGACCCGATTAGATGATTTTATATTACGGTCAGTTTAAGAATTCAGCGAAATTCTATCACATTTGTTCAATTTACGTCGCTCCTATTTCAGATAGCGTATTGGGCTAAGCGGAATCTGAAAGCGCACGAAATGTCGAGTAAAATGCACTATTAAACTTCTAGGGTAAAGCAAACAGAGACCGATTAGATCATTTTATATTACGGTTAATATAAGAGTACAGCGTAATTCTATCACATTTGTTCAACCTACGTCGCTCCTATTTCAGATAGCGTACTGGGCTAGGCGGCATCATAAAGCGCGTGGAAGGGCGCGCAAAATGCACTACTAAACTTCTATGATAGGGCAATCAGAGACCCGATTAGACCATTTTATATTTTGTTTAATATAAGATTTCAGGGAAATTCTATCACATTTGTTCAATTTACGTCGTTCCTATTTCAGATAGCGTATTGGGATAAGCGGCATCTCAAAGCGCATGAAATGGCGAGTAAAATGCACTCCTAAACTTCTATGATAGGGCAATCAGAGACCCGATTAGTGATTTTATATTTTGTTTAATATAAGATTTCAGGGAAATTCTATCACATTTGTTCAATTTACGTCGCTCATATTTCAGATAGCGTATTGGGCTAACCGGCATCTCAAAGCGCATGAAATGTGGAGTAAAATGCACTATTATACTTCTAGGGTAGGGCAAACCGAGACCCGATTAGATTATTTTGTATTATGGTTAATTTAAGAATTCAGCAAAATTCTATCACATTTGTTCAATTTACGTCGCTCCTATTTAAGACAGCGTACTGCGCTAGGCGGCACATTAAAGCGCGTGGAATGGCGAGTGAAATGCACTATTAAACTTCGATGATAGGGCAATCAGAGACCCGATTAGATCATTTTATATTTTGGTTAATATAAGAATTCGACGTAATTTTATCACATTTGTTCAATTTACGTCGCTCCTATATCAGATAGCGTATTGGGCTAAGCGGCATCTCAAAGCGCATGAAATGGCGAGTAAAATGCACTATTATACTTCTAGGGTAAGGCAAACAGAGACCCGATTAGATCATTTTATATTACGGTTAATATAAGAATTCAGCGAAATTATATCACATTCGTTGAATTTACGTCGCTTCTATTTCAGATATCGTCTTGGGCTAAGCGGCATCTGAAAGCGCATGAAATGACGAGTGAAATGCACTATTAAAGTTCTAGGGTAGGGCAAACAGAGACCCGATTAGACCATTTTATATTATGGTTAATTTAAGAATTCAGCGAAATACTATCACATTCGTTCAATTTACGTCGCTCCTATTTCAGATAGCGTATTGGGCAAAGCGGCATCTCAAAGCGCATGAAATGACGAGTAAAATGCACTATTAAATTTCTAGGGTAGGGCAAGCAGAGACCCGATTAGATCATTTTATGTTATGGTTAATAAAAGAATTCAGCGAAATTCTATCACATTTGTCCAACTTACGTCGCTCCTATTTCAGATAGCGTACTGGGCTAGGCGGCATCTCAAAGCGCATGAAATGGCGAGTAAAATGCACTATTAAACTTCTAGGGTAAGGCAAACAGAGACCCGATTAGATCATTTCATATTATGGTTAATTTAAGAATTCTGCAAAATTCTATCATATTTGTTCAATTTACGTCGCTCCTATTTCAGATAGCATATTGGGCTAAGCGGCATCTCAAGGCGCATGAAATGACGAGTAAAATGCTCTATTAAACTTTGATGATAGGGCAATCAGAGACCCGAATAGATCATTTTATATTTGGGTTAATATAAGGATTCAGGGAAATTCTATCACATTTGTTCAATTTACGTCGCTCCTATTTCAGATAGCGTATTGGGCTAAGCGGCATCTCAAAGCGCATGAAATGGCGAGTAAAATGCTCTATTAAACTTCTACGGTAGGGCAAACCGAGACCCGATTAGATCATTTCATATTATGGTTAATTTAAGAATTCTGCAAAATTCTATCATATTTGTTCAATTTACGTCGCTCCTATTTCAGATAGCGTACGGGGCTAGGCGGCATCTTAAAGCGCGTGGAATGGCGAGTAAAATGCACTATTGAACTTCTATGATAGGGCAATAAGAGACCCGATTAGATCATTTTTTAATTTGGTTAATATAAGAATTCTTGGAAATTCTATCACATTTGTTCAATTTACATCGCTCCTATTTCAGATAGCGTATTGGGCTAAGCGGCATCTCAAAGCGCATGAAATGACGAGTAAAATGCACTATTAAACACCTAGGGTAGGGCAAGGAGAGACCCGATTAGATCATTTTATATTATGGTTAATTTAAGAATTCAGCAAAATTCTATCACATTTGTTCAATTTAGGTCGCTCCTATTTCAGATAGCGTACTGGGTTGGCGGCATCTTAAAGCGCGTGGAATGGCGAGTAAAATGCACTATTAAACTTCTAGGCTAGGGCGAACAGAACCCGATTAGATCATTTTACATTATAGTTAATTCAAGAATTCAGCGAAATTCTATCACATTTGTTCAATTTACGTCGCTCCTAATTCAGATCGCGTACTGGGCTCGGCGGCATCTTGAAGCGCGTGGAATGGCGAGTAAAATGCACTATTAACGTTCTATGATAGGGCAATCAGAGACCCGATTAGATCATTTTATATTTTGTTTAATATAAGATTTCAGGGAAATCCCATCACATTTGTTCAATTTACGTCGCTCCTATATCAGATAGCGTATTGGGCTAAGCGGCATCTCAGAGCGCATGAAATGACGAGTGAAATGCAATATTAAACTTCTAGGTTGGGGCGAACAGAGACCCGATTAGATCATTTCAAATTAAGGTTAATATAAGAATTCAGGGAAATTCTAGCACATTTGTTCAATTTACGTCGCTCCTATTTCGGATAGTCTACTGGGCCAGCCGGCATCTTAAAGCGCGTGGAATAGGGAGTGAAATGCTCTATTAAACTTCTAGGGTAGGGCGAACAGAGACCCGATTAGATCATTTTACATTAAGGTTAATATAAGAATTCAGCGAAATTCTATCACATTTGTTCAATTTACGTCGCTCATATTTCAGATAGCGTATTGGGCTAAGCGGCAACTCAAAGCGCAAGAAATGGTGAGTAAAATGCACGACTAAACTTCTATGATAGGGCAATCAGAGACCCGATTAGATCATTTTATATTTTGTTTAATATAAGATTTCAGGGAAATCCTATCACATTTGTTCAATTTACGTCGCTCCTATTTCAGATAGCGTATTGGGCTAAGCGGTATCTCAAAGCGCATGAAATGGCGAGTAAAATGCACTATTAAACTTGTATGATAGGGCAATCAGAGACCCGATTAGATCATTTTATATTTTGTTTAATATAGGATTTCAGGGAAATTCTATCACATTTGTTCAATTCATGTCGCTCATATTTCAGATAGCGTATTGGGCTAAGCGGCATCTCAAAGCGCATGAAATGACGAGGGAAATGCACTATTAAACTTCTAGGGTAGGGCAAACAGAGACCCGATTAGATCATTTTATATTATGGTTAATTTAACAATTCAGCGAAATTCTATCACATTTGTTCAATTTACGTCGCTCCTATATCAGATAGCGTATTGGGCTAAGCGGCATCTCAGAGCGCATGAAATGACGAGTGAAATGCAATATTAAACTTCTAGGGTGGGGCGAACAGAGACCCGATTAGATCATTTTAAATTAAGGTTAATATAAGAATTCAGGGAAATTCTATCACATTTGTTCAATTTACGTCGCTCCTATTTCGGATAGTCTACTGGGCCACCCGGCATCTTAAAGCGCGTGGAATAGGGAGTGAGATGCTCTATTAAACTTCTAGGGTAGGGCGAACAGAGACCCGATTAGATCATTTTACATTAAGGTTAATGTAAGAATTCAGCGAAACTCTATCACATTTGTTCAATTTACGTCGCTCATATTTCAGATAGCGTATTGGGCTAAGCGGCATCACAAAGCGCACGGAATGGCGAGTAAAATGCACTATTAAACTTCTAGGGTAGGGCAAACAGAGACCCGATTAGATCATTTTTTAATTTGGTTAATATTAGAATTCTTGGAAATTCTATCACATTTGTTCAATTTACATCGCTCCTATTTCAGATAGCGTATTGGGCTAAGCGGCATCTCAAAGCGCATGAAATGACGAGTAAAATGCACTATTAAACACCTAGGGTAGGGCAAGGAGAGACCCGATTAGATCATTTTATATTATGGTTAATTTAAGAATTCAGCAAAATTCTATCACATTTGTTCAATTTAGGTCGCTCCTATTTCAGATAGCGTACTGGGTTGGCGGCATCTTAAAGCGCGTGGAATGGCGAGTAAAATGCACTATTAAACTTCTAGGCTAGGGCGAACAGAACCCGATTAGATCATTTTACATTATAGTTAATTCAAGAATTCAGCGAAATTCTATCACATTTGTTCAATTTACGTCGCTCCTATTTCAGATAGCGTATTGGGCTCAGCGGCTGCTCAAAGCGCATGAAATGGCGAGTAAAATGCACTATTAAACTTCTAGGGTACGGCAAACAGAGACCCGATTAGATCATGTTATATTACGGTTAATTTAAGAATTCAGGGAAATTCCATCACATTTGTTCAATTTACATCGCTCCTATTTCAGATAGCGTATTGGGCTAAACGGCATCACAAAGCGCATGACATGACGAGTGAAATGTACTATTAAACTTCTAGGGTAGTGCAAACGGAGACCGGATTAGATCATTTTATATTATGGTTAATTTAAGAATTCAACGAAATTCTATCACATTTGTTCAATTTACGTCGCTCCTAATTCAGATCGCGTACTGGGCTCGGCGGCATCTTGAAGCGCGTGGAATGGCGAGTAAAATGCACTATTAACGTTCTATGATAGGGCAATCAGAGACCCGATTAGATCATTTTATATTTTGTTTAATATAAGATTTCAGGGAAATCCCATCACATTTGTTCAATTTACGTCGCTCCTATATCAGATAGCGTATTGGGCTAAGCGGCATCTCAGAGCGCATGAAATGACGAGTGAAATGCAATATTAAACTTCTAGGTTGGGGCGAACGGAGACCCGATTAGATCATTTCAAATTAAGGTTAATATAAGAATTCAGGGAAATTCTAGCACATTTGTTCAATTTACGTCGCTCCTATTTCGGATAGTCTACTGGGCCAGCCGGCATCTTAAAGCGCGTGGAATAGGGAGTGAAATGCTCTATTAAACTTCTAGGGTAGGGCGAACAGAGACCCGATTAGATCATTTTACATTAAGGTTAATATAAGAATTCAGCGAAATTCTATCACATTTGTTCAATTTACGTCGCTCATATTTCAGATAGCGTATTGGGCTAAGCGGTATCTCAAAGCGCATGAAATGGCGAGTAAAATGCACTATTAAACTTGTATGATAGGGCAATCAGAGACCCGATTAGATCATTTTATATTTTGTTTAATATAGGATTTCAGGGAAATTCTATCACATTTGTTCAATTCATGTCGCTCATATTTCAGATAGCGTATCGGGCTAAGCGGCATCTCAAAGCGCATGAAATGACGAGGGAAATGCACTATTAAACTTCTAGGGTAGGGCAAACAGAGACCCGATTAGATCATTTTATATTATGGTTAATTTAACAATTCAGCGAAATTCTATCACATTTGTTCAATTTACGTCGCTCCTATATCAGATAGCGTATTGGGCTAAGCGGCATCTCAGAGCGCATGAAATGACGAGTGAAATGCAATATTAAACTTCTAGGGTGCGGCGAACAGAGACCCGATTAGATCATTTTAAATTAAGGTTAATATAAGAATTCAGGGAAATTCTATCACATTTGTTCAATTTACGTCGCTCCTATTTCGGATAGTCTACTGGGCCACCCGGCATCTTAAAGCGCGTGGAATAGGGAGTGAGATGCTCTATTAAACTTCTAGGGTAGGGCGAACAGAGACCCGATTAGATCATTTTACATTAAGGTTAATGTAAGAATTCAGCGAAATTCTATCACATTTGTTCAATTTACGTCGCTCATATTTCAGATAGCGTATTGGGCTAAGTGGCATCACAAAGCGCACGGAATGGCGAGTAAAATGCACTATTAAACTTCTAGGGTAGGGCAAACAGAGACCCGATTAGATCATTTTGTATTATGGTTAATTTAAGAATTCAGCAAAATTCTATCACATTTGTTCAATTTACGTCGCTCCTATTTCAGATAGCTTACTGGGCTAGGCGGCATCTGAAAGCGCATGAAATGGCGAGTAGAATGCACTATTAAACTTCTAGGGTAATGCAAACAGAGACCCGATTAGATCATTTTATATTACGGTTAATATAAGAATTCAGCGTAATTCTATCACATTTGTTCAACTTACGTCGCTCTTATTTCAGATAGCGTATTGGGCTAGGCGGCATCTCAAAGCGCATGAAATGGCGAGTAAAATGCACTATTAAACCTCTAGGGTAGGGCAAACAGAGACCCGATTAGATCATTTTATATTACGGTTAATATAAGAATTCAGCGAAATTATATCACATTCGTTCAATTTACGTCGCTCCTATTTCAGATAGCGTATTGGGCTAAGCGGCATCTGAAAGCGCATGAAATGACGACTGACATGCACTATTAAACTTCTAGGGTAGGGCAAACAGAGACCCGATTAGATCATTTTACATTAAGGTTAATATAAGAATTCAGGGAAATTCTATCACATTTGTCCAATTTACGTCGCTCCTATTTCAAATAGCGTATTGGGCAAAGCGGCACCTCAATGCGCATGAAATGACGAGTAAAATGCACTATTAAACTTCTAGGGTAGGGCAAGCAGAGACCCGATTAGATCATTTTATATTATGGTTAATTTAAGAATTCAGCAAAATTCTATCACATTTGTTCAATTTAGGTCGCTCCTATTTCAGATAGCGTACTGCGTTGGCGGCATCTTAAAGCGCGTGGAATGGCGAGTAAAATGCACTATTAAACTTCTATGATAGGGCAATCAGAGACCCGATTAGATCATTTTTTATTTTGGTTAATATAAGGATTCAGGGAAATTCTATCACATTTGTTCAATTTACATCGCTCCTATTTCAGATAGCGTATTGGGCTAAGCGGCATCTCAAAGCGCATGAAATGACGAGTAAAATGCACTATTAAACACCTAGGGTAGGGCAAACAGAGACCCGATTAGATCATTTTATATTATGATTAATTTAAGAATTCAGCGAAATTCTATCACATTTGTTCAATTTACGTCGCTCCTATTTCAGATAGCGTATTGGGCTAAGCGGCAACTCAAAGCGCAAGAAATGTTGAGTAAAATGCACTATTAAACTTCGATGATAGGGCAATCAGAGACCCGATTAGATCATTTTATATTTTGGTTAATATAAGAATTCAACGTAATTCTATCACATTTGTTCAATTTACGTCGCTCCTATATCAGATAGCGTATTGGGCTAAGCGGCATCTCAAAGCGCATGAAATGGCGAGTAAAATGCACTATTAAATTTCTAGGGTAGGGCAAGCAGAGACCCGATTAGATCATTTTATATTATGGTTAATTCAAGAATTCAGCAAAATTCTATCACATTTGTTCAATTTACGTCGCTCCTATATCAGATAGCGTATTGGGCTAAGCGGCATCTCAAAGCGCATGAAATGGCGAGTAAAATGCACTATTAAACTTCTAGGGTAGGGCAAACAGAGACCCGATTAGATCATTTTATATTACGGTTAATTTAAGAATTCAGGGAAATTCTATCACATTTGTTCAATTTACGTCGCTCCTATTTCAGATAGCGTATTGGGCTAAGCGGCACCTCAAAGCGCATGAAATGACGAGTGAAATGCACTATTAAACTTCTAGGGTAGGGCGAACAGAGATCCGATTAGATCATTTTACATTAAGGTTAATATAAGAAATCAGCGAAATTCTATCACATTTGTTCAATTTACGTCGCTCATATTTCAGATAGCGTATTGGGCTAAGCGGCAACTCAAAGCGCAAGAAATGGTGAGTAAAATGCACTACTAAACTTCTATGACAGGGCAATCAGAGACCCGATTAGATCATTTTATATTTTGTTTAATATAAGATTTCAGGGAAATCCTATCACATTTGTTCAATTTACGTCGCTCCTATGTCAGATAGTGTATTGGGCTAAGCGGTATCTCAAAGCGCATGAAATGGCGAGTAAAATGCACTATTAAACATGTATGATAGGGCAATCAGAGACCCGATTAGATCATTTTATATTTTGTTTAATATAAGATTTCAGGGAAATTCTATCACATTTGTTCAATTCATGTCGCTCATATTTCAGATAGCGTATTGGGCTAAGCGGCATCTCAAAGCGCATGAAATGCCGAGTGAAATGCACTATTAAACTTCTAGGGTAGGGCAAACAGAGACCCGATTAGATCATTTTATATTATGGTTAATATAAGAATTCAGCGAAATTCTATCGCATTTGTTCAATTTACGTCGCTCCTATATCAGATAGCGTATTGGGCTAAGCGGCATCTCAGAGCGCATGAAATGACGAGTGAAATGCAATATTAAACTTCTAGGGTGGGGCGAACAGAGACCCGATTAGATCATTTTAAATTAAGGTTAATATAAGAATTCAGGGAAATTCTATCACATTTGTTCAATTTACGTGGCTCCTATTTCAGATAGCGTATTGGGCTAAGCGGCATCTCAAAGCGCATGAAATGACGAGCAAAATGCACTATTAAACTTCTAGGGTAGGGCAAGCAGAGACCCGATTAGATCATTTTATATTATGGTTAATTTAAGAATTCAGCAAAATTCTATCACATTTGTTCAATCTAGGTCGCTCCTATTTCAGATAGCGTACTGGGTTGGCGGCATCTTAAAGCGCGTGGAATGGCGAGTAAAATACACTATTAAACTTCTAGGCTAGGGCGAACAGAGACCCGATTAGATCATTTTACATTATAGTTAATTTAAGAATTCAGCGAAATTCTATCACATTTGTTCAATTTACGTCGCACCTATTTCAGATAGCGTATTGGGCTAAGCGGCATCTCAAAGCGCATGAAATGGCGAGTAAAATGCACTATTAAACTTATAGGGTACGGCAAACAGAGACCCGATTAGATCATTTTATATTACGGTTAATTTAAGAATTCAGGGAAATTCTATCACATTTGTTCAATTTACGTCGCTCCTATTTCAGATAGCGTATTAGGCTAAGCGGCATCTCAAAGCGCATGAAATGGCGAGTAAAATGCACTATTAAACTTCTACGGTAGGGCAAACAGAGACCCGATTAGATCATTTCATATTATGGTTAATTTAAGAATTCAGCGAAATTCCATCACATTTGTTCAATTTACGTCGCTCCTATTTCGGATAGCGTATTGGGCTAAGCGGCAACTCAAAGCGCAAGAAATGGTGAGTAAAATGCACTATTAAACTTCTATGATAGGGCAATCAGAGACCCGATTAGATCATTTTATATTTTGTTTAATATAAGATTTCAGGGAAACTCTATCACATTTGTTCAATTTACGTCGCTCCTATTTCAGATAGCGTATTGGGCTAAGCGGCATCTCAAAGCGCATGAAATGACGAGTAAAATGCACTATTAAACTTCTAGGGTAGGGCAAACAGAGACCCGATTAGATCATTTCATATTATGGTTAATTTAAGAATTCAGCAAAATTCTATCACATTTGTTCAATTTACGTCGTTCCTATTTCAGATAGCATACTGGGCTAGGCGGCATCTTATAGCGCGTGGAATGGCGAGTGAAATGCACTATTAAACATCTAGGGTACGGCGAACAGAGACCCGATTAGATCATTTTACATTAAGGTTAATATAAGTATTCAGGGAAATTCTATCACATTTGTTCAATTTACGTCGCTCCTATTTCAGATAGCGTATTGGGCTAAGCGGTTTCTCAAAGCTCATGAAATGGCGAGTAAAATGCACTGTTAAACTTCTAGGGTAGGGCAAACAGAGACCCGATTAGATCATTTTATATTATGGTTAATTTAAGAATTCAGCGAAACTCTATCACATTTGTTCAATTTACGTCGCTCCTATTTCAGATAGCGTATTGTGCTAAGCGGTATCTCTACGCGCATGAAATGGCGAGTAAAATGCACTATTAAACTTCTAGAATAAGGCAAACAGAGACCCGATTAGATCATTTTATATTACGGTTAATATAAGAATTCAGCGTAATTCTATCACATTTGTTCAACTTACGTCGCTCCTATTTCAGATAGCGTACTGGGCTAGGCGGCATCTTAAAGCGCATGGAATGGCGAGTAAAATGCACTATTAAACTTCCATGATAGGGCTATCAGAGACCCGATTAGGTCATTTTATATTTTGGTTAATATAAGAATTCAGCGAAATTCTATCACATTTGTTCAATTTACGTCGCTCCTATTTCAGATAGCTTATTGGGCTAAGCGGCATCTCAAAGCGCATGAAATGACGAGTGAAATGCACTATTAAACTTCTAGGGTAGGGCGAACAAAGACCCGATTAGATCATTTTATATTACGGTTAGTATAAGAATTCAGCGTAATTCTATCACATTTTTTCAACTTACGTCGCTCCTATTTCAGATAGCGTATTGGGCTAAGCGCCATCTCAAAGCGCATGAAATGGCGAGTAAAATGCACTGTTAAACTTCTAGGGTGGGGCCAACAGAGACCCGATTAGATCATTTTATATTATGGTTAATTTAAGAATTCAGCGAAATTCTATCACATTCGTTCAACTTACGTCGCTCCTATTTCAGATAGCGTACTGGGCTAGGCGGAATCTTAAAGCGCGTGGATTGGCGAGTAAAATGCACTATTAAACTTCTATGATAGGGCAATCAGAGACCCGATTAGATCATTTTATATTTTGGTTAATATAAGAATTTAGCGAAATTCTACCACAATTGTTCTATTTACGTCGCTCCTATTTCAGATAGCGTATTGGGCTAAGCGGCATCTCAAAGCGCATGGAATGGCGAGTGAAATGTACTATTAAACTTCTAGGGTAGGGCGAACAAAGACCCGATTAGATCATTTTACATTAAGGTTAAAATAAGAATTCAGCGAAATACTTTCACATTTGTTCAATTTGCGTCGCTCCTATTTCAGATAGCGTATTGGGCTAAGCGGCATCTCAAAGCGCATGAAATGGCGAGTGAAATGCACTATTAAGCTTCTACGCTAGGGCGAACAGAGACCCGATTAGATTATTTAACATTATGGTTAATAAAAGGATTGAGCGAAATTCTATCACATTTGTTCAATTTACATCGCTTCTATTTCAGGTAGCGTATTGGGCTAAACGGCATCTCAAAGCGCATGAAGTGACGAGTAAAGTGCACTATGAAACTTCTAGGGTAGGGCAATCAGAGACCCGATTAGATCATTTTATATTATGGTTAATATAAGAATTCAGGGAAATTCTGTCACATTTGTTCAGTTTACGTCGCTCCTACTTCAGATAGCTTATTGGGCTAGGCAGCATCCCAAAGCGCATGAAATGACGAGTGGAATGCACTATTAAACTTCTAGGGTAGGGCGAAGAAAGACCCGATTAGATCATTTTATATTATGGTTAATATAAGAATTCAGGGAAATTCTATCACATTTGTTCAATTTACGTCGCTCATATTTCAGATAGCGTATTGGGCTAAGCGGCATCTCAAAGCGCAAGAAATGGCGAGTAAAATGCACTATTAAACATCTAGGGTAGGGCAAACAGAGACCCGATTAGATCATTTTATATTATGGTTAAATTAAGAATTCAGCAAAATTCTATCACATTTGTTCAATTTACGTCGTTCCTATTTCAGATAGCATACTGGGCTAGGCGGCATCTTAAAGCGCGTAGAATGGCGAGTAAAATGCACTATTAAACTTATAGGGTAGGGCGAACAAAGACCCGATTAGATCATTTTACATTAAGGTTAATATAAGAATTCAGGGAAATTCTATCACATTTGTTCAACATACGTCGCTCCTATTTCAGATAGTGTACTGGGCTAGGTGGCATCTTAAAGCGCGTGGAGGGCGAGTAAAATGCACTACTAAACTTCTATGATAGGGCAATCAGAGTCCCGTTTAGATCATTTTATATTATGTTTAATATAAGATGTCAGGGAAATTCTATCACATTTGTTCAATTTACGTCGCTCCTATTTCAGATAGCGTATTGGGCTAAGCGGCATCTCAAAGCGCATGAAATGACGAGAGAAATGCACTATTAAACTTCTAGGATAAGGCAAACAGAGACCCTATTAGATCATTTTATATTACGGTTAATATAAGAATTTAGCGTAATTCTGTCACATTTATTCAATTCACGTCGCTCCTATTTCAGATAGCGTATTGGGCTAAGCGGCATCTCAAGGCGCATGAAATGACGAGTAAAATGCTCTATTAAACTTCTAGGGTAGGGCAAACAGAGACCTGATTAGATCATTTCATATTATGGTTAATTTAAGAATTCAGCGAAATTCTATAACGTTTGTTCAATTTACGTTGCTCCTATTTCAGATAGCGGATTGGGCTAAGCGGCATCTCAGAGCGCATGAAATGTCGAGTGAAATGCACTATTAAACTTCTAGGGTTGGCCGAACAAACACCCGATTACGTCATTTTACATTAATGTCAATTTAAGAATTCAGCGAAATTCTATCACATTTGTTCAATTTACGTCGCTCCTATTTCAGATAGCGTACTGGGCTAGGCGGCATCTTAAAGCGCGTGGAATGGCGAGTAAAATGCACTTTTAAACTTCTATGATAGGGCAATCAGAGACCCGATTAGATCATTTTATATTTTGGTTAATATAAGAATTCAGCGAAATTCTACCACATTTGTTCAATTTACGTCGCTCCTATTTCAGATAGCGTATCGGGCTAAGCGGCATCTCAAAGCGCATGAAATGACGAGTAAAATGCACTAATAAACTTCTAGGGTAGGGCAATCAGAGACCCGATTAGATCATTTTATATTTTGGTTAATATAAGAATGCAGCGAAATTCTACCACATTTGTTCAATTTACGTCGCTCGTATTTCAGATAGCGTATCGGGCTAAGCGGAATCTCAAAGCGCATGAAATGCCGAGTAAAATGCACTATTAAACTTCTAGGGTAGGGCAATCAGAGACCCGATTAGATCATTTTATATTATGGTTAATATAAGAATTCAGGGAAATTCTATCACATTTGTTCGATTTAGGTCGCTCCTACTTCAGATAGCTTATTGGGCTAAGCGGCATCTCAAAGCGCATGAAATGGCGAGTGAAATGCACTATTAAGCTTCTACGCTAGGGCGAACAGAGACCCGATTAGATTATTTAACATTATGGTTAATAAAAGGATTCAGAGAAATTCTATCACATTTGTTCAATTTACATCGCTCCTATTTCAGGTAGCGTATTGGGCTAAACGGCATCTCAAAGCGCATGAAGTGACGAGTAAAATGCACTATTAAACTTCTAGGGTAGGGCAATCAGAGACCCGATTAGATCATTTTATATTATGGTTAATATAAGAATTCAGGGAAGTTCTGTCACATTTGTTCAATTTACGTCGCTCCTACTTCAGATAGCTTCTTGGGCTAAGCAGCATCTCGAAGCGCATGAAATGACGAGTGAAATGCACTATTAAACTTCTAGGGTAGGGCGAAGAAAGACCCGATTAGATCATTTTATATTATGGTTAATATAAGAATTCAGGGAAATTCTATCACATTTGTTCAATTTACGTCGCTCCTACTTCAGATAGCTTATTGGGCTAAGCGGCATCTCAAAGCGCATGAAATGACGAGTGAAATGCACAATTAAACTTCTAGGGTAGGGCGAACAAAGGCCCGATTAGATCATTTTACATTAAGGTTAAAATAAGAATTCAGCGAAATTCTATCACATTTGTTCAATTTACGTCGCTCATATTTCAGATAGCGTATGGGGCTAAGCGGCATCTCAAAGCGCAAGAAATGGCGAGTAAAATACACTATTAAACATCTAGGGTAGGGCAAACAGAGACCCGATTAGATCATTTTATATTATGGTTAATTTAAGAATTCAGCAAAATTCTATCACATTTGTTCAATTTACGTCGTTCCTATTTCAGATAGCATACAGGGCTAGGCGGCATCTTAAAGCGCGTGGATGGGCGAGTAAAATGCACTACTAAACTTCTATGATAGGGCAATCAGAGTCCCGTTTAGATCATTTTATATTTTGTTTAATATAAGATGTCAGGGAAATTCTATCACATTTGTTCAATTTACGTCGCTCCTATTTCAGATAGCGTATTGGGCTAAGCGGCATCTCAAAGCGCATGAAATGACGAGAGAAATGCACTATTAAACTTCTAGGATAAGGCAAACAGAGACCCGATTAGATCATTTTATATTACGGTTAATATAAGAATTTAGCGTAATTCTGTCACATTTGTTCAATTCACGTCGCTCCTATTTCAGATAGCATATTGGGCTAAGCGGCATCTCAAGGCGCATGAAATGACGAGTAAAATGCTCTATTAAACTTCTAGGGTAGGGCAAACAGAGACCTGATTAGATCATTTCATATTATGGTTAATTTAAGAATTCAGCGAAATTCTATCACGTTTGTTCAATTTACGTTGCTCCTATTTCAGATAGCGGATTGGGCTAAGCGGCATCTCAAAGCGCATGAAATGTCGAGTGAAATGCACTATTAAACTTCTAGGGTTGGCCGAACAAACACCCGATTACGTCATTTTACATTAATGTCAATTTAAGAATTCAGCGAAATTCTATCACATTTGTTCAATTTACGTCGCTCCTATTTCAGATAGCGTACTGGGCTAGGCGGCATATTAAAGCGCGTGGAATGGCGAGAAAAATGCACTGCTAATCTTCTATGATAGGGCAATCAGAGACCCGATTAGATCATTTTATATTTTGTTTAATATAAGATTTCAGGGAAATTCTATCACATTTGTTCAATTTACGTCGCTCCTATTTCAGATAGCTTATTGGGCTAAGCGGCATCGCAAGGCGCATGAAATGACGAGTGAAATGCACTATTAAACTTCTAGGGTAGGGCAAACAGAGACTTGACTAGATCATTTTATATTACGGTTAATATAAGAATTCAGCGTAATTCTATCACATTTGTTCAACTTACGTCGCTCATATTTCAGATAGCGTACTGGGCTAGGCGGCATCTTAAAGCGCGTGGAATGGCGAGTAAAATGCACTATATAAACTTCTATGATAGGGCAATCAGAGACCCGATTAAATCATTTTATATTTTGGTTAATATAAGAATTCAGCGAAATACTATCACATTGGTTCAATTTACGTCGCTCCTATTTCAGTTAGCGTACTGGGCTAGGCGGCATCTCGAAGCGCATGAAATGACGAGTGAAATGCACTATTAAACTTCTATGATAGGGCAAACAGAGACCCGATTAGATCATTTTATATTATGGTTAATTTAAGAATACAGCGAAATTCTAACACATTTGTTCAACTTACGTCGCTCCTATTTCAGATAGCGTATTGGGATAAGCGGCATCTCAAAGCGCAGGAAATGGCGAGGAAAATGCACTATTAAACTTCTAGGGTAGGGCAAACAGAGACCCGATTAGATCAATTTATATTATGGTTAATTTAAGAATTCAGCCAAATTCTATCACATTTGTTCAATTTACGTCGGTCCAATTTCGGATAGCGTATTGGGGTAAGCGGCATCTCAAAGCGCATGAAATGGCAAGTGAAATGCACTATTAAACTTCTAGGGTAGCGCGAACAAAGACCCGACTAGATCATTTTACATTAAGGCTAATATAAGGGTTCAGCGAAATTCTATCACATTTGTTCAATTTACGTCGCTCCTATTTCAGATAGTGTATTGGGGTAAGCGGCATCTCAAAGCGCATGAAATGTCGAGTGAAATGCACTATTAAACTTCTAGGGTAGGGCAAACAGAGACCCGATTAGATCAGTTTATATTATGGTTAATTTAAGAATTCAGCCAAATTCTATCACATTTGTTCAATTTACGTCGGTCCAATTTCGGATAGCGTATTGGGCTAAGCGGCATCTCAAAGCGCATGAAATGCCGAGTAAAATGCACAATTAAACTTCTAGGGTAAGGCAAACAGAGATCCGATTAGATCATTTTATAATACGGTTAATATAAGAATTCAGCGTAATTCTATCGCATTTGTTCAACTTACGTCGCTGCTATTTCAGATAGCGTACAGGACTGGCCGGCATCTTAAAGCGCGTGGAAGGGCGAGTAAAATGCACTACAAAACTTCTATGATAGGGCAATCAGAGAGCCCATTAGATCATTTCATATTTTGGTTAATATAAGAATTCAGCGCAATTCTATCACATTTGTTCAATTTACGTCGCTCCTATTTCTGATAGCGTATTGGGCTAAGCGGCATCTCAAAGCGCATGAAATGACGAGTGAAAGGCACTATTAAACTTCTAGGGTAGGGCGAACAGAGAACCGATTAGATCATTTTACATTAAGGTTAATATAAGAATTCAGGGAAATTCTATCACATTTGTTCAATTTACGTCGCTCCTATTTTAGATAGCGTATTGGGATAAGCGGCATCTCAAAGCGCAGGAAATGGCGAGGAAAATGCACTATTAAACTTCTAGGGTAGGGCAAACAGAGACCCGATTAGATCAATTTATATTATGGTTAATTTAAGAATTCAGCCAAATTCTATCACATTTGTTCAATTTACGTCGGTCCAATTTCGGATAGCGTATTGGGCTAAGCGGCATCTCAAAGCGCATGAAATGCCGAGTAAAATGCCCAATTAAACTTCTAGGGTAAGGCAAACAGAGATCCGATTAGATCATTTTATAATACGGTTAATATAAGAATTCAGCGTAATTCTATCGCATTTGTTCAACTTACGTCGCTGCTATTTCAGATAGCGTACAGGACTGGCCGGCATCTTAAAGCGCGTGGAAGGGCGAGTAAAATGCACTACAAAACTTCTATGATAGGGCAATCAGAGAGCCGATTAGATCATTTCATATTTTGGTTAATATAAGAATTCAGCGCAATTCTATCACATTTGTTCAATTTACGTCGCTCCTATTTCAGATAGCGTATTGGGCTAAGCGGCATCTCAAAGCGCATGAAATGACGAGTGAAAGGCACTATTAAACTTCTAGGATAGGGCGAACAGAGAACCGATTAGATCATTTTACATTAAGGTTAATATAAGAATTCAGGGAAATTCTATCACATTTGTTCAATTTACGTCGCTCTTATTTCAGATAGCGTATTGGGCTAAGCGGCATCTCAAAGCGCATGAAATGGCGAGTAAAATGCACTATTAAACTTCTAGGGTAAGGCAAACAGAGACTTGATTAGATCATTTTATATTACGGTTAATATAAGAATTCAGCGTAATTCTATCACATTTGTTCAACTTACGTCGCTCCTATTTCAGATAGCGTACTGGGCTAATCGGCATCTTAAAGCGCGTGGAATGGCGAGTAAAATGCACTATATAAACTTCTATGATAGGGCAGTCAGAGACCCGATTAAATCATTTTATATTTTGGTTAATATAAGAATTCAGCGAAATACTATCACATTTGTTCAATTTACGTCGCTCCTATTTCAGATAGCGTATTCGGCTAAGCGGCATCTCAAAGCGCATAAAATAGCGAATAAAATGCACTATTAAACTTCTAGACTAGGCCGAACAGAGACCCGATTAGATCATTTTACATTATGGTTTATAAATGAATTCACTGAAATCATATCACATTTGTTCAATTTACGTCGCTCCTATTTCAGATAGCGTATTGAGCTAAGCGGCATGTCAAAGCGCATGAAATGACGAGTAAAATGCACTATAAAACTTCGATGGTAGGGCAAACAGAGACCCGATAAGATCATTTTATATTATGGTTAATTTAAGAATTCAGCGAAATTCTATCACATTTATTCAATTTACGTCGCTCCTATTTCAGATAGCGTATTGGGCTAAGCGGCATCTCAATGCGCATAAAATGGCGAGTAAAATGTACTATTAAACTTCTAGGATAGGGCTATCAGAGACCCGATTAGATCATTTTATATTTTGGTTAATATAAGAATTCAGCGAAATTCTATCACATTTGTTCAATTTACGTCGGTCCAATTTCGGATAGCGTATTGGGCTAAGCGGCATCTCAAAGCGCAAGAAATGGCGAGTAAGATGCACTATTAAACTTCTAGGGTAGGGCGAACAGAGACTCGATTAGATCATTTTACATTAAGGTTAATATAAGAATTCAGGGAAATTCTATCACACTTGTTCAATTTACGTCGCTCCTATTTCAGATAGCGTATTGGGCTAAGCGGCATCTCAAAGCGCATGAAATGAAGAGTGAAAGGCACTATTAAACTTCTAGGGTAGGGCGAACAGAGACCCGATTAGATCATTTTACATTAAGGTTAATATAAGAATTCAGGGAATTCTATCACATTTGTTCAATTTACGTCACTCGTACTTCAGATAGCGTATTGGGCAATGCGGCATCTCAAAGCGCATGAAATGGCGAGTAAAATGCACTATTAAACTTCTAGGGTATGGCAAACAGAGACCCGATTAGATCATTTTATATTATGGTTAATTTAAGAATTCAGCAAAATTCTGTCACATTTGTTCAATTTACGTCGCTCCTATTTCAGATAGCGTACTGGGCTAGGCGGAATCTTAAAGCGCGTGAAATGGCGAGTAAAATGCACTATTAATCTTCTAGGGTAGGGCCAACAGAGACCCGATTAGAACATTTTACATTAAGCTTAATATAAGAATTCAGTGAAATTCTCTCACATTTGTTCAATTTACGTCGGTCCAATTTCGGATAGCGTATTGGGCTAAGCGGCATCTCAAAGCGCATGAAATGCCGAGTAAAATGCACAATTAAACTTCTAGGGTAAGGCAAACAGAGACCCGATTAGATCATTTTATAATACGGTTAATATAAGAATTCAGCGTAATTCTATCACATTTGTTCAACTTACGTCGCTCCTATTTCAGATAGCGTATTGGGCTAAGCGGCATCTCAAAGCGCATGAAATGACGAGAGAAATGCACTATTAAACTTCTAGGATAAGGCAAACAGAGACCCGATTAGATCATTTTATATTACGGTTAATATAAGAATTTAGCGTAATTCTGTCACATTTGTTCAATTCACGTCGCTCCTATTTCAGATAGCGTATTGGGCTAAGCGGCATCTTAAGGCGCATGAAATGACGAGTAAAATGCTCTATTAAACTTCTAGGGTAGGGCAAACAGAGACCCGATTAGATCATTTCATATTATGGTTAATTTAAGAATACAGCGAAATTCTAACACATTTGTTCAACTTACGTCGCTCCTATTTCAGATAGCGTATTGGGATAAGCGGCATCTCAAAGCGCAGGAAATGGCGAGGAAAATGCACTATTAAACTTCTAGGGTAGGGCAAACAGAGACCCGATTAGATCAATTTATATTATGGTTAATTTAAGAATTCAGCAAAATTCTATCACATTTTTTCAATTTACGTCGTTCCTATTTCAGCTAGCGTACTGGGCTAGGTGGCATCTTAAAACGCGAGGAATGGCGAGTAAAATGCACTGCAAATCTTCTATGATAGGGCAATCAGAGACCCGATTAGATCATTTTATATTTTGGTTAATATAAGGATTCAGAGAAATTCTATCACATTTGTTCAATTTACGATGCTCCTATTTCGGATAGCGTATTGCGCTAAGCGGCATCTCAAAGCGCATGAAATGGCGGGTAAAATGCACTATTAAACTTCTAGGGTAAAGCAAACAGAGACTTGATTAGATCATTTTATATTACGGTTAATATAAGAATTCAGCGTAATTCTATCACATTTGTTCAATTTACGTCGCTCCTATTTCGGATAGCGTATTGGGGTAAGCGGCATCTCAAAGCGCATGAAATGGCAAGTGAAATGCACTATTAAACTTCTAGGGTAGCGCGAACAAAGACCCGACTAGATCATTTTACATTAAGGCTAATATAAGGGTTCAGCGAAATTCTATCACATTTGTTCAATTTACGTCGCTCCTATTTCAGATAGTGTATTGGGGTAAGCGGCATCTCAAAGCGCATGAAATGTCGAGTGAAATGCACTATTAAACTTCTAGGGTAGGGCAAACAGAGACCCGATTAGATCAGTTTATATTATGGTTAATTTAAGAATTCAGCCAAATTCTATCACATTTGTTCAATTTACGTCGGTCCAATTTCGGATAGCGTATTGGGCTAAGCGGCATCTCAAAGCGCATGAAATGCCGAGTAAAATGCACAATTAAACTTCTAGGGTAAGGCAAACAGAGATCCGATTAGATCATTTTATAATACGGTTAATATAAGAATTCAGCGTAATTCTATCGCATTTGTTCAACTTACGTCGCTGCTATTTCAGATAGCGTACAGGACTGGCCGGCATCTTAAAGCGCGTGGAAGGGCGAGTAAAATGCACTACAAAACTTCTATGATAGGGCAATCAGAGAGCCCATTAGATCATTTCATATTTTGGTTAATATAAGAATTCAGCGCAATTCTATCACATTTGTTCAATTTACGTCGCTCCTATTTCTGATAGCGTATTGGGCTAAGCGGCATCTCAAAGCGCATGAAATGACGAGTGAAAGGCACTATTAAACTTCTAGGGTAGGGCGAACAGAGAACCGATTAGATCATTTTACATTAAGGTTAATATAAGAATTCAGGGAAATTCTATCACATTTGTTCAATTTACGTCGCTCCTATTTTAGATAGCGTATTGGGCTAAGCGGCATCTCAAAGCGCATGAAATGGCGAGTAAAATGCACTATTAAACTTCTAGGGTAAGGCAAACAGAGACCCGATTAGATCATTTTATATTTCGGTTAATATAAGAAGTTAGCGTAATTCTATCACATTTGTTCAACTTACGTCGCTCCTATTTCAGAGAGCGTACTGGGCTAGGCGGCATCTCAAAGCGCATGAAATGACGAGTGAAATGCACTATTAAACTTCTATGATAGGGCAAACAGAGACCCGATTAGATCATTTTATATTATGGTTAATTTAAGAATTCAGCGAAATTCTACCACATTTGTTCAACTTACGTCGCTCCAATTTCAGATAGCGTATTAGGATAAGCGGAATCTCAAAGCGCAGGAAATGGCGAGAAAAATGCACTATTAAACTTCTAGGGTAGGGCAAACAGAGACCCGATTAGATCAATTTATATTATGGTAAATTTAAGAATTCAGCAAAATTCTATCTCATTTTTTCAATTTACGTCGTTCCTATTTCAGCTAGCGTACTGGGCTAGGCGGCATCTTAAAACGCGAGGAATGGCGAGTAAAATGCACTGCTAATCTTCTATGATAGAGCAATCAGAGACCCGATTAGATCATTTTATATTTTGGTTAATATAAGAATTCAGAGAGATTCTATCACATTTGTTCAATTTACGTTGCTCCTATTTCAGATAGCGTGTTGGGCTAAGCGGCATCTCAAAGCGCATGAAATGGCGAGTAAAATGCACTATTAAACTTCTAGGGTAAGGCAATCAGAGACTTGATTAGATCATTTTATATTACGGTTAATATAAGAATTCAGCGTAATTCTATCACATTTGTTCAACTTACGTCGCTCCTATTTCAGATAGCGTACTGGGCTAATAGGCATCTTAAAGCGCGTGGAATGGCGAGTAAAATGCACTATATAAACTTCTATGATAGGGCAGTCAGAGACCCGATTAAATCATTTTATATTTTGGTTAATATAAGAATTCAGCGAAATACTATCACATTTGTTCAATTTACGTCGCTCCTATTTCAGATAGCGTATTCGGCTAAGCGGCATCTCAAAGCGCATAAAATAGCGAATAAAATGCACTATTAAACTTCTAGACTAGGCCGAACAGAGACCCGATTAGATCATTTTACATTATGGTTTATAAATGAATTCACTGAAATCCTATCACATTTGATCAATTTACGTCGCTCCTATTTCAGATAGCGTATTGGGCTAAGCGGCATGTCAAAGCGCATCAAATGACGAGTAAAATGCACTATAAAACTTCGATGGTAGGGCAAACAGGGACCCGATAAGATCATTTTATATTATGGTTAATTTAAGAATTCAGCGAAATTCTATCACATTTATTCAATTTACGTCGCTCCTATTTCAGATAGCGTATTGGGCTGAGCGGCATCTCAATGCGCATAAAATGGCGAGTAAAATGTACTATTAAACTTCTAGGATAGGGCTATCAGAGACCCGATTAGATCATTTTATATTTTGGTTAATATAAGAATTCAGCGAAATTCTATCACATTTGTTCAATTTACGTCGCTCATATTTCAGATAGCGTATTGGGCTAATCGGCATCTGAAAGCGCACGAAATGGCGAGTAAAATGCACTATTAAACTTCTAGGGTAAGGCAAACAGAGACCCGATTAGATAATTTTATAGTACGGTTAATGTAAGAATTCAGCGTAATTCTATCACATTTGTTCAACTTACGTCGCGCCTATTTCAGATAGCTACTGGGCTAGGCGGCATCTTAAAGCGCGTGGAAGGGCGAGTAAAATGCACTACTAAACTCCTATGATAGGGCAATCAGAGAGCCGATTAGATCATTTTATATTTTGGTTAATATAAGAATTCAGCGAAATGCTATCACATTTGTCCAATTTACGTCGCTCCTATTTCAGATAGCGTATTGGGCTAAGCGGCATCTCAATGCGCATGAAATGACGAGTGAAATGCACTATTAAACTTCTAGGGTAGGGCGAACAAAGACCCGATTAGATCATTTTACATTAAGATTAATATAAGCATTCAGCGAAATTCTATCACATTTGTTCAATTTACGTCGCTCCTATTTCAGATAGCGTATTGGCCTAAGCGGCATCTCAACGCGCATGAAATGACGAATAAAATGCACTATTAAGCTTCTACGCTAGTGCGAACAGAGACCCGTTTAGATCATTTAACATTATGGTTAATAAAAGAACTCAGCGAAATTCTATCACATTTATTCAATTTACGTCGCTCGTATTACAGATAGCGTACTGGGCTAGGCGGCACCTTAAAGCGTGTGGAATGGCGAGTAAAATGCGCTATTAAACTTCTAGGCTAGGGCGAACAGAGACCCGATTAGATCATATTATATTGTGGTTAATTTAAGAATTCATCAAAATTCTATCACATTTGTTCAATTTACGTCGCTCCTATTTCAGATAGCGTACTGGCCTAGGCGACATCTTAAAGCGCGTGGAATGGCGAATAAAATGCACTATAAAAGTTCTAGGCTTGGGCGAACAGAGACCCGATTAGATCATTTTACATTATGGTTCATAAAAGAATTCAGCGAAATTCTATCACATTTGTTCAACTTACGTCGCTCCTATTTCAGATAGCGTATTGGGATAAGCGGCATCTCAAAGCGCATGAAATGGCGAGTAAAATACACAATTAAACTTCTAGGGTAGATCAAACAGAGACCCGATTAGATCATTTTATATTGTGGTTAATTTAAGAATGCAGCGTAATTCTATCACATTTTTTCAACTTACGTCGCTCCTATTTCAGATAGCGTATTGGGCTAAGGGCCATCTCAAAGCGCATGAAATGGCGAGTAAAATGCACTATTAAACTTCTAGGGTGGGGCAAACAGAGACCCGATTAGATCATTTTATATTATGTTTAATTTAAGAATTCAGCGAAATTCTATCACATTCGTTCAACTTACGTCGCTCCTATTTCAGATAGCGTACTGGGCTAGGCGGAATCTTAAACCGCGTGGATTGGCGAGTAAAATGCACTATTAACCTTCTATGATAGGGCAATCAGAGACCCGATTAGATCATTTTATATTTTGGTTAATATAAGAAGTCAGCGAAATTCTATCACATTTGTTCAATTTACGTCGCTCCTATTTCAGATAGCGTATTGGGCTAAGCGGCATCTTAAAGCGCGTGGAAGGGCGAGTAAAATGCACTACTAAACTTCTATGGTGGGGCAATCAGAGTCCCGATTAGGTCATTTTATATTTTGGTTAATATAAGAATTCAGCGAAATTCTATCACATTTGTTCAATTTACGTCGCTCCTATTTCAGATAGCGTATTGGGCTAAGCGGCATCTCAAAGCGCATGAAATGACGAATAAAATGCACTATTAAGCTTCTACGCTAGGGCGAACAGAGACCAGATTAGATCATTTTATATTATGGATAATTTAAGAATTCAGCAAAATTCAATCACATTGGTTCAATTTACGTCTCTCCTATTTCAGATAGCGTATTGGGCTAAGCGGCTTCTCAAAGCGCATGAAACGAGGAGTACAATGCACTATTAAACTTCTAGGGTAGGGCAAGCAGAGACCCGATTAGATCATTTTATGTTATGGTTAATTTAAAAATTCAGCGAAATTCTATCACATTTGTTCAATTTACGTCGCTCCTATTTCAGATAGCGTATTGAGCTAGGCGCCATCTTAAAGCGCGCGGAACGTCGAGTAAAATGCATAATTAAACTTCTATGATAGGGCAATCAGTGACCCGATTAGATCATTTTATATTATACTTAATTTAAGAATTCAGTGAAATTCTGTCACATTTGTTCAATTTACGTCGCTCCTATTTCAGATAGCGTATTGGGCTAAGCGGCATCTCAAAGCGCATGAAATGACGAATAAAATGCACTATTAAGCTTCTACGCTAGGGCGTACAGAGACCAGATTAGATCATTTTATATTATGGATAATTTAAGAATTCAGCAAATTTCAATCACAGTGGTTCAATTTACGTCTCTCCTATTTCAGATAGCGTATTGGGCTAAGCGGCTTCTCAAAGCGCATGAAACGAGGAGTACAATGCACTATTAAACTTCTAGGGTAGGGCAAGCAGAGACCCGATTAGATCATTTTATGTTATGGTTAATTTAAGAATTCAGCGAAATTTTATCACATTTGTTCAATTTACGTCGCTCCTATTTCAGATAGCGTATTGGGCTAAGCGGCATCTCAAAGCGCATGAAATGGCGAATACAATGCACTATTAAACTTCTAGGCTAGGGCGAACAGAGACCCGATTAGATCATTCTACATTATGGTTAATAAAAGAACTCAGCGAAATTCTATCACATTTATTCAATTTACGTCGCTCGTATTACAGATAGCGTACTGGGCTAGGCGGCACCTTAAAGCGTGTGGAATGGCGAGTAAAATGCGCTATTAAACTTCTAGGCTAGGGCGAACAGAGACCCGATTAGATCATATTATATTGTGGTTAATTTAAGAATTCATCAAAATTCTATCACATTTGTTCAATTTACGTCGCTCCTATTTCAGATAGCGTATTGAGCTAAGCGGCATGTCAAAGCGCATGAAATGACGAGTAAAATGCACTATAAAACTTCGATGGTAGGGCAAACAGAGACCCGATAAGATCATTTTATATTATGGTTAATTTAAGAATTCAGCGAAATTCTATCACATTTATTCAATTTACGTCGCTCCTATTTCAGATAGCGTATTGGGCTAAGCGGCATCTCAATGCGCATAAAATGGCGAGTAAAATGTACTATTAAACTTCTAGGATAGGGCTATCAGAGACCCGATTAGATCATTTTATATTTTGGTTAATATAAGAATTCAGCGAAATTCTATCACATTTGTTCAATTTACGTCGGTCCAATTTCGGATAGCGTATTGGGCTAAGCGGCATCTCAAAGCGCAAGAAATGGCGAGTAAGATGCACTATTAAACTTCTAGGGTAGGGCGAACAGAGACTCGATTAGATCATTTTACATTAAGGTTAATATAAGAATTCAGGGAAATTCTATCACACTTGTTCAATTTACGTCGCTCCTATTTCAGATAGCGTATTGGGCTAAGCGGCATCTCAAAGCGCATGAAATGAAGAGTGAAAGGCACTATTAAACTTCTAGGGTAGGGCGAACAGAGACCCGATTAGATCATTTTACATTAAGGTTAATATAAGAATTCAGGGAATTCTATCACATTTGTTCAATTTACGTCACTCGTACTTCAGATAGCGTATTGGGCAATGCGGCATCTCAAAGCGCATGAAATGGCGAGTAAAATGCACTATTAAACTTCTAGGGTATGGCAAACAGAGACCCGATTAGATCATTTTATATTATGGTTAATTTAAGAATTCAGCAAAATTCTGTCACATTTGTTCAATTTACGTCGCTCCTATTTCAGATAGCGTACTGGGCTAGGCGGAATCTTAAAGCGCGTGAAATGGCGAGTAAAATGCACTATTAATCTTCTAGGGTAGGGCCAACAGAGATCCGATTAGAACATTTTACATTAAGCTTAATATAAGAATTCAGTGAAATTCTCTCACATTTGTTCAATTTACGTCGGTCCAATTTCGGATAGCGTATTGGGCTAAGCGGCATCTCAAAGCGCATGAAATGCCGAGTAAAATGCACAATTAAACTTCTAGGGTAAGGCAAACAGAGACCCGATTAGATCATTTTATAATACGGTTAATATAAGAATTCAGCGTAATTCTATCACATTTGTTCAACTTACGTCGCTCCTATTTCAGATAGCGTATTGGGCTAAGCGGCATCTCAAAGCGCATGAAATGACGAGAGAAATGCACTATTAAACTTCTAGGATAAGGCAAACAGAGACCCGATTAGATCATTTTATATTACGGTTAATATAAGAATTTAGCGTAATTCTGTCACATTTGTTCAATTCACGTCGCTCCTATTTCAGATAGCGTATTGGGCT
>CAKAJE020000256.1:0-77717 GCA_916610135.2 Macropis europaea
TAAAATGCACTATTAACCATCTATGATAGGGCAATCAGAGACCAGATTAGATCATTTTATACTTTGGTTAATATAAGAATTCAGCGAAATTCTATCACATTTGTTCAATTTACATGGCTCCTATTTCAGATAGCGTATTGGGCTAGGCGGCATCTTAAAGCGCGTGGAATGGCGAGTAATATGCACCACTAAACTTCTATGATAGGGCAATCAGAGACGCGATTAGATCATTTTATATTTTGGTTAATGTAAGAATTCAGTGAAATTCTATCACATTTGTTCAATTTACGTCGCTCCTATTTCAGATAGCTTATTGGGCTAAGCGGCATCTGAAGGCGCATGAAATGGCGAGTAAAATGCACTACTAAACTTCTATGATAGGGCAATCAGAGACCCGATTAGATCATTTTATACTTTGGTTAACATAAGGATTCTGCGAAATTTTATCACATTTGTTCAATTTACGTCGCTCCTATTTCAGATAGCTTATTGGGCTAAGCGGCATCTGAAGGCGCATGAAGTGACGAGTAAAATGCACTATTAAACTTCTAGGGTAGGGCAAACAGAGACCCGATTAGATCATTTTATATTATGGTTAATTTAAGAATTCAGCGAAATTCTATCACATTTGTTCAATTTACGTCGCTCCTGTTTCAGATATCGTGCTGGGCCATGCGGCATCTTAAAGCGCGTGGAATGGCGAGTAAAATGCACTATTAAACTTCTAGGCTAGGGCGAACAGGGACCCGATTAGATCATTTTACATTAAGGTGAATATAAGAATGCAGCGTAATTCTGTCACATTTGTTCAACTTACGTCGCTCCTATTTCACATAGCGTATTGGGTTAAGCGTCATCTCAAAGCGCATGAAATGACGAGTGAAATGCACTATTAAACTTCTAGGGTAGGGCGAACAGAGATCCGATTAGATCATTTTACAGTAAGGTTAATATAAGTATTCAGCGAGATTCTATCACACTTGTTCAATTTACGTCGGTTCTATTTCAGACAGCGTACTTAGCTAGGCGGCATCTTAAAGCGCGTGGAATGGCGAGTAAAATGCACTATTAACCTTCTATGATAGGGCAATCAGAGACCCGAGCAGATCATTTTACATTATGGTTAATAAAAGAATTCAGCGTAATTCTATCACATTTGTTCAACTTACGTCGCTCCTATTTCAGATAGCGTATTGGGCTAAGCGGCATCTCAAAGCGCATGAAATGGCGAGTGAAATGCACTATTAGACTTCTATGGTAGGGCGAACAGAGACCCGATTGGATCATTTTACATTAAGGTTAATATAAGAATTCACGGGAATTCTATCACATTTGTTCAATTTACGTCGCTCCTATTCCAGATAGCGTATTGGGCTAAGCGGCATCTCAAAGCGCATGAAATGGCGAGTGAAATGCACTATTAAACTTCTAGGGTAGGGCAAACAGAGACGCGATTAGATCATTTTATATTACGGTTAATATAAGAATGCAGCGTAATTCTATCACATTTGTTCAAGTTACGTCGCTCCTATTTCAGATAGCGTACTGGTCTAGGCGGCATCTTAAAGCGCGTGGAATGGCGAGTAAAATGCACTACTAATCTTCTATGATAGGGCAATCAGAGACCCGATTAGATCATTTTATATTTTGATTAATATAAGATTTCAGGGAAATTCTATCACATTTGTTCAATTTACGTCGCTCCTATTTCAGATAGCGTATTGGGCTAAGCGGCATCACGGAGCGCCTGAAATGGCGAACAAAATGCACTATTAAACTTCTAGGCTAGGGCGAACAGAGACCAGATTAGATCATTTTATACTTTGGTCAACATAAGGATTCTGCGAAATTTTATCACATTTGTTCAATTTACGTCGCTCCTATTTCAGATAGCTTATAGGGCTAAGCGGCATCTGAAGGCACATGAAGTGACGAGTAAAATGCACTATTAAACTTCTAGGGTAGGGCCAACAGAGACCCGATTAGATCATTTTATATTATGGTTAATTTAAGATGTCAGCAAAATTCTATCACATTTGTTCAATTTACGTCGCTCCTGTTTCAGATAGCGTGCTGGGCCATGCGGCATCTTAAAGCGCGTGGAATGGCGAGTAAAATGCACTATTAAACTTCTATGATAGGGCAATCAGAGACCAGACTAGATCATTTTATACTTTGGTTAATATAAGAATTCAGCGAAATTCTATCACATTTGTTCAATTTACGTCGCTCCTATTTCAGATAGCGTATTGGGCTAAGCGGGATCTCAAAGCGCATGAAATGGCGACTAAAATGCACTATTAAACTTCTAGGCTACGGCGAACAGAGACCCGATTAGATCATTTTATATTATGGTTAAGATAAGATTTCAGGGAGATTCTATCACATCTGTTCAATTTACGTCGCTCCTATTTCAGATAGCGTATTCGGCTAAGCGGCATCTCAAAGCGCATAAAATGGCGAATAAAATGCACTATTAAACTACTAGGCTAGGGCGAACAGAGACCCGATTAGATCATTTTATATTTTGGTTAATATAAGAATTCTGCGAAATTCTATCACATTTGTTCAATTTACGTCGCTCCTATTTCAGATAGCTTATTGGGCTTAGCGGCATCTCAATCCGCATGAAATGTCGAGTATAATGCACTATTAAACTTCTAGGATAAGGTAAACAGAGACCCGATTAGATCATTTTACATTAAGGTTAATATAAGAATTCAACGAAATTCTATCACATTTGTTCAATTTACGTGAGCTTCTATTACAGATAGCTTATTGGGCTCAGCGGCATCTCAAAGCGCATGAAATGACGAGTGAAATGCACTATTAAACTTCTAGGGTAGGGCAAACAGAGACCCGATTAGGTCATTTTATATTATGGTTAATTTAAGAATTCAGCAAAATTCTCTCACATTTGTTCAATTTACGTCGTTCCTATTTCAGATAGCGTCCTGGGCTAAGCGGCATCTAAAAGCGCATGAAATGGCGAGTATAATGCACTATTATACTTCTAGGATAAGGCAAACAGAGACCCGATTAGATCATTTTATATTACGGTTAATATAAGAATGCAGCGTGAATCTATCACATTTGTTCAAGTTACCTCGCTCCTATTTCAGATAGCGTACTGGGCTAGGCGGCATCTTAAAGCACGTGGAATGGCGAGTAAAATGCACTATTAAACTTCTATGATAGGGCAATCAGAGACCCGATTAGATCATTTTATATTTTGGTTTATATAAGAATTCAACGAAATTCTATCACATTTGTAAAATTTACGTCGCTCCTATTACAGATAGCTTATTGGTCTTAGCGGCATCTCAAAGCGCATGAAATGACGAGTGAAATGCACTATTAAACTTCTAGGGTAGGGCAAACAGAGACCCGATTAGATCACTTTATATTATGGTTAATTTAAGAATTCAGCAAAATTCTATCACATTTGCTCAATTTACGTCGCTCCTATTTCAGATAGCGTACTGAGCTAGGCGGCATCTTAAAGCGCGTGGAATGGCGAGTAAAATGCACTACTAAACTTCTATGATAGGGCAATCAGAGACCCGAATAGATCATTTTATATTTTGTTTAATATAAGATTTCAGGGACATAGAATCACATTTGTACAATTTGCGTCGCTCCTTTTTCAGATAGCGTATTCAGCTAAGCGGCATCGCAAAGCGCATGAAGTGGCGAATAAAATGCACTATTAAACTTCTAGGCTAGGGCGAACAGTGACCCGATCAGATCATTTTACATTATGGTTAATAAAAGAATTCGCGGCATCACAAAGCGAGTGAAATGCACCATTAGACTTCTATGGTAGGGGGAACAGAGACCCGATTAGATCATTTTACATTAAGGTTAATATAAGGATTCACGGAAATTCTATCACATTTGTTCAATTTACGTCGCTCCTATTTCAGATAGCGTATTGGGCTTAGAGGCATCTCAAAGCGCATGAAATGACGAGTGAAATGCACTATTAAACTTCTAGGCTAGGGCAAACAGAGACCCGATTAGATCATTTTATATTATGGTTAATTTAAGAATTCAGCAAAATTCTATCACATTTGCTCAATTTACGTCGCTCCTATTTCAGATAGCGTACTGGGATAGGCGGCATCTTAAAGCGCGTGGAATGGCGAGTAAAATGCACTATTAAAATTCTATGATAGGGCAATCAGAGACCCGATTAGATCATTTTATATTATGGTTAATTTAAGAATTCAGCGAAATTCTATCACATTTGTTCAATTTACGTCGCTCCTATTTCAGATAGCGTATTGGGCTAGGCGGCATCTCAAAGCGCATGAAATGACGAGTGAAATGCACTATTATACTTCTAGGCTATGGCGAACAGAGATCAGATTAGATCATTTTATATTACGGTTAATATAAGAATGCAGCGTGATTCTATCACATTTGTTCAATTTACGTCGCTCCTATTTCAGATAGCGTATTGGGCTAAGCGGCATCTCAAAGCGTGTGGAATGGCGAGTAAAATGCACTATTAACCTTCTATGATAGGGCAATCAGAGACCAGACTAGATCATTTTATACTTTGGTTAATATAAGCATTCAGCGAAATTCTATCACATTTGTTCAATTTACGTCGCTCCTATTTCAGATAGCGTATTGGGCTAAGCGGCATCTCAAAGCGCATGAAATGACGAGTGAAATGCACTATTCAACTTCTAGGGTTGGGCAAACAGGGACCCGATTAGATCATTTTATATTATGGTTAATTTAAGATGTCAGCAAAATACTATCACATTTGTTCAATTTAAGTCGCTCCTGTTTCAGATAGCGTGCTGGGCCATGCGGCATCTTAAAGCGCGTGGAATGGCGAGTAAAATGCACTATTAAACTTCTATGATAGGGCAATCAGAGACCAGATTAGATCATTTTATATTTTGGTTAACATAAGAATTCTGCGAAATTCTATCACATTTGTTCAATTTACGTCGCTCCTATTTCCGATAGCTTATTGGGCTTAGCGGCATCTTAAAGCGCGTGGAATGGCGAGTGAAATGCACTATTAAACTTCTATGATAGGGCAATCAGAGACCCGATTAGATCATTTTATATTTTGGTTAATATAAGAATTCAACGAAATTCTATCACATTTGTAAAATTTACGTCGCTCCTATTACAGATAGCTTATTGGGCTTAGCGGCATCTCAAAGCGCATGAAATGACGAGTGAAGTGCACTATTAAACTTCTAGGGTAGGGCAAACAGAGACCCGATTAGATCATTTTATATTATGGTTAATTTAAGAATTCAGCAAAATTCTATCACATTTGCTCAATTTACGTCGCTCCTATTTCAGATAGCGTAGTGGGCTAAGCGGGATCTCAAAGCGCATGAAATGGCGACTAAAATGCACTATTAAACTTCTAGGGTAGAGCAAACAGAGACCCGATTAGATCATTTTATATTATGGTTCATTTAAGAATTCAACAAAATTCTATCACATTTGTTCAACTTACGTCGCTCCTATTTCAGATAGCGTACTGGGCTAGCCGGCATCTTAAAGCGCGTGGAATGGCGAGTAAAATGCACTACTAAACTTCCATGATGGACCAATCAGAGACCCGATTAGATCACTTTATATTTTGTTTAATATAAAATTTCAGGGAAATTCTATCACATTTGTTCAATTTACGTCGCTCCTATTTCAGATAGCGTATTGGGCTAAGCGGCATCACAAAGCGCATGAAATGGCGAACAAAATGCACTATTAAACTTCTAGGCTAGGGCGAACAGAGACCAGATTAGATCATTTTATACTTTGGTTAACATAAGGATTCTGCGAAATTTTATCACATTTGTTCAATTTACGTCGCTCCTATTTCAGATAGCTTATTGGGCTAAGCGGCATCTGAAGGCGCATGAAGTGACGAGTAAAATGCACTATTAAACTTCTAGGGTAGGGCAAACAGAGACCCGATTAGATCATTTTATATTATGGTTAATTTAAGAATTCAGCGAAATTCTATCACATTTGTTCAATTTACGTCGCTCCTGTTTCAGATATCGTGCTGGGCCATGCGGCATCTTAAAGCGCGTGGAATGGCGAGTAAAATGCACTATTAAACTTCTAGGCTAGGGCGAACAGGGACCCGATTAGATCATTTTACATTAAGGTGAATATAAGAATGCAGCGTAATTCTGTCACATTTGTTCAACTTACGTCGCTCCTATTTCACATAGCGTATTGGGTTAAGCGTCATCTCAAAGCGCATGAAATGACGAGTGAAATGCACTATTAAACTTCTAGGGTAGGGCGAACAGAGATCCGATTAGATCATTTTACAGTAAGGTTAATATAAGTATTCAGCGAGATTCTATCACACTTGTTCAATTTACGTCGCTTCTATTTCAGACAGCGTACTGAGCTAGGCGGCATCTTAAAGCGCGTGGAATGGCGAGTAAAATGCACTATTAACCTTCTATGATAGGGCAATCAGAGACCCGAGCAGATCATTTTACATTATGGTTAATAAAAGAATTCAGCGTAATTCTATCACATTTGTTCAATTTACGTCGCTCCTATTTCAGATAGCGTATTGGGCTAAGCGGCATCTCAAAGCGCATGAAATGGCGAGTGAAATGCACTATTAGACTTCTATGGTAGGGCGAACAGAGACCAGACTAGATCATTTTATACTTTGGTTAATATAAGAATTCAGCGAAATTCTATCACATTTGTTCAATTTACGTCGCTCCTATTTCAGATAGCGTATTGGGCTAAGCGGGATCTCAAAGCGCATGAAATGGCGACTAAAATGCACTATTAAACTTCTAGGCTACGGCGAACAGAGACCCGATTAGATCATTTTATATTATGGTTAAGATAAGATTTCAGGGAGATTCTATCACATCTGTTCAATTTACGTCGCTCCTATTTCAGATAGCGTATTCGGCTAAGCGGCATCTCAAAGCGCATAAAATGGCGAATAAAATGCACTATTAAACTACTAGGCTAGGGCGAACAGAGACCCGATTAGATCATTTTATATTTTGGTTAATATAAGAATTCTGCGAAATTCTATCACATTTGTTCAATTTACGTCGCTCCTATTTCAGATAGCTTATTGGGCTTAGCGGCATCTGAAGGCGCATGAAATGTCGAGTATAATGCACTATTAAACTTCTAGGATAAGGTAAACAGAGACCCGATTAGATCATTTTACATTAAGGTTAATATAAGAATTCAACGAAATTCTATCACATTTGTTCAATTTACGTGAGCTTCTATTACAGATAGCTTATTGGGCTCAGCGGCATCTCAAAGCGCATGAAATGACGAGTGAAATGCACTATTAAACTTCTAGGGTAGGGCAAACAGAGACCCGATTAGGTCATTTTATATTATGGTTAATTTAAGAATTCAGCAAAATTCTCTCACATTTGTTCAATTTACGTCGTTCCTATTTCAGATAGCGTCCTGGGCTAAGCGGCATCTAAAAGCGCATGAAATGGCGAGTATAATGCACTATTATACTTCTAGGATAAGGGAAACAGAGACCCGATTAGATCATTTTATATTACGGTTAATATAAGAATGCAGCGTGAATCTATCACATTTGTTCAAGTTACCTCGCTCCTATTTCAGATAGCGTACTGGGCTAGGCGGCATCTTAAAGCACGTGGAATGGCGAGTAAAATGCACTATTAAACTTCTATGATAGGGCAATCAGAGACCCGATTAGATCATTTTATATTTTGGTTTATATAAGAATTCAACGAAATTCTATCACATTTGTAAAATTTACGTCGCTCCTATTACAGATAGCTTATTGGTCTTAGCGGCATCTCAAAGCGCATGAAATGACGAGTGAAATGCACTATTAAACTTCTAGGGTAGGGCAAACAGAGACCCGATTAGATCACTTTATATTATGGTTAATTTAAGAATTCAGCAAAATTCTATCACATTTGCTCAATTTACGTCGCTCCTATTTCAGATAGCGTACTGAGCTAGGCGGCATCTTAAAGCGCGTGGAATGGCGAGTAAAATGCACTACTAAACTTCTATGATAGGGCAATCAGAGACCCGAATAGATCATTTTATATTTTGTTTAATATAAGATTTCAGGGAAATAGAATCACATTTGTACAATTTGCGTCGCTCCTTTTTCAGATAGCGTATTCAGCTAAGCGGCATCGCAAAGCGCATGAAGTGGCGAATAAAATGCACTATTAAACTTCTAGGCTAGGGCGAACAGTGACCCGATCAGATCATTTTACATTATGGTTAATAAAAGAATTCGCGGCATCACAAAGCGAGTGAAATGCACCATTAGACTTCTATGGTAGGGGGAACAGAGACCCGATTAGATCATTTTACATTAAGGTTAATATAAGGATTCACGGAAATTCTATCACATTTGTTCAATTTACGTCGCTCCTATTTCAGATAGCGTATTGGGCTAAGCGGCATCACAAAGCGCATGAAATGGCGAACAAAATGCACTAGTAAACTTCTAGGCTATGGCGAACAGAGATCAGGTTAGATCATTTTATATTTTGGTTAACATAAGAATACTGCGAAATTCTATCACATTTGTTCAATTTACGTCGCTCCTATTTCAGATAGTTTATTGGGCTTAGCGGCATCTCAAAGCGCATGAAGTGACGAGTGAAATGCACTATTAAACTTCTAGGGTAGAGCGAACAGAGACCCGATTAGATCATTTTACATTAAGGTTAATATAAGAATTCAGGGAAATTCTATCACATTTGTTCAATTTACGTCGCTCCGATTTCAGATAGCGTATTGGGCTACGCGGCATCTCAAAGCGCATGAAATGGCGAATAAAATGCACTATTAAACTTCTATGATAGGGCAATCAGAGACCCGATTAGATCATTTTATATTTTTGTTAATATAAGAATTCAACGAAATTCTATCACATTTGTAAAATTAACGTCGCTCCTATTACAGATAGCTTATTGGGCTTAGAGGCATCTCAAAGCGCATGAAATGACGAGTGAAATGCACTATTAAACTTCTAGGCTAGGGCAAACAGAGACCCGATTAGATCATTTTATATTATGGTTAATTTAAGAATTCAGCAAAATTCTATCACATTTGCTCAATTTACGTCGCTCCTATTTCAGATAGCGTACTGGGATAGGCGGCATCTTAAAGCGCGTGGAATGGCGAGTAAAATGCACTATTAAAATTCTATGATAGGGCAATCAGAGACCCGATTAGATCATTTTATATTATGGTTAATTTAAGAATTCAGCGAAATTCTATCACATTTGTTCAATTTACGTCGCTCCTATTTCAGATAGCGTATTGGGCTAGGCGGCATCTCAAAGCGCATGAAATGACGAGTGAAATGCACTATTATACTTCTAGGCTATGGCGAACAGAGATCAGATTAGATCATTTTATATTACGGTTAATATAAGAATGCAGCGTGATTCTATCACATTTGTTCAATTTACGTCGCTCCTATTTCAGATAGCGTATTGGGCTAAGCGGCATCTCAAAGCGTGTGGAATGGCGAGTAAAATGCACTATTAACCTTCTATGATAGGGCAATCAGAGACCAGACTAGATCATTTTATACTTTGGTTAATATAAGCATTCAGCGAAATTCTATCACATTTGTTCAATTTACGTCGCTCCTATTTCAGATAGCGTATTGGGCTAAGCGGCATCTCAAAGCGCATGAAATGACGAGTGAAATGCACTATTCAACTTCTAGGGTTGGGCAAACAGGGACCCGATTAGATCATTTTATATTATGGTTAATTTAAGATGTCAGCAAAATTCTATCACATTTGTTCAATTTAAGTCGCTCCTGTTTCAGATAGCGTGCTGGGCCATGCGGCATCTTAAAGCGCGTGGAATGGCGAGTAAAATGCACTATTAAACTTCTATGATAGGGCAATCAGAGACCCGATTAGATCATTTTATATTTTGGTTAATATAAGAATTCAACGAAATTCTATCACATTTGGTCAATTTACGTCGCTCCTATTTCAGATAGCGTATTGGGCTAAGCGGGATCTCAAAGCGCATGAAATGGCGACTAAAATGCACTATTAAACTTCTAGGCTAGGGCGAACAGAGACCCGATTAGATCATTTCACATTAAGGTTAATATAAGAATTCACGGAAATTCTATCACATTTGTTCAATTTACGTCGCTCCTATTTCAGATAGCGTATTAGGCTATGCGGCATCTCAAAGCGCATGAAATGGCGAGTAAATTTCACTATTAAACTTCTAGGGTAGGGCAAACAGAGACCCGATTAGATCATTTTATATTACGATTAATATAAGAATTCAGCGTAATTCTATCACATTTGTTCATCTTACGTCGCTCCTATTTCAGATAGCGTACTGGGCTAGGCGGCATCTTAAAGCGCGTGGAAGGGCGAGTAAAATGCACTACTAAACTTCTATGATAGAGCAATCAGAGACCCGATTAGATCATTTTATATTTTGTTTAATATAAGATTTCAGGGAAATTCTATCACATTTGTTCAATTTACGTCGCTCCTATTTCAGATAGCGTATTGGGCTAAGCGGCATCACAAAGCGCATGAAATGGCGAACAAAATGCCCTATTAAACTTCTAGGCTATGGCGAACAGAGACCAGATTAGATCATTTTATATTTTGGTTAACATAAGAATTCTGCGAAATTCTATCACATTTGTTCAATTTACGTCGCTCCTATTTCCGACAGCTTATTGGGCTTAGCGCCATCTTAAAGCGCGTGGACTGGCGAGTGAAATGCACTATTAAACTTCTAGGCTAGGGCGAACAGAGACCCGAGCAGATCATTTTACATTATGGTTAATAAAAGAATTCAGCGTAATTCTATCACATTTGTTCAACTTACGTCGCTCCTATTTCAGATAGCGTACTGGGCTAGCCGGCATCTTAAAGCGCGTGGAATGGCGAGTAAAATGCACTACTAAACTTCTATGATGGAGCAATCAGAGACCCGATTAGATCATTTTATATTTTGTTTAATATAAAATTTCAGGGAAATTCTATCACATTTGTTCAATTTACGTCGCTCCTATTTCAGATAGCGTATTGGGCTAAGCGGCATCACAAAGCGCATGAAATGGCGAACAAAATGCCCTATTAAACTTCTAGGCTATGGCGAACAGAGACCAGATTAGATCATTTTATATTTTGGTTAACATAAGAATTCTGCGAAATTCTATCACATTTGTTCAATTTACGTCGCTCCTATTTCCGATAGCTTATTGGGCTTAGCGGCATCTTAAAGCGCGTGGACTGGCGAGTGAAATGCACTATTAAACTTCTATGATAGGGCAATCAGAGACCCGATTAGATCATTTTATATTTTGGTTAATATAAGAATTCAACGAAATTCTATCACATTTGTAAAATTTACGTCGCTCCTATTTCAGATAGCGTATTGGGCTAAGCGGCATCTCAAAGCGCATGAAATGGCGAGTGAAATGCACTATTAGACTTCTATGGTAGGGCGAACAGAGACCCGATTGGATCATTTTACATTAAGGTTAATATAAGAATTCACGGGAATTCTATCACATTTGTTCAATTTACGTCGCTCCTATTCCGGATAGCGTATTGGGCTAAGCGGCATCTCAAAGCGCATGAAATGGCGAGTAAAATACGCTATTAAACTTCTAGGATAAGGCAAACAGAGACCAGATTAGATCATTTTATATTACGGTTAATATAAGAATGCAGCGTAATTCTATCACATTTGTTCAAGTTACGTCGCTCCTATTTCAGATAGCGTACTGGGCTAGGCGGCATCTTAAAGCGCGTGGAATGGCGAGTAAAATGCACTACTAATCTTCTATGATAGGGCAATCAGAGACCCGATTAGATCATTTTATATTTTGATTAATATAAGATTTGAGGGAAATTCTATCACATTTGTTCAATTTACGTCGCTCCTATTTCAGATAGCGTATTGGGCTAAGCGGGATCTCAAAGCGCATGAAATGGCGACTAAAATGCACTATTAAACTTCTAGGGTAGAGCAAACAGAGACCCGATTAGATCATTTTATATTATGGTTAATTTAAGAATTCAACAAAATTCTATCACATTTGTTCAACTTACGTCGCTCCTATTTCAGATAGCGTACTGGGCTAGCCGGCATCTTAAAGCGCGTGGAATGGCGAGTAAAATGCACTACTAAACTTCTATGATGGAGCAATCAGAGACCCGATTAGATCATTTTATATTTTGTTTAATATAAAATTTCAGGGAAATTCTATCACATTTGTTCAATTTACGTCGCTCCTATTTCAGATAGCGTATTGGGCTAAGCGGCATCACAAAGCGCATGAAATGGCGAACAAAATGCACTATTAAACTTCTAGGCTAGGGCGAACAGAGACCAGATTAGATCATTTTATACTTTGGTTAACATAAGGATTCTGCGAAATTTTATCACATTTGTTCAATTTACGTCGCTCCTATTTCAGATAGCGTACTGGGCTAGGCGGCATCTTAAAGCGCGTGGAATGGCGAGTAAAATGCACTACTAATCTTCTATGATAGGGCAATCAGAGACCCGATTAGATCATTTTATATTTTGATTAATATAAGATTTCAGGGAAATTCTATCACATTTGTTCAATTTACGTCGCTCCTGTTTCAGATAGCGTGCTGGGCCATGCGGCATCTTAAAGCGCGTGGAATGGCGAGTAAAATGCACTATTAAACGTCTATGATAGGGCAATCAGAGACCAGACTAGATCATTTTATACTTTGGTTAATATAAGAATTCAGCGAAATTCTATCACATTTGTTCAATTTACGTCGCTCCTATTTCAGATAGCGTATTGGGCTAGGCGGCATCTCAAAGCGCATGAAATGACGAGTGAAATGCACTATTATACTTCTAGGGTAGGGCGAACAGAGACCCGTAGAGATCATTTTACATTAAGGTGAATATAAGAATGCAGCGTAATGCTGTCACATTTGTTCAACTTACGTCGCTCCTATTTCAGATAGCGTATTGGGTTAAGCTTCATCTCAAAGCGCATGAAATGACGAGTGAAATGCACTATTAAACTTCTAGGGTAGGGCGAACAGAGACCCGATTACATCATTTTACATTAAGGATAATATAAGTATTCAGCGAGATTCTATCACACTTGTTCAATTTACGTCGCTTCTATTTCAGACAGCGTACTGGGCTAGGCGGCATCTTAAAGCGCGTGGAATGGCGAGTAAAATGCACTATTAACCTTCTATGATAGGGCAATCAGAGACCAGATTAGATCATTTTATACTTTGGTTAATATAAGAATTCAGCGAAATTCTATCACATTTGTTCAATTTACGTCGCTCCTATTTCAGATAGCGTATTGGGCTAAGCGGCATCACGGAGCGCATGAAATGGCGAACAAAATGCACTATTAAACTTCTAGGCTAGGGCGAACAGAGACCAGATTAGATCATTTTATACTTTGGTTAACATAAGGATTCTGCGAAATTTTATCTCATTTGTTCAATTTACGTCGCTCCTATTTCAGATAGCTTATTGGGCTAAGCGGCATCTGAAGGCACATGAAGTGACGAGTAAAATGCACTATTAAACTTCTAGGGTAGGGCCAACAGAGATCCGATTAGATCATTTTATATTATGGTTAATTTAAGATGTCAGCAAAATTCTATCACGTTTGTTCAATTTACGTCGCTTCTGTTTCAGATAGCGTGCTGGGCCATGCGGCATCTTAAAGCGCGTGGAATGGCGAGTAAAATGCACTATTAAACTTCTATGATAGGGCAATCAGAGACCAGATTAGATCATTTTATATTTTGGTTAACATAAGAATTCTGCGAAATTCTATCACATTTGTTCAATTTACGTCGCTCCTATTTCCGATAGCTTATTGGGCTTAGCGGCATCTTAAAGCGCGTGGAATGGCGAGTGAAATGCACTATTAAACTTCTATGATAGGGCAATCAGAGACCCGATTAGATCATTTTATATTTTGGTTAATATAAGAATTCAACGAAATTCTATCACATTTGTAAAATTTACGTCGCTCCTATTACAGATAGCTTATTGGGCTTAGCGGCATCTCAAAGCGCATGAAATGACGAGTGAAGTGCACTATTAAACTTCTAGGGTAGGGCAAACAGAGACCCGATTAGATCATTTTATATTATGGTTAATTTAAGATGTCAGCAAAATTCTATCACATTTGTTCAAATTACGTCGCTCCTGTTTCAGATATCGTGCTGGGCCATGCGGCATCTTAAAGCGCGTGGAATGGCGAGTAAAATGCACTATTAAACGTCTATGATAGGGCAATCAGAGACCAGACTAGATCATTTTATACTTTGGTTAATATAAGAATTCAGCGAAATTCTATCACATTTGTTCAATTTACGTCGCTCCTATTTCAGATAGCGTATTGGGCTAGGCGGCATCTCAAAGCGCATGAAATGACGAGTGAAATGCACTATTATACTTCTAGGGTAGGGCGAACAGAGACCCGAAGAGATCATTTTACATTAAGGTGAATATAAGAATGCAGCGTAATTCTGTCACATTTGTTCAACTTACGTCGCTCCTATTTCAGATAGCGTATTGGGTTAAGCGTCATCTCAAAGCGCATGAAATGACAAGTGAAATGCACTATTAAACTTCTAGGGTAGGGCGAACAGAGACCCGATTACATCATTTTACATTAAGGTTAACATAAGTATTCAGCGAGATTCTATCACACTTGTTCAATTTACGTCGCTTCTATTTCAGACAGCGTACTGGGCTAGGCGGCATCTTAAAGCGCGTGGAATGGCGACTAAAATGCACTATTAACCATCTATGATAGGGCAATCAGAGACCAGATTAGATCATTTTATACTTTGGTTAATATAAGAATTCAGCGAAATTCTATCACATTTGTTCAATTTACATGGCTCCTATTTCAGATAGCGTATTGGGCTAGGCGGCATCTTAAAGCGCGTGGAATGGCGAGTAATATGCACCACTAAACTTCTATGATAGGGCAATCAGAGACGCGATTAGATCATTTTATATTTTGGTTAATGTAAGAATTCAGTGAAATTCTATCACATTTGTTCAATTTACGTCGCTCCTATTTCAGATAGCTTATTGGGCTAAGCGGCATCTGAAGGCGCATGAAATGGCGAGTAAAATGCTCTATTAAACTTCTATGATAGGGCAATCAGAGACCCGATTAGATCATTTTATACTTTGGTTAACATAAGGATTCTGCGAAATTTTATCACATTTGTTCAATTTACGTCGCTCCTATTTCAGATAGCTTATTGGGCTAAGCGGCATCTGAAGGCGCATGAAGTGACGAGTAAAATGCACTATTAAACTTCTAGGGTAGGGCAAACAGAGACCCGATTAGATCATTTTATATTATGGTTAATTTAAGAATTCAGCGAAATTCTATCACATTTGTTCAATTTACGTCGCTCCTGTTTCAGATATCGTGCTGGGCCATGCGGCATCTTAAAGCGCGTGGAATGGCGAGTAAAATGCACTATTAAACTTCTAGGCTAGGGCGAACAGGGACCCGATTAGATCATTTTACATTAAGGTGAATATAAGAATGCAGCGTAATTCTGTCACATTTGTTCAACTTACGTCGCTCCTATTTCACATAGCGTATTGGGTTAAGCGTCATCTCAAAGCGCATGAAATGACGAGTGAAATGCACTATTAAACTTCTAGGGTAGGGCGAACAGAGATCCGATTAGATCATTTTACAGTAAGGTTAATATAAGTATTCAGCGAGATTCTATCACACTTGTTCAATTTACGTCGCTTCTATTTCAGACAGCGTACTTAGCTAGGCGGCATCTTAAAGCGCGTGGAATGGCGAGTAAAATGCACTATTAACCTTCTATGATAGGGCAATCAGAGACCCGAGCAGATCATTTTACATTATGGTTAATAAAAGAATTCAGCGTAATTCTATCACATTTGTTCAACTTACGTCGCTCCTATTTCAGATAGCGTATTGGGCTAAGCGGCATCTCAAAGCGCATGAAATGGCGAGTGAAATGCACTATTAGACTTCTATGGTAGGGCGAACAGAGACCCGATTGGATCATTTTACATTAAGGTTAATATAAGAATTCACGGGAATTCTATCACATTTGTTCAATTTACGTCGCTCCTATTCCAGATAGCGTATTGGGCTAAGCGGCATCTCAAAGCGCATGAAATGGCGAGTGAAATGCACTATTAAACTTCTAGGGTAGGGCAAACAGAGACGCGATTAGATCATTTTATATTACGGTTAATATAAGAATGCAGCGTAATTCTATCACATTTGTTCAAGTTACGTCGCTCCTATTTCAGATAGCGTACTGGTCTAGGCGGCATCTTAAAGCGCGTGGAATGGCGAGTAAAATGCACTACTAATCTTCTATGATAGGGCAATCAGAGACCCGATTAGATCATTTTATATTTTGATTAATATAAGATTTCAGGGAAATTCTATCACATTTGTTCAATTTACGTCGCTCCTATTTCAGATAGCGTATTGGGCTAAGCGGCATCACGGAGCGCCTGAAATGGCGAACAAAATGCACTATTAAACTTCTAGGCTAGGGCGAACAGAGACCAGATTAGATCATTTTATACTTTGGTCAACATAAGGATTCTGCGAAATTTTATCACATTTGTTCAATTTACGTCGCTCCTATTTCAGATAGCTTATAGGGCTAAGCGGCATCTGAAGCCACATGAAGTGACGAGTAAAATGCACTATTAAACTTCTAGGGTAGGGCCAACAGAGACCCGATTAGATCATTTTATATTATGGTTAATTTAAGATGTCAGCAAAATTCTATCACATTTGTTCAATTTACGTCGCTCCTGTTTCAGATAGCGTGCTGGGCCATGCGGCATCTTAAAGCGCGTGGAATGGCGAGTAAAATGCACTATTAAACTTCTATGATAGGGCAATCAGAGACCAGACTAGATCATTTTATACTTTGGTTAATATAAGAATTCAGCGAAATTCTATCACATTTGTTCAATTTACGTCGCTCCTATTTCAGATAGCGTATTGGGCTAAGCGGGATCTCAAAGCGCATGAAATGGCGACTAAAATGCACTATTAAACTTCTAGGCTACGGCGAACAGAGACCCGATTAGATCATTTTATATTATGGTTAAGATAAGATTTCAGGGAGATTCTATCACATCTGTTCAATTTACGTCGCTCCTATTTCAGATAGCGTATTCGGCTAAGCGGCATCTCAAAGCGCATAAAATGGCGAATAAAATGCACTATTAAACTACTAGGCTAGGGCGAACAGAGACCCGATTAGATCATTTTATATTTTGGTTAATATAAGAATTCTGCGAAATTCTATCACATTTGTTCAATTTACGTCGCTCCTATTTCAGATAGCTTATTGGGCTTAGCGGCATCTCAATCCGCATGAAATGTCGAGTATAATGCACTATTAAACTTCTAGGATCAGGTAAACAGAGACCCGATTAGATCATTTTACATTAAGGTTAATATAAGAATTCAACGAAATTCTATCACATTTGTTCAATTTACGTGAGCTTCTATTACAGATAGCTTATTGGGCTCAGCGGCATCTCAAAGCGCATGAAATGACGAGTGAAATGCACTATTAAACTTCTAGGGTAGGGCAAACAGAGACCCGATTAGGTCATTTTATATTATGGTTAATTTAAGAATTCAGCAAAATTCTCTCACATTTGTTCAATTTACGTCGTTCCTATTTCAGATAGCGTCCTGGGCTAAGCGGCATCTAAAAGCGCATGAAATGGCGAGTATAATGCACTATTATACTTCTAGGATAAGGCAAACAGAGACCCGATTAGATCATTTTATATTACGGTTAATATAAGAATGCAGCGTGAATCTATCACATTTGTTCAAGTTACCTCGCTCCTATTTCAGATAGCGTACTGGGCTAGGCGGCATCTTAAAGCACGTGGAATGGCGAGTAAAATGCACTATTAAACTTCTATGATAGGGCAATCAGAGACCCGATTAGATCATTTTATATTTTGGTTTATATAAGAATTCAACGAAATTCTATCACATTTGTAAAATTTACGTCGCTCCTATTACAGATAGCTTATTGGTCTTAGCGGCATCTCAAAGCGCATGAAATGACGAGTGAAATGCACTATTAAACTTCTAGGGTAGGGCAAACAGAGACCCGATTAGATCACTTTATATTATGGTTAATTTAAGAATTCAGCAAAATTCTATCACATTTGCTCAATTTACGTCGCTCCTATTTCAGATAGCGTACTGAGCTAGGCGGCATCTTAAAGCGCGTGGAATGGCGAGTAAAATGCACTACTAAACTTCTATGATAGGGCAATCAGAGACCCGAATAGATCATTTTATATTTTGTTTAATATAAGATTTCAGGGACATAGAATCACATTTGTACAATTTGCGTCGCTCCTTTTTCAGATAGCGTATTCAGCTAAGCGGCATCGCAAAGCGCATGAAGTGGCGAATAAAATGCACTATTAAACTTCTAGGCTAGGGCGAACAGTGACCCGATCAGATCATTTTACATTATGGTTAATAAAAGAATTCGCGGCATCACAAAGCGAGTGAAATGCACCATTAGACTTCTATGGTAGGGGGAACAGAGACCCGATTAGATCATTTTACATTAAGGTTAATATAAGGATTCACGGAAATTCTATCACATTTGTTCAATTTACGTCGCTCCTATTTCAGATAGCGTATTGGGCTTAGAGGCATCTCAAAGCGCATGAAATGACGAGTGAAATGCACTATTAAACTTCTAGGCTAGGGCAAACAGAGACCCGATTAGATCATTTTATATTATGGTTAATTTAAGAATTCAGCAAAATTCTATCACATTTGCTCAATTTACGTCGCTCCTATTTCAGATAGCGTACTGGGATAGGCGGCATCTTAAAGCGCGTGGAATGGCGAGTAAAATGCACTATTAAAATTCTATGATAGGGCAATCAGAGACCCGATTAGATCATTTTATATTATGGTTAATTTAAGAATTCAGCGAAATTCTATCACATTTGTTCAATTTACGTCGCTCCTATTTCAGATAGCGTATTGGGCTAGGCGGCATCTCAAAGCGCATGAAATGACGAGTGAAATGCACTATTATACTTCTAGGCTATGGCGAACAGAGATCAGATTAGATCATTTTATATTACGGTTAATATAAGAATGCAGCGTGATTCTATCACATTTGTTCAATTTACGTCGCTCCTATTTCAGATAGCGTATTGGGCTAAGCGGCATCTCAAAGCGTGTGGAATGGCGAGTAAAATGCACTATTAACCTTCTATGATAGGGCAATCAGAGACCAGACTAGATCATTTTATACTTTGGTTAATATAAGCATTCAGCGAAATTCTATCACATTTGTTCAATTTACGTCGCTCCTATTTCAGATAGCGTATTGGGCTAAGCGGCATCTCAAAGCGCATGAAATGACGAGTGAAATGCACTATTCAACTTCTAGGGTTGGGCAAACAGGGACCCGATTAGATCATTTTATATTATGGTTAATTTAAGATGTCAGCAAAATACTATCACATTTGTTCAATTTAAGTCGCTCCTGTTTCAGATAGCGTGCTGGGCCATGCGGCATCTTAAAGCGCGTGGAATGGCGAGTAAAATGCACTATTAAACTTCTATGATAGGGCAATCAGAGACCAGATTAGATCATTTTATATTTTGGTTAACATAAGAATTCTGCGAAATTCTATCACATTTGTTCAATTTACGTCGCTGCTATTTCCGATAGCTTATTGGGCTTAGCGGCATCTTAAAGCGCGTGGAATGGCGAGTGAAATGCACTATTAAACTTCTATGATAGGGCAATCAGAGACCCGATTAGATCATTTTATATTTTGGTTAATATAAGAATTCAACGAAATTCTATCACATTTGTAAAATTTACGTCGCTCCTATTACAGATAGCTTATTGGGCTTAGCGGCATCTCAAAGCGCATGAAATGACGAGTGAAGTGCACTATTAAACTTCTAGGGTAGGGCAAACAGAGACCCGATTAGATCATTTTATATTATGGTTAATTTAAGAATTCAGCAAAATTCTATCACATTTGCTCAATTTACGTCGCTCCTATTTCAGATAGCGTATTGGGCTAAGCGGGATCTCAAAGCGCATGAAATGGCGACTAAAATGCACTATTAAACTTCTAGGGTAGAGCAAACAGAGACCCGATTAGATCATTTTATATTATGGTTCATTTAAGAATTCAACAAAATTCTATCACATTTGTTCAACTTACGTCGCTCCTATTTCAGATAGCGTACTGGGCTAGCCGGCATCTTATAGCGCGTGGAATGGCGAGTAAAATGCACTACTAAACTTCCATGATGGACCAATCAGAGACCCGATTAGATCACTTTATATTTTGTTTAATATAAAATTTCAGGGAAATTCTATCACATTTGTTCAATTTACGTCGCTCCTATTTCAGATAGCGTATTGGGCTAAGCGGCATCACAAAGCGCATGAAATGGCGAACAAAATGCACTATTAAACTTCTAGGCTAGGGCGAACAGAGACCAGATTAGATCATTTTATACTTTGGTTAACATAAGGATTCTGCGAAATTTTATCACATTTGTTCAATTTACGTCGCTCCTATTTCAGATAGCTTATTGGGCTAAGCGGCATCTGAAGGCGCATGAAGTGACGAGTAAAATGCACTATTAAACTTCTAGGGTAGGGCAAACAGAGACCCGATTAGATCATTTTATATTATGGTTAATTTAAGAATTCAGCGAAATTCTATCACATTTGTTCAATTTACGTCGCTCCTGTTTCAGATATCGTGCTGGGCCATGCGGCATCTTAAAGCGCGTGGAATGGCGAGTAAAATGCACTATTAAACTTCTAGGCTAGGGCGAACAGAGACCCGATTAGATCATTTTATATTAAGGTGAATACAAGAATGCAGCGTAATTCTGTCACATTTGTTCAACTTACGTCGCTCCTATTTCACATAGCGTATTGGGTTAAGCGTCATCTCAAAGCGCATGAAATGACGAGTGAAATGCACTATTAAACTTCTAGGGTAGGGCGAACAGAGATCCGATTAGATCATTTTACAGTAAGGTTAATATAAGTATTCAGCGAGATTCTATCACACTTGTTCAATTTACGTCGCTTCTATTTCAGACAGCGTACTGAGCTAGGCGGCATCTTAAAGCGCGTGGAATGGCGAGTAAAATGCACTATTAACCTTCTATGATAGGGCAATCAGAGACCCGAGCAGATCATTTTACATTATGGTTAATAAAAGAATTCAGCGTAATTCTATCACATTTGTTCAACTTACGTCGCTCCTATTTCAGATAGCGTATTGGGCTAAGCGGCATCTCAAAGCGCATGAAATGGCGAGTGAAATGCACTATTAGACTTCTATGGTAGGGCGAACAGAGACCAGACTAGATCATTTTATACTTTGGTTAATATAAGAATTCAGCGAAATTCTATCACATTTGTTCAATTTACGTCGCTCCTATTTCAGATAGCGTATTGGGCTAAGCGGCATCTCAAAGCGCATGAAATGGCGACTAAAATGCACTATTAAACTTCTAGGCTACGGCGAACAGAGACCCGATTAGATCATTTTATATTATGGTTAAGATAAGATTTCAGGGAGATTCTATCACATCTGTTCAATTTACGTCGCTCCTATTTCAGATAGCGTATTCGGCTAAGCGGCATCTCAAAGCGCATAAAATGGCGAATAAAATGCACTATTAAACTACTAGGCTAGGGCGAACAGAGACCCGATTAGATCATTTTATATTTTGGTTAATATAAGAATTCTGCGAAATTCTATCACATTTGTTCAATTTACGTCGCTCCTATTTCAGATAGCTTATTGGGCTTAGCGGCATCTGAAGGCGCATGAAATGTCGAGTATAATGCACTATTAAACTTCTAGGATAAGGTAAACAGAGACCCGATTAGATCATTTTACATTAAGGTTAATATAAGAATTCAACGAAATTCTATCACATTTGTTCAATTTACGTGAGCTTCTATTACAGATAGCTTATTGGGCTCAGCGGCATCTCAAAGCGCATGAAATGACGAGTGAAATGCACTATTAAACTTCTAGGGTAGGGCAAACAGAGACCCGATTAGGTCATTTTATATTATGGTTAATTTAAGAATTCAGCAAAATTCTCTCACATTTGTTCAATTTACGTCGTTCCTATTTCAGATAGCGTCCTGGGCTAAGCGGCATCTAAAAGCGCATGAAATGGCGAGTATAATGCACTATTATACTTCTAGGATAAGGGAAACAGAGACCCGATTAGATCATTTTATATTACGGTTAATATAAGAATGCAGCGTGAATCTATCACATTTGTTCAAGTTACCTCGCTCCTATTTCAGATAGCGTACTGGGCTAGGCGGCATCTTAAAGCACGTGGAATGGCGAGTAAAATGCACTATTAAACTTCTATGATAGGGCAATCAGAGACCCGATTAGATCATTTTATATTTTGGTTTATATAAGAATTCAACGAAATTCTATCACATTTGTAAAATTTACGTCGCTCCTATTACAGATAGCTTATTGGTCTTAGCGGCATCTCAAAGCGCATGAAATGACGAGTGAAATGCACTATTAAACTTCTAGGGTAGGGCAAACAGAGACCCGATTAGATCACTTTATATTATGGTTAATTTAAGAATTCAGCAAAATTCTATCACATTTGCTCAATTTACGTCGCTCCTATTTCAGATAGCGTACTGAGCTAGGCGGCATCTTAAAGCGCGTGGAATGGCGAGTAAAATGCACTACTAAACTTCTATGATAGGGCAATCAGAGACCCGAATAGATCATTTTATATTTTGTTTAATATAAGATTTCAGGGAAATAGAATCACATTTGTACAATTTGCGTCGCTCCTTTTTCAGATAGCGTATTCAGCTAAGCGGCATCGCAAAGCGCATGAAGTGGCGAATAAAATGCACTATTAAACTTCTAGGCTAGGGCGAACAGTGACCCGATCAGATCATTTTACATTATGGTTAATAAAAGAATTCGCGGCATCACAAAGCGAGTGAAATGCACCATTAGACTTCTATGGTAGGGGGAACAGAGACCCGATTAGATCATTTTACATTAAGGTTAATATAAGGATTCACGGAAATTCTATCACATTTGTTCAATTTACGTCGCTCCTATTTCAGATAGCGTATTGGGCTAAGCGGCATCACAAAGCGCATGAAATGGCGAACAAAATGCACTAGTAAACTTCTAGGCTATGGCGAACAGAGATCAGGTTAGATCATTTTATATTTTGGTTAACATAAGAATACTGCGAAATTCTATCACATTTGTTCAATTTACGTCGCTCCTATTTCAGATAGTTTATTGGGCTTAGCGGCATCTCAAAGCGCATGAAGTGACGAGTGAAATGCACTATTAAACTTCTAGGGTAGAGCGAACAGAGACCCGATTAGATCATTTTACATTAAGGTTAATATAAGAATTCAGGGAAATTCTATCACATTTGTTCAATTTACGTCGCTCCGATTTCAGATAGCGTATTGGGCTACGCGGCATCTCAAAGCGCATGAAATGGCGAATAAAATGCACTATTAAACTTCTATGATAGGGCAATCAGAGACCCGATTAGATCATTTTATATTTTTGTTAATATAAGAATTCAACGAAATTCTATCACATTTGTAAAATTAACGTCGCTCCTATTACAGATAGCTTATTGGGCTTAGAGGCATCTCAAAGCGCATGAAATGACGAGTGAAATGCACTATTAAACTTCTAGGCTAGGGCAAACAGAGACCCGATTAGATCATTTTATATTATGGTTAATTTAAGAATTCAGCAAAATTCTATCACATTTGCTCAATTTACGTCGCTCCTATTTCAGATAGCGTACTGGGATAGGCGGCATCTTAAAGCGGGTGGAATGGCGAGTAAAATGCACTATTAAAATTCTATGATAGGGCAATCAGAGACCCGATTAGATCATTTTATATTATGGTTAATTTAAGAATTCAGCGAAATTCTATCACATTTGTTCAATTTACGTCGCTCCTATTTCAGATAGCGTATTGGGCTAGGCGGCATCTCAAAGCGCATGAAATGACGAGTGAAATGCACTATTATACTTCTAGGCTATGGCGAACAGAGATCAGATTAGATCATTTTATATTACGGTTAATATAAGAATGCAGCGTGATTCTATCACATTTGTTCAATTTACGTCGCTCCTATTTCAGATAGCGTATTGGGCTAAGCGGCATCTCAAAGCGTGTGGAATGGCGAGTAAAATGCACTATTAACCTTCTATGATAGGGCAATCAGAGACCAGACTAGATCATTTTATACTTTGGTTAATATAAGCATTCAGCGAAATTCTATCACATTTGTTCAATTTACGTCGCTCCTATTTCAGATAGCGTATTGGGCTAAGCGGCATCTCAAAGCGCATGAAATGACGAGTGAAATGCACTATTCAACTTCTAGGGTTGGGCAAACAGGGACCCGATTAGATCATTTTATATTATGGTTAATTTAAGATGTCAGCAAAATTCTATCACATTTGTTCAATTTAAGTCGCTCCTGTTTCAGATAGCGTGCTGGGCCATGCGGCATCTTAAAGCGCGTGGAATGGCGAGTAAAATGCACTATTAAACTTCTATGATAGGGCAATCAGAGACCCGATTAGATCATTTTATATTTTGGTTAATATAAGAATTCAACGAAATTCTATCACATTTGTTCAATTTACGTCGCTCCTATTACATATAGCTTATTGGGCTTAGCGGCATCTCAAAGCGCATGAAATGACGAATGAAATGCACTATTACACTTCTAGGGTAGGGCAAACAGAGACCCGATTAGACCATTTTATATTATGGTTAATTTAAGAATTCAGCAAAATTCTATCACATTCGTTCAATTTACGTCGCTCCTATAACAGATAACTTATTGTGCTTAGCGGCATCTCAAAGCGCATGAAGTGGCGAGTGAAATGCACTATTGAACGTCTAGGGTAGGGCAAAGAGAGACCCGATTAGATCATTTTATGTGATGGTTAATTTAAGAATTCAGCAAAATTCTATCACATTTGTTGGATTTACGTCGCTCCTATTTCAGATAGCGTACTGGGCTAGGCGGCATCCTAAAGCGCGTGGAGTGGCGAGTAAAATGCACTATTAATCTTCTATGATAGGGCAATCAGAGACCCGACTACATCATTTTATATTTTGGTTAATATAAGAATTCAGTAAAATTCTATCACATTTGTTCAATTTACGTCGCTCCTATTTCAGATGGCGTATTGGGCTAAGCGGGATCTCAAAGCGCATGAAATGGCAAGTGATATGCACTACTAATCTTTTATGATACGGCAATCAGAGACCCGATTAGATCATTTTATCTTTTGATTAATATAAGATTTCAGGGAAATTCTATCACATTTGTTCAATTTACGTCGCTCCTATTTCAGATGGCGTATTGGGCTAAGCGGGATCTCAAAGCGCATGAAATGGCAAGTGATATGCACTACTAATCTTTTATGATACGGCAATCAGAGACCCGATTAGATCATTTTATCTTTTGATTAATATAAGAATTCAGCGTAATACTATCACATTTGTTCATCTTACGTCGCTCCTATTTCAGATAGCGTATTGGGCTAAGCGGCATCTCAAAGCGCATGAAATGACGAGTGAAATGCACTATTCAACTTCTAGGGTAGGGCAAACAGGGACCCGGTTAGATCATTTTATATTATGGTTAATTTAAGAATTCAGCGAAATTCTATCACATTTGTTCAATTTACGTCGTTCCTATTTCAGATAGCGTATTGTGCTAAGGGCATCTCAAAGCGCATGAAATGGCAAGTAAAATGCACTATTAAACTTCTAGGGTAGGGCAATCAGTGACCCGATTAGATCATTTTATATTATAGTTAATTTAAGAATTCAGCGAAATTCTATCACATTTGTTCAACTGACGTCGCTCCTATTTCAGATAGCGTATTGGGCTAAGCGGCATCTCAAAGCGCATGAAATGGCGAGTGAAATGCACTATTAGACTTCTATGGTAGGGCGAACAGAGACCCGATTAGATGATTTTACATTAAGGTTAATATAAGAATTCACAGAAATTCTATCACATTTGTTCAATTTACGTCGCTCCTATTTCAGATAGCGTATTAGGCTATGCGGCATCTCAAAGCGCATGAAATGGCGAATAAAATTCACTATTAAACTTCTAGGGTAGGGCAAACAGTGACCCGATTAGATCATTTTATATTACGATTAATATAAGAATTCAGCGTAATACTATCACATTTGTTCATCTTACGTCGCTCCTATTTCAGATAGCGTACTGGACTAGGCGGCATCTTAAAGCGCGTGGAAGGGCGAGTAAAATGCACTACTAAACTTCTATGATAGAGCAATCAGAGACCCGATTAGATCATTTTATATTTTGTTTAATATAAGATTTCAGGGAAATAGTATCACATTTGTTCAATTTGCGTCGCTCCTTTCTCAGATAGGGTATTCGGCTAAGCGGCATCTCAAAGCGCATGAAGTGGCAAATAAAATGCACTATTAAACTTCTAGGCTAGGGCGAACAGAGACCCGATCAGATCATTTTACATTATGGTTAATAAAAGAATTCAGCGAAATTCTATCACATTTGTTCAACTTACGTCGCTCCTATTTCATATAGCGTATTGGTTTAAGCGGCATCACAAACCGCATGAAATGGCGAGTGAAATGCACCATTAGACTTCTATGGTAGGGCGAACAGAGACCCGATTAGATCATTTTACATTAAGGTTAATATAAGGATTCACGGAAATTCTATCACATTTGTTCAATTTACGTCGCTCCTATTTCAGATAGCGTATTGGGCTATGCGGCATCCCAAAGCGCATGAAATGGCGAGTAAAATGCACTACTAAACTTCTATGGTAGGGCGAACAGCGACCCGATTAGATCATTTTACATTAAGGTTAATATAAGGACTCACGGAAATTCTATCACATTTGTTCAAATTACGTCGCTCCTATTTCAGACAGCGTATTGGGCTATGCGGCATCTGAAAGCGCATGAAATGGCGAGTAAAATGCACTATTAAACTTCTAGGGTAGGGCAAACAGAGACCCGATGAGATCATTTTATATTATGGTTAATTTAAGAATTCAGCGAAATTCTATCACATTTGTTCAATTTACGTCGCTCCTATTTCAGATAGCGTATTGGGCTAAGCTGCCTCTCAAAGCGCATGAAATGGCGAGTAAAATGCGCTATTAAACTTTTAGGATAAGGCAAACGGAGACCCGATTAGATCATTTTATATTACGGTTAATATAAGAATTCAGCGTAATTCTATCACATTTGTTCATCTTACGTCGTTCCTATTTCAGATAGCGTACTGGGCTAGGAGGCATCTTAAAGCGCGTGGAAGGGCGAGTAAAATGCACAACTAAACTTCTATGATAGAGCAATCAGAGACCCGATTAGATCATTTTATATTTTGTTTAATATAAGATTTCAGGGAAATTCTATCACATTTGTTCAATTTACGTTGCTCCTATTTCAGATAGCTTATTGGGCTAAGCGGCATCTGAAGGCGCATGAAGTGTCGAGTAAAATGCACTATTAAACTTCTAGGGTAGGGCAAACACAGACCCGATTAGATCATTTTATATTATGGTTAATTTAAGAATTCAGCGAAATTCTATCACATTTGTTCAATTTACGTCGTTCCTATTTCAGATAGCGTATTGTGCTAAGCGGCATCTCAAAGCGCATGAAATGGCAAGTAAAATGCACTATTAAACTTCTAGGGTAGGGCAATCAGTGACCCGATTAGATCATTTTATATTATAGTTAATTTAAGAATTCAGCGAAATTCTATCACATTTGTTCAATTTACGTCGCTCCTATTTCAGATAGCGTATTGGGCTATGTGGCATCTTAACGCGCGCGGAATGGCGAGTAAAATGCACTATTATACTTCTATGCTAGGGCAATCAGAGACCCGATTAGATCATTTTATATTTTGGTTAATACAAGAATTCAGTGAAATTCTATCACATTTGTTCAATTTACGTCGCTCCTATTTCAGATAGCGTATTCGGCTAAGCGGCATCTCAAAGCGTGTGGAATGGCGAGTAAAATGCACTATTAACCTTCTATGATAGGGCAATCAGAGACCAGACTAGATCATTTTATACTTTGGTTAATATAAGAATTCATCGAAATTCTATCGCATTTGTTCAATTTACGTCGCTCCTATTTCAGATAGCGTATTGGGCTATGCGGCATCTCAAAGCGCATGAAATGACGAGTGACATGCACTATTAAACTTCTATGATAGGGCAATCAGAGACCCGATTAGATCATTTTATATTTTGTTTAATACAAGATTTCAGGGATATTCTATCACATTTGTTCAATTTACGTCGCTCCTATTTCAGATAGCGTATTGGGCTAAGCGGCAACTGAAAGCGCATGAAATGACGAGTGAAATGCACTATTAAACTTCTAGGCTAGGGCGAACAGAGACCCGATTAGATCATTTTACATTCTGGTTAATAAAATAATTCAGCGAAATTCTATCACATTTGTTCAACTTTCGTTGCTCCTATTTCAGATAGCGTATTGGGATAAGCGGAATCCTAAAGCGTGTGGAGTGGCGAGTAAAATGCACTATTAATCTTCTATGATAGGGCAATCAGAGTCCCGATTAGATCATTCTATATTTTGGTTAATATAAGAATTCAGTGAAATTCTATCACATTTGTTCAATTTACGTCGCTCCTATTTCAGATAGCGTATTGGGCAAAGCGGCATCTCAAAGCGTATGAAATGGCGAATAAAATGCTCTATTAAAGTTCTAGGCTCGGGCGAACAGAGATCCGATTAAATCATTTTACATTATGGTTAATAAAAGAATTCAGCGAAATTCTATCACATTTGTTCAACTTATATCACTCCAGTTTCAGATAGCGCATTAGGCTAAGCGGCATCTCAAAGCGCATGAAATGACGAGTGAAATGCACTATTAAACTTCTAGGCTAGGGCGAACAGCGACCCGAGCAGATCATTTTACATTATGGTTAATAAAAGAATTCAGCGAAATTCTTTCACATTTGTTCAACTTTCGTCGCTCCTATTTCAGATAGCGTATTGGGCTAAGCGGCATCTCAAAGCGCATGAAATGGCGAGTGAAATGCACCATTAGACTTCTATGGTAGGGCGAACAGAGACACGATTAGATCATTTTATATTTTGGTTAATATAAGAATTCAGTGAAATTCTATCACATTTGTTCAATTTACGTCGCTCCTATTTCAAATAACGTATTGGGATCAGCGGCCTCTCAAAGCGCATGAAATGGCGAGCAAAATGCATTATTAAACTTCTATTCTAGGGCAATCAGAGACCCGATTAGATCATTTTATATTAAGGTTACTTTAAGAATTCAGCGAAATTCTATCACATTTGTTCAATTTACGTCGCTCCTATTTCAAATAGCTTATTGGGCGAAGCGGCATCTCAAAGCGCATGAAATGACGAGTGAAATGCACTATTAAACTTCTAGGATAAGGCAAACAGAGACCCGATTAGATCATTTTATATTTTGGTTAATATAAGAATTCAGCGAAATTCTATCACATTTGTTCAACTTACGTCGCTCCTAATTTAGATAGCGTACTGGGCTAGGCGGCATCTTAAAGCGCGTGGAATGGCGAGTAAAATGCACTATTAACCTTCTATGATAGGGCAATCAGAGACCCGATTAGATCATTTTATATTTTGTTTAATATAAGATTTCAGGGAAATTCAATCACATTTGTTCAATTTAGGTCGCTCCTATTTCAGATAGCGTACTGGGCTAGGCGGCATCTTAAAGCGCGTGGAATGGCGAGTAAAATGCACTGCTAAACTTCTATGATAGGGCAATCAGAGACCCGATTAGATCATTGTATACTTTGTTTAATATAAGATTTCAGGGAAATTCTATCACATTTGTTCAATTTACGTCGCTCCTATTTCAGATAGCGTATTGGGCTAAGCGGCATCTCAAGGCGCATGAAATGGCGAATAAAATGCGCTATTAAACTTCTAGGCTGGGGCGAACAGAGACCCGATTAGATCATTTTACATTATGGTTCTTAAAAGAATTCAGCGAAATTCTATCACATTTGTTCAACGTACGTCGCTCCTATTTCAGATAGCGTATTGGGATAAGCGGCATCGAAAAGCGCATGAAATGGCGAGTAAAATGCACAATTAAACTACTAGGGTAGGGCAAACAGAGACCCGATTAGATCATTTTATATTGTGGTTAATTTAAGAATTCAGCAAAATTCTATCACATTTGTTCAACTTACGTCGCTCCTATGTCAGGTAGCGCACTGGGCTAGGCGGCATCTTAAAGCGCGTGGAATGGCGAGTAAAATGCACTATTAAACTTCTAGGATAAGGCAAACAGAGACCCGATTAGATCATTTTATATTACGGTTAATATAAGAATTCGGCGTAATTCTATCACATTTGTTCAATTTACGTCGCTGCTATTCCAGATAGCTTATTGTGCTTAGCGGCATCTCAAAGCGCATGAAATGACGAGTGAAATGCACTATTAAACTTCTAGGATAAGGCAAACAGAGACCCGATTAGATCATTTTATATTTTGGTTAATATAAGAATTCAGCGAAATTCTATCACATTTGTTCAATTTACGTCGCTCCTATTTCAGATAGCTTATTGGGCAAAGCGGCATCTCAAAGCGCAAGAAATCGCGAGTAAAATGCACTATTAAACTTCTAGGGTAGGGCAAACAGAGACCCGATTAGATCATTTTATGTTATGGTTAATTTAAGAATTGAGCGAAATTCTATCACATTTGTTCAACTTACGTCGCTCCTAATTTAGATAGCGTACTGGGCTAGGCGGCATCTTAAAGCGCGTGGAATGGCGAGTAAAATGCACTACTAAACTTCTATGGTAGGGCAATCAGAGGCCCGATTAGATCATTTTATATTTTGTTTAATATAAGATTTCAGGGAAATTCTATCACATTTGTTTAATTTACGTCGCTCCTATTTCAGATAGCGTATTGGGCGAAGCGGCATCTCAAAGCGCATGAAATGGCGACTAAAATGCACAATTAAACTTCTAGGGTAGGGCAAGCAGAGACCCGATTAGATCATTTTATATTATGGTTAATTTAAGAATTCAGCAAAATTCTATCACATTCGTTCAATTTAGGTCGGTCCTATTTCAGATAGCGTACTGGGATAGGCGGCATCTTAAAGCGCGTGGAATGCCGAGTAAAATCCACTATTAAACTTCTAGGCTAGGGCGAACAGAGACCAGATTAGATCATTTTACATTCTGGTTAATAAAATAATTCAGCGAAATTCTATCACCTTTGTTCAACTTTCGTCGCTCCTATTTCAGATAGCGTATTGGGCTAAGCGGCATCTCAAAGCGCATGAAATGGCGAGTAAAATGCACTATTAAACTTCTAGGGTAGGGCAAACAGAGACCCGATTAGATCATTTTATATTATGGTTAATTTAAGAATTCAGCAAAATTCTATCACATTTGTTCAATGTACGTCGCTCCTATTTCGGATAGCGTACTGGGCTAGGCGGCACCCTAAAGCGCGTGGAGTGGCGAGTAAAATGCACTATTAATCTTCTATGATAGGGCAATCAGAGACCCGATTAGATCATTTTATATTTTGGTTAATATAAGAATTCAGCGAAATTCTATCACATTTGTTCAACGTACGTCGCTCCTATTTCAGATAGCGTATTGGGATAAGCGGCATCGAAAAGCGCATGAAATGGCGAGTAAAATGCACAATTAAACTACTAGGGTAGGGCAAACAGAAACCCGATTAGATCATTTTATAGTGTGGTTAATTTAAGAATTCAGCAAAATTCTATCACATTTGTTCAATTTACGTCGCTCCTATTTCAGATAGCGTATTGGGCTAAGCGGCATCTCAAAGCGCATGAAATGGCCAGTAAAATGCACTATCAAACTTCTAGGATAAGGCAAACAGAGACCCGATTAGATCATTTTATATTACGGATAATGTAAGAATTCAGCGTAATTCTATCACATTTGTTCAACTTACGTCGCTCCTATTTCAGGTAGCGCACTGGGCGAAGCGGCATCTCAAAGCGCATGAAATGGCGACTAAAATGCACACTTAAACTTCTAGGGTGGGGCAAGCAGAGACCCGAGTAGATCATTTTATATTATGGTTAATTTAAGAATTCAGCAAAATTCTATCACATTCGTTCAATTTAGGTCGGTCCTATTTCAGATAGCGTACTGGGATAGGCGGCATCTTAAAGCGCGTGGAATGCCGAGTAAAATCCACTATTAAACTTCTAGGCTAGGGCGAACAGAGACCAGATTAGATCATTTTACATTCTGGTTAATAAAATAATTCAGCGAAATTCTATCACCTTTGTTCAACTTTCGTCGCTCCTATTTCAGATAGCGTATTGGGCTAAGCGGCATCTCAAAGCGCATGAAATGGCGAGTAAAATGCACTATTAAACTTCTAGGGTAGGGCAAACAGAGACCCGATTAGATCATTTTATATTATGGTTAATTTAAGAATTCAGCAAAATTCTATCACATTTGTTCAATGTACGTCGCTCCTATTTCGGATAGCGTACTGGGCTAGGCGGCACCCTAAAGCGCGTGGAGTGGCGAGTAAAATGCACTATTAATCTTCTATGATAGCGCAATCAGAGACCCGATTAGATCATTTTATATTTTGGTTAATATAAGAATTCAGCGAAATTCTATCACATTTGTTCAACGTACGTCGCTCCTATTTCAGATAGCGTATTGGGATAAGCGGCATCGAAAAGCGCATGAAATGGCGAGTAAAATGCACAATTAAACTACTAGGGTAGGGCAAACAGAAACCCGATTAGATCATTTTATATTGTGGTTAATATAAGAATTCAGCAAAATTCTATCACATTTGTTCAATTTACGTCGCTCCTATTTCAGATAGCGTATTGGGCTAAGCGGCATCTCAAAGCGCATGAAATGGCCAGTAAAATGCACTATCATACTTCTAGGATAAGGCAAACAGAGACCCGATTAGATCATTTTATATTACGGATAATGTAAGAATTCAGCGTAATTCTATCACATTTGTTCAACTTACGTCGCTCCTATTTCAGGTAGCGCACTGGGCTAGGCGGCATCTTAAAGCGCGTGGAATGGCGAGTAAAATGCACTATTAAACTTCTAGGATAAGGCAAACAGAGACCCGATTAGATCATTTTATATTACGGTTAATATAAGAATTCAGCGAAATTCTATCACATTTGTTCAATTTACGTCGCTCCTATTTCAGATAGCTTATTGGGCTAAGCGGCATCTGAAGGCGCATGAAATGGCGAGTAAAATGCACTATTAAACTTCAATGATAGGGCAATCAGAGACCCGATTAGATCATTTTATATTTTGGTTAATATAAGAATTCAACGAAATTCTATCACATTTGTTCAATTTACGTCGCTCCTATTTCAGATAGCTTATTGGGCTAAGCGGCATCTGAAGGCGCATGAAATGGCGAGTAAAATGCACTATTAAACTTCTAGGGTAGGGCAAACAGAGACCCGATGAGATCATTTTATATTATGGTTAATTTAAGATGTCAGCAAAATTTTATCACATTTGTTCAATTTACGTCGCTCCTATTTCAGATAGCGTACTGGGCTAGGCGGCATCTTAAAGCGCGTGGAATGGTGAGTAAAATGCACTATTAAACTTCTAGGGTAGGGCAATCAGAGACCCGATTAGATCATTTTATATTTTGGTTAATATAAGAATTCAACGAAATTCTATCACATTCGTTCAATTTACGTCGCTTCTATTACAGATAGCTTATTGGGCTTAGCGGCATCTCAAAGCGCATGAAATGACGAGTGAAATGCACTATTAAACTTCTAGGGTAGGGCAATCAGAGACCCGATTAGATCATTTTATATTATGGTTAATTTAAGAATTCAGCGAAATTCTATCACATTTGCTCAATTTACGTCGTTCCTATTTCAGATAGCGTCCTCGGCTAAGCCGCATCTAAAAGCGCATGAAATGGCGAGTATAATGCACTATTATACTTCTAGGATAAGGCAAACAGAGACCCGATTAGATCATTTTATATTACGGTTAATATAAGAATTCAGCGTAATTCTATCACATTTGTTCAACTTACGTCGTTCCTATTTCAGATAGCGTACTGGGCTAGGCGGCATCTTAAACGCGTGGAATGGCGAGTAAAGTGCACTATTAAACTTCTATGATAGGGCAATCAGAGACCCGGTTAGATCATTTTATATATTGGTTAATATAAGAATTCAACGAAATTCTATCACATTTGTAAAATTTACGTCGCTCCTATTACAGATAGCTTATTGGGCTTAGCGGCATCTCAAAGCGCATGGAATGACGAGTGAAATGCACTATTAAACTTCTAGGGTAGGGCAAACAGTCACGCGATTAGATCATTTTATATTATGGTTAATTTAAGAATTCAGCAAAATTCTATCACATTTGCTCAATTTACGTCGCTCCTATTTCAGATAGCGTATTGGGCTAAGCGGTATCTCAAAGCGCATGAAATGGCGAGTACAATGCAATACTAAACTTCTAGGATAAGGCAAACAGAGACCCGATTAGATCATTTTATATTTTTGTTAATATAAGAATTCAGCGAAATTCTTTCACATTTGTTCAATTTACGTCGCTCCTATTTCAGATAGCGTATTGGGCTAAGCGCCATCTCAAAGCGCATGAAATTGCGAGTGAAATGCACTGTTAAACTTCTAGGGTAGGGCGAACAGAGACCCGATTAGATCATTTTACATTAAGGTTAATATAAGTATTCAGGGAAATTCTATCACATTTGTTCAATTTACGTCGCTCCTATTTCAGATAGCGTACTGGGCTAGGCGGTATCTTAAAGCGCGTGGATTGGCGAGTAAAATGCACTATTAAACTTCTATGATAGGGCAATCAGAGACCCGACTAGATCATTTTATATTTTGGTTAATATAAGAATTCAGCGAAATTCTATCACAATTGTTCTATTTACGTCGCTCCTATTTCAGATAGCTTATTGGGCTAAGCGGCATCTCAATGCGCATGAAATGGCGAGTAAAATGCACTATTAAACATCTAGGATAAGGCAAACAGAGACCCGATTAGATCATTTTATATGACGGTTAATATAAGAATTCAGCGTAATTCTATCACATTTGTTCAACTTACGTCGCTCCTATTTCAGATAGCGTACTGTGCTAGGCGGCATCCTAAAGCGCGTGGAATGGCGAGTAAAATGCACTATTAAACTTCTATGATAAGGCTATCAGAGACCCGATTAGATCATTTTATATTTTGGTTAATATAAGAATCCAGCGAAATTCTATCACACTCGTTCAATTTACGTTGCTATTATTTCAGATAGCGTATTGGGCTAAGCGGCATCTCAAAGCGCATGAAATGGCGAGTGAAATGCACCATTAGACTTCTATGGTAGGGCGAACAGAGACACGATTAGATCATTTTATATTTTGGTTAATATAAGAATTCAGTGAAATTCTATCACATTTGTTCAATTTACGTCGCTCCTATTTCAAATAACGTATTGGGATCAGCGGCCTCTCAAAGCGCATGAAATGGCGAGCAAAATGCATTATTAAACTTCTATTCTAGGGCAATCAGAGACCCGATTAGATCATTTTATATTAAGGTTACTTTAAGAATTCAGCGAAATTCTATCACATTTGTTCAATTTACGTCGCTCCTATTTCAAATAGCTTATTGGGCGAAGCGGCATCTCAAAGCGCATGAAATGACGAGTGAAATGCACTATTAAACTTCTAGGATAAGGCAAACAGAGACCCGATTAGATCATTTTATATTTTGGTTAATATAAGAATTCAGCGAAATTCTATCACATTTGTTCAACTTACGTCGCTCCTAATTTAGATAGCGTACTGGGCTAGGCGGCATCTTAAAGCGCGTGGAATGGCGAGTAAAATGCACTGCTAGACTTCTATGATAGGGCAATCAGAGACCCGATTAGATCATTTTATATTTTGTTTAATATAAGATTTCAGGGAAATTCTATCACATTTGTTCAATTTACGTCGCTCCTATTTCAGATAGCGTACTGGGCTAGGCGGCATCTTAAAGCGCGTGGAATGGCGAGTAAAATGCACTGCTAAACTTCTATGATAGGGCAATCAGAGACCCGATTAGATCATTGTATACTTTGTTTAATATAAGATTTCAGGGAAATTCTATCACATTTGTTCAATTTACGTCGCTCCTATTTCCGATAGCGTATTGGGCTAAGCGGCATCTCAAGGCGCATGAAATGGCGAATAAAATGCGCTATTAAACTTCTAGGCTGGGGCGAACAGAGACCCGATTAGATCATTTTACATTATGGTTCTTAAAAGAATTCAGCGAAATTCTATCACATTTGTTCAACGTACGTCGCTCCTATTTCAGATAGCGTATTGGGATAAGCGGCATCGAAAAGCGCATGAAATGGCGAGTAAAATGCACAATTAAACTACTAGGGTAGGGCAAACAGAGACCCGATTAGATCATTTTATATTGTGGTTAATTTAAGAATTCAGCAAAATTCTATCACATTTGTTCAACTTACGTCGCTCCTATGTCAGGTAGCGCACTGGGCTAGGCGGCATCTTAAAGCGCGTGGAATGGCGAGTAAAATGCACTATTAAACGTCTAGGATAAGGCAAACAGAGACCCGATTAGATCATTTTATATTACGGTTAATATAAGAATTCGGCGTAATTCTATCACATTTGTTCAATTTACGTCGCTGCTATTCCAGATAGCTTATTGTGCTTAGCGGCATCTCAAAGCGCATGAAATGACGAGTGAAATGCACTATTAAACTTCTAGGATAAGGCAAACAGAGACCCGATTAGATCATTTTATATTTTGGTTAATATAAGAATTCAGCGAAATTCTATCACATTTGTTCAATTTACGTCGCTCCTATTTCAGATAGCTTATTGGGCAAAGCGGCATCTCAAAGCGCAAGAAATCGCGAGTAAAATGCACTATTAAACTTCTAGGGTAGGGCAAACAGAGACCCGATTAGATCATTTTATGTTATGGTTAATTTAAGAATTGAGCGAAATTCTATCACATTTGTTCAACTTACGTCGCTCCTAATTTAGATAGCGTACTGGGCTAGGCGGCATCTTAAAGCGCGTGGAATGGCGAGTAAAATGCACTGCTAAACTTCTATGATAGGGCAATCAGAGGCCCGATTAGATCATTTTATATTTTGTTTAATATAAGATTTCAGGGAAATTCTATCACATTTGTTTAATTTACGTCGCTCCTATTTCAGATAGCGTATTGGGCGAAGCGGCATCTCAAAGCGCATGAAATGGCGACTAAAATGCACAATTAAACTTCTAGGGTGGGGCAAGCAGAGACCCGATTAGATCATTTTATATTATGGTTAATTTAAGAATTCAGCAAGATTCTATCACATTCGTTCAATTTAGGTCGGTCCTATTTCAGATAGCGTACTGGGATAGGCGGCATCTTAAAGCGCGTGGAATGCCGAGTAAAATCCACTATTAAACTTCTAGGCTAGGGCGAACAGAGACCAGATTAGATCATTTTACATTCTGGTTAATAAAATAATTCAGCGAAATTCTATCACCTTTGTTCAACTTTCGTCGCTCCTATTTCAGATAGCGTATTGGGCTAAGCGGCATCTCAAAGCGCATGAAATGGCGAGTAAAATGCACTATTAAACTTCTAGGGTAGGGCAAACAGAGACCCGATTAGATCATTTTATATTATGGTTAATTTAAGAATTCAGCAAAATTCCATCACATTTGTTCAATGTACGTCGCTCCTATTTCGGATAGCGTACTGGGCTAGGCGGCACCCTAAAGCGCGTGGAGTGGCGAGTAAAATGCACTATTAATCTTCTATGATAGGGCAATCAGAGACCCGATTAGATCATTTTATATTTTGGTTAATATAAGAATTCAGCGAAATTCTATCACATTTGTTCAACGTACGTCGCTCCTATTTCAGATAGCGTATTGGGATAAGCGGCATCGAAAAGCGCATGAAATGGCGAGTAAAATGCACAATTAAACTACTAGGGTAGGGCAAACAGAAACCCGATTAGATCATTTTATATTGTGGTTAATTTAAGAATTCAGCAAAATTCTATCACATTTGTTCAATTTACGTCGCTCCTATTTCAGATAGCGTATTGGGCTAAGCGGCATCTCAAAGCGCATGAAATGGCCAGTAAAATGCACTATCATACTTCTAGGATAAGGCAAACAGAGAACCGATTAGATCATTTTATATTACGGATAATGTAAGAATTCAGCGTAATTCTATCACATTTGTTCAACTTACGTCGCTCCTATTTCAGGTAGCGCACTGGGCTAGGCGGCATCTTAAAGCGCGTGGAATGGCGAGTAAAATGCACTATTAAACTTCTAGGATAAGGCAAACAGAGACCCGATTAGATCATTTTATATTACGGTTAATATAAGAATTCAGCGAAATTCTATCACATTTGTTCAATTTACGTCGCTCCTATTTCAGATAGCTTATTGGGCTAAGCGGCATCTGAAGGCGCATGAAATGGCGAGTAAAATGCACTATTAAACTTCAATGATAGGGCAATCAGAGACCCGATTAGATCATTTTATATTTTGGTTAATATAAGAATTCAACGAAATTCTATCACATTTGTTCAATTTACGTCGCTCCTATTTCAGATAGCTTATTGGGCTAAGCGGCATCTGAAGGCGCATGAAATGGCGAGTAAAATGCACTATTAAACTTCTAGGGTAGGGCAAACAGAGACCCGATGAGATCATTTTATATTATGGTTAATTTAAGATGTCAGCAAAATTTTATCACATTTGTTCAATTTACGTCGCTCCTATTTCAGATAGCGTACTGGGCTAGGCGGCATCTTAAAGCGCGTGGAATGGTGAGTAAAATGCACTATTAAACTTCTAGGCTAGGGCGAACAGAGACCCGAGCAGATCATTTTACATTATGGTTAATAAAAGAATTCAGCGAAATTCTATCACATTTGTTCAACTTACGTCGCTCCTATTTCAGATAGCGTATTGGGCTAAGCGGCATCTCAAAGCGCATGAAATGGCGAGTGAAATGCACCATTAGACTTCTAGGGTAGGGCAAACAGAGACCCGATTAGATCATTTGATATTATGGTTAATTTAAGAATTCAGCGAAATTCTATCACATTTGTTCAATTTACGTCGCTCCTATTTCAAATAGCGTATTGGGCTCAGCGGCATCTCAAAGCGCATGAAATGGCGAGCAAAATGCATTATTAAACTTCTATCCTAGGGCAATCAGAGACCCGATTAGATCATTTTATATTAAGGTTACTTTAAGAATTCAGCGAAATTCTATCACATTTGTTCAATTTACGTCGGTCCTATTTCAAATAGCTTATTGGGCGAAGCGGCATCTCAAAGCGCATGAAATGACGAGTGAAATGCACTATTAAACTTCTAGGATAAGGCAAACAGAGACCCGATTAGATCATTTTATATTTTGGTTAATATAAGAATTCAGCGAAATTCTATCACATTTGTTCAATTTACGTCGCTCCTATTTCAGATAGCTTATTGGGCAAAGCGGCATCTCAAAGCGCAAGAAATGGCGAGTAACATGCACTATTAAACTTCTAGGGTAGGGCAAACAGAGACCCGATTAGATCATTTTATGTTATGGTTAATTTAAGAATTGAGCGAAATTCTATCACATTTGTTCAACTTACGTCGCTCCTAATTTAGATAGCGTACTGGGCTAGGCGGCATCTTAAAGCGCGTGGAATGGCGAGTAAAATGCACTGCTAGACTTCTATGATAGGGCAATCAGAGACCCGATTAGATCATTTTATATTTTGTGTAATATAAGATTTCAGGGAAATTCTATCACATTTGTTTAATTTACGTCGCGCCTATTTCAGATAGCGTATTGGGCGAAGCGGCATCTCAAAGCGCATGAAATGGCGACTAAAATGCACTATTGAACTTCTAGGGTGTGGCAAGCAGAGACCCGATTAGATCATTTTACATTATGGTTCTTAAAAGAATTCAGCGAAATTCTATCACATTTGTTCAACGTACGTCGCTCCTATTTCAGATAGCGTATTGGGATAAGCGGCATCGAAAAGCGCGTGGAATGGCGAGTAAAATGCACTGCTCAACTTTTATGATAGGGCAATCAGAGACCCGATTAGCTCATTTTATATTTTGTTTAATATAAGATTTCAGGGAAATTCTATCACATTTGTTCAATTTACGTCGCTCCTATTTCAGATAGCTTATTGGGCTAAGCGGCATGTCAAAGCGCATGAAATGACGAGTGAAATGCACTGTTAAACTTCTATGATAGGGCAATCAGAGACCCGATTAGATCATTATATATTTTGTTTAATATAAGATTTCAGGGAAATTCTATCACATTTGTTCAATTTACGTCGCTCCTATTTCAGATAGCTTATTGGGCTAAGCGGCGTCAGAAGGCGCATGAAATGGCGAGTAAAATGCACTATTAAACTTCTAGAGTAGGGCAAACAGAGACCCGATGAGATCATTTTATATTATGGTTAATTTAAGATGTCAGCAAAATTTTATCACATTTGTTCAATTTACGTCGCGCCTATTTCAGATAGCGTACTGGGCTAGGCGGCATCTTAAAGCGCGTGGAATGGTGAGTAAAATGCACTATTAAACTTCTAGGGTAGGGCAATCAGAGACCCGATTAGATCATTTTATATTTTGGTTAATATAAGAATTCAACGAAATTCTATCACATTCGTTCAATTTACGTCGCTTCTATTACAGATAGCTTATTGGGCTTAGCGGCATCTCAAAGCGCATGAAATGACGAGTGAAATGCACTATTAAACTTCTAGGATAAGGCAAACAGAGACCCGATTAGATCATTTTATATTTTGGTTAATATAAGAATTCAGCGAAATTCTATCACATTTGTTCAACTTACGTCGCTCCTAATTTAGATAGCGTACTGGGCTAGGCGGCATCTTAAAGCGCGTGGAATGGCGAGTAAAATGCACTGCTAGACTTCTATGATAGGGCAATCAGAGACCCGATTAGATCATTTTATATTTTGTTTAATATAAGATTTCAGGGAAATTCAATCACATTTGTTCAATTTAGGTCGCTCCTATTTCAGATAGCGTACTGGGCTAGGCGGCATCTTAAAGCGCGTGGAATGGCGAGTAAAATGCACTGCTAAACTTCTATGATAGGGCAATCAGAGACCCGATTAGATCATTGTATACTTTGTTTAATATAAGATTTCAGGGAAATTCTATCACATTTGTTCAATTTACGTCGCTCCTATTTCCGATAGCGTATTGGGCTAAGCGGCATCTCAAGGCGCATGAAATGGCGAATAAAATGCGCTATTAAACTTCTAGGCTGGGGCGAACAGAGACCCGATTAGATCATTTTACATTATGGTTCTTAAAAGAATTCAGCGAAATTCTATCACATTTGTTCAACGTACGTCGCTCCTATTTCAGATAGCGTATTGGGATAAGCGGCATCGAAAAGCGCATGAAATGGCGAGTAAAATGCACAATTAAACTACTAGGGTAGGGCAAACAGAGACCCGATTAGATCATTTTATATTGTGGTTAATTTAAGAATTCAGCAAAATTCTATCACATTTGTTCAACTTACGTCGCTCCTATGTCAGGTAGCGCACTGGGCTAGGCGGCATCTTAAAGCGCGTGGAATGGCGAGTAAAATGCACTATTAAACTTCTAGGATAAGGCAAAGAGAGACCCGATTAGATCATTTTATATTACGGTTAATATAAGAATTCGGCGTAATTCTATCACATTTGTTCAATTTACGTCGCTGCTATTCCAGATAGCTTATTGTGCTTAGCGGCATCTCAAAGCGCATGAAATGACGAGTGAAATGCACTATTAAACTTCTAGGATAAGGCAAACAGAGACCCGATTAGATCATTTTATATTTTGGTTAATATAAGAATTCAGCGAAATTCTATCACATTTGTTCAATTTACGTCGCTCCTATTTCAGATAGCTTATTGGGCAAAGCGGCATCTCAAAGCGCAAGAAATCGCGAGTAAAATGCACTATTAAACTTCTAGGGTAGGGCAAACAGAGACCCGATTAGATCATTTTATGTTATGGTTAATTTAAGAATTGAGCGAAATTCTATCACATTTGTTCAACTTACGTCGCTCCTAATTTAGATAGCGTACTGGGCTAGGCGGCATCTTAAAGCGCGTGGAATGGCGAGTAAAATGCACTGCTAAACTTCTATGATAGGGCAATCAGAGGCCCGATTAGATCATTTTATATTTTGTTTAATATAAGATTTCAGGGAAATTCTATCACATTTGTTTAATTTACGTCGCTCCTATTTCAGATAGCGTATTGGGCGAAGCGGCATCTCAAAGCGCATGAAATGGCGACTAAAATGCACAATTAAACTTCTAGGGTAGGGCAAGCAGAGACCCGATTAGATCATTTTATATTATGGTTAATTTAAGAATTCAGCAAAATTCTATCACATTCGTTCAATTTAGGTCGGTCCTATTTCAGATAGCGTACTGGGATAGGCGGCATCTTAAAGCGCGTGGAATGCCGAGTAAAATCCACTATTAAACTTCTAGGCTAGGGCGAACAGAGACCAGATTAGATCATTTTACATTCTGGTTAATAAAATAATTCAGCGAAATTCTATCACCTTTGTTCAACTTTCGTCGCTCCTATTTCAGATAGCGTATTGGGCTAAGCGGCATCTCAAAGCGCATGAAATGGCGAGTAAAATGCACTATTAAACTTCTAGGGTAGGGCAAACAGAGACCCGATTAGATCATTTTATATTATGGTTAATTTAAGAATTCAGCAAAATTCTATCACATTTGTTCAATGTACGTCGCTCCTATTTCGGATAGCGTACTGGGCTAGGCGGCACCCTAAAGCGCGTGGAGTGGCGAGTAAAATGCACTATTAATCTTCTATGATAGGGCAATCAGAGACCCGATTAGATCATTTTATATTTTGGTTAATATAAGAATTCAGCGAAATTCTATCACATTTGTTCAACGTACGTCGCTCCTATTTCAGATAGCGTATTGGGATAAGCGGCATCGAAAAGCGCATGAAATGGCGAGTAAAATGCACAACTAAACTACTAGGGTAGGGCAAACAGAAACCCGATTAGATCATTTTATAGTGTGGTTAATTTAAGAATTCAGCAAAATTCTATCACATTTGTTCAATTTACGTCGCTCCTATTTCAGATAGCGTATTGGGCTAAGCGGCATCTCAAAGCGCATGAAATGGCCAGTAAAATGCACTATCAAACTTCTAGGATAAGGCAAACAGAGACCCGATTAGATCATTTTATATTACGGATAATGTAAGAATTCAGCGTAATTCTATCACATTTGTTCAACTTACGTCGCTCCTATTTCAGGTAGCGCACTGGGCGAAGCGGCATCTCAAAGCGCATGAAATGGCGACTAAAATGCACACTTAAACTTCTAGGGTGGGGCAAGCAGAGACCCGAGTAGATCATTTTATATTATGGTTAATTTAAGAATTCAGCAAAATTCTATCACATTCGTTCAATTTAGGTCGGTCCTATTTCAGATAGCGTACTGGGATAGGCGGCATCTTAAAGCGCGTGGAATGCCGAGTAAAATCCACTATTAAACTTCTAGGCTAGGGCGAACAGAGACCAGATTAGATCATTTTACATTCTGGTTAATAAAATAATTCAGCGAAATTCTATCACCTTTGTTCAACTTTCGTCGCTCCTATTTCAGATAGCGTATTGGGCTAAGCGGCATCTCAAAGCGCATGAAATGGCGAGTAAAATGCACTATTAAACTTCTAGGGTAGGGCAAACAGAGACCCGATTAGATCATTTTATATTATGGTTAATTTAAGAATTCAGCAAAATTCTATCACATTTGTTCAATGTACGTCGCTCCTATTTCGGATAGCGTACTGGGCTAGGCGGCACCCTAAAGCGCGTGGAGTGGCGAGTAAAATGCACTATTAATCTTCTATGATAGCGCAATCAGAGACCCGATTAGATCATTTTATATTTTGGTTAATATAAGAATTCAGCGAAATTCTATCACATTTGTTCAACGTACGTCGCTCCTATTTCAGATAGCGTATTGGGATAAGCGGCATCGAAAAGCGCATGAAATGGCGAGTAAAATGCACAATTAAACTACTAGGGTAGGGCAAACAGAAACCCGATTAGATCATTTTATATTGTGGTTAATTTAAGAATTCAGCAAAATTCTATCACATTTGTTCAATTTACGTCGCTCCTATTTCAGATAGCGTATTGGGCTAAGCGGCATCTCAAAGCGCATGAAATGGCCAGTAAAATGCACTATCATACTTCTAGGATAAGGCAAACAGAGACCCGATTAGATCATTTTATATTACGGATAATGTAAGAATTCAGCGTAATTCTATCACATTTGTTCAACTTACGTCGCTCCTATTTCAGGTAGCGCACTGGGCTAGGCGGCATCTAAAAGCGCGTGGAATGGCGAGTAAAATGCACTATTAAACTTCTAGGATAGGGCAAACAGAGACCCGATTAGATCATTTTATATTACGGTTAATATAAGAATTCAGCGAAATTCTATCACATTTGTTCAATTTACGTCGCTCCTATTTCAGATAGCTTATTGGGCTAAGCGGCATCTGAAGGCGCATGAAATGGCGAGTAAAATGCACTATTAAACTTCAATGATAGGGCAATCAGAGACCCGATTAGATCATTTTATATTTTGGTTAATATAAGAATTCAGCGAAATTCTATCACATTTGTTCAATTTACGTCGCTCCTATTTCAGATAGCTTATTGGGCTAAGCGGCATCTGAAGGCGCATGAAATGGCGAGTAAAATGCACTATTAAACTTCTAGGGTAGGGCAAACAGAGACCCGATGAGATCATTTTATATTATGGTTAATTTAAGATGTCAGCAAAATTTTATCACATTTGTTCAATTTACGTCGCTCCTATTTCAGATAGCGTACTGGGCTAGGCGGCATCTTAAAGCGCGTGGAATGGTGAGTAAAATGCACTATTAAACTTCTAGGGTAGGGCAATCAGAGACCCGATTAGATCATTTTATATTTTGGTTAATATAAGAATTCAACGAAATTCTATCACATTCGTTCAATTTACGTCGCTTCTATTACAGATAGCTTATTGGGCTTAGCGGCATCTCAAAGCGCATGAAATGACGAGTGAAATGCACTATTAAACTTCTAGGGTAGGGCAATCAGAGACCCGATTAGATCATTTTATATTATGGTTAATTTAAGAATTCAGCGAAATTCTATCACATTTGCTCAATTTACGTCGCTCCTATTACAGGTAGTTTATTGGGCTCAGCGGCATCTCAAAGCGCATGAAATGACGAGTGAAATGCACTATTAAACTTCTAGGCTAGGGCGAACAGAGACCCGAGCAGATCATTTTACATTATGGTTAATAAAAGAATTCAGCGAAATTCTATCACATTTGTTCAACTTGCGTCGCTCCTATTTCAGATAGCGTATTGGGCTAAGCGGCATCTCAAAGCGCATGAAATGGCGAGTGAAATGCACCATTAGACTTCTATGGTAGGGCGAACAGAGACACGATTAGATCATTTTATATTTTGGTTAATATAAGAATTCAGTGAAATTCTATCACATTTGTTCAATTTACGTCGCTCCTATTTCAAATAGCGTATTGGGCTCAGCGGCATCTCAAAGCGCATGAAATGGCGAGCAAAATGCATTATTAAACTTCTATCCTAGGGCAATCAGAGACCCGATTAGATCATTTTATATTAAGGTTACTTTAAGAATTCAGCGAAATTCTATCACATTTGTTCAATTTACGTCGGTCCTATTTCAAATAGCTTATTGGGCGAAGAGGCATCTCAAAGCGCATGAAATGACGAGTGAAATGCACTATTAAACTTCTAGGATAAGGCAAACAGAGACCCGATTAGATCATTTTATATTTTGGTTAATATAAGAATTCAGCGAAATTCTATCACATTTGTTCAATTTACGTCGCTCCTATTTCAGATAGCTTATTGGGCAAAGCGGCATCTCAAAGCGCAAGAAATGGCGAGTAACATGCACTATTAAACTTCTAGGGTAGGGCAAACAGAGACCCGATTAGATCATTTTATGTTATGGTTAATTTAAGAATTGAGCGAAATTCTATCACATTTGTTCAACTTACGTCGCTCCTAATTTAGATAGCGTACTGGGCTAGGCGGCATCTTAAAGCGCGTGGAATGGCGAGTAAAATGCACTGCTAGACTTCTATGATAGGGCAATCAGAGACCCGATTAGATCATTTTATATTTTGTGTAATATAAGATTTCAGGGAAATTCTATCACATTTGTTTAATTTACGTCGCTCCTATTTCAGATAGCGTATTGGGCGAAGCGGCATCTCAAAGCGCATGAAATGGCGACTAAAATGCACTATTGAACTTCTAGGGTGTGGCAAGCAGAGACCCGATTAGATCATTTTACATTATGGTTCTTAAAAGAATTCAGCGAAATTCTATCACATTTGTTCAACGTACGTCGCTCCTATTTCAGATAGCGTATTGGGATAAGCGGCATCGAAAAGCGCGTGGAATGGCGAGTAAAATGCACTGCTCAACTTTTATGATAGGGCAATCAGAGACCCGATTAGCTCATTTTATATTTTGTTTAATATAAGATTTCAGGGAAATTCTATCACATTTGTTCAATTTACGTCGCTCCTATTTCAGATAGCTTATTGGGCTAAGCGGCATGTCAAAGCGCATGAAATGACGAGTGAAATGCACTGTTAAACTTCTATGATAGGGCAATCAGAGACCCGATTAGATCATTATATATTTTGTTTAATATAAGATTTCAGGGAAATTCTATCACATTTGTTCAATTTACGTCGCTCCTATTTCAGATAGCTTATTGGGCTAAGCGGCATCAGAAGGCGCATGAAATGGCGAGTAAAATGCACTATTAAACTTCTAGAGTAGGGCAAACAGAGACCCGATGAGATCATTTTATATTATGGTTAATTTAAGATGTCAGCAAAATTTTATCACATTTGCTCAATTTACGTCGCGCCTATTTCAGATAGCGTACTGGGCTAGGCGGCATCTTAAAGCGCGTGGAATGGTGAGTAAAATGCACTATTAAACTTCTAGGGTAGGGCAATCAGAGACCCGATTAGATCATTTTATATTTTGGTTAATATAAGAATTCAACGAAATTCTATCACATTCGTTCAATTTACGTCGCTTCTATTACAGATAGCTTATTGGGCTTAGCGGCATCTCAAAGCGCATGAAATGACGAGTGAAATGCACTATTAAACTTCTAGGGTAGGGCAAACAGAGACCCGATTAGGTCATTTTATATTATGGTTAATTTAAGAATTCAGCAAAATTCTATCACATTTGTCCAATTTACGTCGTTCCTATTTCAGATAGCGTCCTCGGCTAAGCCGCATCTAAAAGCGCATGAAATGGCGAGTATAATGCACTATTATACTTCTAGGATAAGGCAAACAGAGACCCGATTAGATCATTTTATATTACGGTTAATATAAGAATTCAGCGTAATTCTATCACATTTGTTCAACTTACGTCGTTCCTATTTCAGATAGCGTACTGGGCTAGGCGGCATCTTAAAACGCGTGGAATGGCGAGTAAAGTGCACTATTAAACTTCTATGATAGGGCAATCAGAGACCCGGTTAGATCATTTTATATATTGGTTAATATAAGAATTCAACGAAATTCTATCACATTTGTAAAATTTACGTCGCTCCTATTACAGATAGCTTATTGGGCTTAGCGGCATCTCAAAGCGCATGGAATGACGAGTGAAATGCACTATTAAACTTCTAGGGTAGGGCAAACAGCCACGCGATTAGATCATTTTATATTATGGTTAATTTAAGAATTCAGCAAAATTCTATCACATTTGCTCAATTTACGTCGCTCCTATTTCAGATAGCGTATTGGGCTAAGCGGTATCTCAAAGCGCATGAAATGGCGAGTACAATGCAATACTAAACTTCTAGGATAAGGCAAACAGAGACCCGATTAGATCATTTTATATTTTTGTTAATATAAGAATTCAGCGAAATTCTTTCACATTTGTTCAATTTACGTCGCTCATATTTCCGATAGCGTATTGTGCTAAGCGGCATCTCAAAGCGCATGAAATGACGAGTAAAATGCACTATTAAACTTCTAGGGTAGGGCAAACAGAGACCCGATTAGATCATTTTATATTTTGGTTAATATAAGAATTCAGCGAAATTCTATCACATTTGTTCAATTTACATCGCTCCTATTTCAGATAGCGAATTGGGCTAAGCGGCATCTCAAAGCGCATGAAATGACGAGTAAAATGCACTATTAAACTTCTAGGGTAGGGCAAACAGAGACCCGATTAGATCATCTAATATTGTGGTTAATTTAAGAATTCAGCAAAATTCTATCACATTTGTTCAATTTACGTCGCTCCTATTTCAGATAGCGTATTGGGGTAAGCGGCATCTCAAAGCGCATGAAATGGCGAACAAAATGCGCTATTAAACTTCTAGGCTAGGGCGAACAGAGACCCGATTAGATCATTTTACAATATGGTTCATAAAAGAATTCAGCGTAATTCTATCACATTTGTTCAACGTACGTCGCTCCTATTTCAGATAGCGTACTGGGCTAGGCGGCATCTGAAAGCGCGTGGAATGGCGGGTAAAATGCACTATTAAACTTCTATGATAGGGCTATCAGAGACCCGATTAGATCATTTTATATTTTGGTTAATATAAGAATTCAGCGAAATTCTATCACATTTGTTCAACTTACGTCGCTCCTACTTCAGATAGCGTATTGGGCTAAGCGGCATCTCAAAGCGCATGAAATGACGAGTGAAATGCACTATTAAACTTCTAGGATAAGGCAAACAGAGACCCGATTCGATCATTTTATATTACGGTTAATATAAGAATTCAGCGTAATTCTATCACATTTGTTCAATCTACGTCGCTCCAATTTCAGATAGCGTACTGGGCTAAGCGGCATCTTAAAGCGTGTGGAAAGGCGAGCTAAATGCACTATTAAACTTCTATTATAGGGCAATCAGAGACACGACTAGATCATTTTATATTTTGGTTAATATAAGAATCCAGCGAAATTCTATCACATTCGTTCAATTTACGTCGCTCCTATTTCAGATAGCGTATTGGGCTAAGCGCCATCTCAAAGCGCATGAAATGGCGAGTAAAATGCACTATTAAACTTCTAGGGTAGGGCAAACAGAGGCCCGATTTCATCATTTTACATTAAAGTTAATATAAGAATTCAGCGAAATTCTATCACATTTGTTCAACTTAGATCAAATGTTCGATTAGATCATTTTATATTATGGTTAATTTAAGAATTCAGCCAAATTCTATCACATTTGTTCAATTTACGTCGCTCCTATTTCAGATAGCGTACTGGGCTAGGCGGCATCTTAAAGCGCGTGGAATGGCGGGTAAAATGCACTATTAAACTTCTATGATAGGACTATCAGAGACCCGATTAGATCATTTTATATTTTGGTTAATATAAGAATTCAGCGAAATTCTATCACATTTGTTCAATTTACGTCGCTCCAATTTCAGATAGCGTACTGGGCTACGCGGCATCTTAAAGCGTGTGGAAAGGCGAGCTAAATGCACTATTAAACTTCTATTATAGGGCAATCAGAGACCCGATTAGATCATTTTATATTATGGTTAATTTAAGAATTCAGCCAAATTCTAACACATTTGTTCAATTTACGTCGCTCCTATTGCAGATATCGTATTGGGCTAAGCGGCATCTCAAAGCGCATGAAATGGCGAGTAAAGTGCACTGCTAAACTTCTAGGGAAGGGCGAACAAAGGCCCGATTAGATCATTTTACATTAAGGTTAATATAAGAATTCAGGGAAATTCTATCACATTTGTTCAATTTACGTCGCTCCTATTTTAGATAGCGTATTGGGCTAAGCGCCATCTCAAAGCGCATGAAATTGCGAGTGAAATGCACTGTTAAACTTCTAGGGTAGGGCGAACAGAGACCCGATTAGATCATTTTACATTAAGGTTAATATAAGTATTCAGGGAAATTCTATCACATTTGTTCAATTTACGTCGCTCCTATTTCAGATAGCGTATTGGGCTAAGCAGCATCTCAAAGCCCATGAAATGGCGAGTAAAATGCACTGTTAAACTTCTAGGGTAGGGCAAACAGAGACCCGATTAGATCATTTTGTATCATATACGGTTAATATAAGAATTCAGCGTAAGTCTATCACATTTGTTCAATTTACGTCGCTCCTATTTCAGATAGCTTATTGGGCTAAGCGGCATCTCAAAGCGCATGAAATGTCGAGTGAAATGCACTATTTAACTTCTAGGGTAGGGCAAACAGAGAACCGATTAGATCATTTTATATTATGGTTAATTTAAGAATTCAGCCAAATTCTATCACATTTGTTCAATTTACGTCGCTCCTATTTCAGATAGCGTACTGGGCTAGGCGGTATCTTAAAGCGCGTGGATTGGCGAGTAAAATGCACTATTAAACTTCTATGATAGGGCAATCAGAGACCCGACTAGATCATTTTATATTTTGGTTAATATAAGAATTCAGCGAAATTCTATCACAATTGTTCTATTTACGTCGCTCCTATTTCAGATACCTTATTGGGCTAAGCGGCATCTCAATGCGCATGAAATGGCGAGTAAAATGCACTATTAAACTTCTAGGATAAGGCACACAGAGACCCGATTAGATCATTTTATATGACGGTTAATATAAGAATTCAGCGTAATTCTATCACATTTGTTCAACTTACGTCGCTCCTATTTCAGATAGCGTACTGTGCTAGGCGGCATCCTAAAGCGCGTGGAATGGCGAGTAAAATGCACTATTAAACTTCTATGATAAGGCTATCAGAGACCCGATTAGATCATTTTATATTTTGGTTAATATAAGAATCCAGCGAAATTCTATCACACTCGTTCAATTTACGTTGCTATTATTTCAGATAGCGTATTGGGCTAAGCGCCATCTCAAAGCGCATGAAATGGCGAGTAAAATGCACTATTAAACTTCTAGGGTACGGCAAACAGAGACCCGATTAGATCATTTTATATTATGGTTAATTTAAGAATTCAGCCAAATTCTATCACATTTGTTCAATTTACGTCGCTCCTATTGCAGATATCGTATTGGGCTAAGCGGCATCTCAAAGCGCATGAAATGGCGAGTAAAATGCACTGCTAAACTTCTAGGGTAGGGCGAACAAAGGCCCGATTAGATCATTTTACATTAAGGTTAATATAAGAATTCAGGGAAATTCTATTACATTTGTTCAATTTACGTCGCTCCTATTTCAGATAGCGGATTGGGCTAAGCGCCATCTCAAAGCGCATTAAATTGCGAGTGAAATGCACTATTAAACTTCTAGGGTAGGGCGAACAGAGACCCGATTAGATCATTTTACATTAAGGTTAATATAAGTATTCAGGGAAATTCTATCACATCTGTTCAATTTACGTCGCTCCTATTTCAGATAGCGTATTGGGCTAAGCAGCATCTCAAAGCCCATGAAATGGCGAGTAAAATGCACTGTTAAACTTCTAGGGTAGGGCAAACAGAGACCCGATTAGATCATTTCATATCATGGTTTATTTAAGAATTCAGAAAAATTCTATCACTTTTGTTCAACATACGTCGCTCCTATTTCAGATAGCGTACTGGGATAGGTGGAATCTTAAAGCGCGTGGAATGGCGAGTAAAATGCACAATTAAACTACTAGGGTAGGGCAAACAGAAACCCGATTAGATCATTTTATATTGTGGTTAATTTAAGAATTCAGCAAAATTCTATCACATTTGTTCAATTTACGTCGCTCCTATTTCAGATAGCGTATTGGGCTAAGCGGCATCTCAAAGCGCATGAAATGGCCAGTAAAATGCACTATCATACTTCTAGGATAAGGCAAACAGAGACCCGATTAGATCATTTTATATTACGGATAATGTAAGAATTCAGCGTAATTCTATCACATTTGTTCAACTTACGTCGCTCCTATTTCAGGTAGCGCACTGGGCTAGGCGGCATCTTAAAGCGCGTGGAATGGCGAGTAAAATGCACTATTAAACTTCTAGGATAAGGCAAACAGAGACCCGATTAGATCATTTTATATTACGGTTAATATAAGAATTCAGCGAAATTCTATCACATTTGTTCAATTTACGTCGCTCCTATTTCAGATAGCTTATTGGGCTAAGCGGCATCTGAAGGCGCATGAAATGGCGAGTAAAATGCACTATTAAACTTCAATGATAGGGCAATCAGAGACCCGATTAGATCATTTTATATTTTGGTTAATATAAGAATTCAACGAAATTCTATCACATTTGTTCAATTTACGTCGCTCCTATTTCAGATAGCTTATTGGGCTAAGCGGCATCTGAAGGCGCATGAAATGGCGAGTAAAATGCACTATTAAACTTCTAGGGTAGGGCAAACAGAGACCCGATGAGATCATTTTATATTATGGTTAATTTAAGATGTCAGCAAAATTTTATCACATTTGTTCAATTTACGTCGCTCCTATTTCAGATAGCGTACTGGGCTAGGCGGCATCTTAAAGCGCGTGGAATGGTGAGTAAAATGCACTATTAAACTTCTAGGGTAGGGCAATCAGAGACCCGATTAGATCATTTTATATTTTGGTTAATATAAGAATTCAACGAAATTCTATCACATTCGTTCAATTTACGTCGCTTCTATTACAGATAGCTTATTGGGCTTAGCGGCATCTCAAAGCGCATGAAATGACGAGTGAAATGCACTATTAAACTTCTAGGGTAGGGCAATCAGAGACCCGATTAGATCATTTTATATTATGGTTAATTTAAGAATTCAGCGAAATTCTATCACATTTGCTCAATTTACGTCGCTCCTATTACAGGTAGTTTATTGGGCTCAGCGGCATCTCAAAGCGCATGAAATGACGAGTGAAATGCACTATTAAACTTCTAGGCTAGGGCGAACAGAGACCCGAGCAGATCATTTTACATTATGGTTAATAAAAGAATTCAGCGAAATTCTATCACATTTGTTCAACTTGCGTCGCTCCTATTTCAGATAGCGTATTGGGCTAAGCGGCATCTCAAAGCGCATGAAATGGCGAGTGAAATGCACCATTAGACTTCTATGGTAGGGCGAACAGAGACACGATTAGATCATTTTATATTTTGGTTAATATAAGAATTCAGTGAAATTCTATCACATTTGTTCAATTTACGTCGCTCCTATTTCAAATAGCGTATTGGGCTCAGCGGCATCTCAAAGCGCATGAAATGGCGAGCAAAATGCATTATTAAACTTCTATCCTAGGGCAATCAGAGACCCGATTAGATCATTTTATATTAAGGTTACTTTAAGAATTCAGCGAAATTCTATCACATTTGTTCAATTTACGTCGGTCCTATTTCAAATAGCTTATTGGGCGAAGAGGCATCTCAAAGCGCATGAAATGACGAGTGAAATGCACTATTAAACTTCTAGGATAAGGCAAACAGAGACCCGATTAGATCATTTTATATTTTGGTTAATATAAGAATTCAGCGAAATTCTATCACATTTGTTCAATTTACGTCGCTCCTATTTCAGATAGCTTATTGGGCAAAGCGGCATCTCAAAGCGCAAGAAATGGCGAGTAACATGCACTATTAAACTTCTAGGGTAGGGCAAACAGAGACCCGATTAGATCATTTTATGTTATGGTTAATTTAAGAATTGAGCGAAATTCTATCACATTTGTTCAACTTACGTCGCTCCTAATTTAGATAGCGTACTGGGCTAGGCGGCATCTTAAAGCGCGTGGAATGGCGAGTAAAATGCACTGCTAGACTTCTATGATAGGGCAATCAGAGACCCGATTAGATCATTTTATATTTTGTGTAATATAAGATTTCAGGGAAATTCTATCACATTTGTTTAATTTACGTCGCTCCTATTTCAGATAGCGTATTGGGCGAAGCGGCATCTCAAAGCGCATGAAATGGCGACTAAAATGCACTATTGAACTTCTAGGGTGTGGCAAGCAGAGACCCGATTAGATCATTTTACATTATGGTTCTTAAAAGAATTCAGCGAAATTCTATCACATTTGTTCAACGTACGTCGCTCCTATTTCAGATAGCGTATTGGGATAAGCGGCATCGAAAAGCGCGTGGAATGGCGAGTAAAATGCACTGCTCAACTTTTATGATAGGGCAATCAGAGACCCGATTAGCTCATTTTATATTTTGTTTAATATAAGATTTCAGGGAAATTCTATCACATTTGTTCAATTTACGTCGCTCCTATTTCAGATAGCTTATTGGGCTAAGCGGCATGTCAAAGCGCATGAAATGACGAGTGAAATGCACTGTTAAACTTCTATGATAGGGCAATCAGAGACCCGATTAGATCATTATATATTTTGTTTAATATAAGATTTCAGGGAAATTCTATCACATTTGTTCAATTTACGTCGCTCCTATTTCAGATAGCTTATTGGGCTAAGCGGCATCAGAAGGCGCATGAAATGGCGAGTAAAATGCACTATTAAACTTCTAGAGTAGGGCAAACAGAGACCCGATGAGATCATTTTATATTATGGTTAATTTAAGATGTCAGCAAAATTTTATCACATTTGCTCAATTTACGTCGCGCCTATTTCAGATAGCGTACTGGGCTAGGCGGCATCTTAAAGCGCGTGGAATGGTGAGTAAAATGCACTATTAAACTTCTAGGGTAGGGCAATCAGAGACCCGATTAGATCATTTTATATTTTGGTTAATATAAGAATTCAACGAAATTCTATCACATTCGTTCAATTTACGTCGCTTCTATTACAGATAGCTTATTGGGCTTAGCGGCATCTCAAAGCGCATGAAATGACGAGTGAAATGCACTATTAAACTTCTAGGGTAGGGCAAACAGAGACCCGATTAGGTCATTTTATATTATGGTTAATTTAAGAATTCAGCAAAATTCTATCACATTTGTCCAATTTACGTCGTTCCTATTTCAGATAGCGTCCTCGGCTAAGCCGCATCTAAAAGCGCATGAAATGGCGAGTATAATGCACTATTATACTTCTAGGATAAGGCAAACAGAGACCCGATTAGATCATTTTATATTACGGTTAATATAAGAATTCAGCGTAATTCTATCACATTTGTTCAACTTACGTCGTTCCTATTTCAGATAGCGTACTGGGCTAGGCGGCATCTTAAAACGCGTGGAATGGCGAGTAAAGTGCACTATTAAACTTCTATGATAGGGCAATCAGAGACCCGGTTAGATCATTTTATATATTGGTTAATATAAGAATTCAACGAAATTCTATCACATTTGTAAAATTTACGTCGCTCCTATTACAGATAGCTTATTGGGCTTAGCGGCATCTCAAAGCGCATGGAATGACGAGTGAAATGCACTATTAAACTTCTAGGGTAGGGCAAACAGTCACGCGATTAGATCATTTTATATTATGGTTAATTTAAGAATTCAGCAAAATTCTATCACATTTGCTCAATTTACGTCGCTCCTATTTCAGATAGCGTATTGGGCTAAGCGGTATCTCAAAGCGCATGAAATGGCGAGTACAATGCAATACTAAACTTCTAGGATAAGGCAAACAGAGACCCGATTAGATCATTTTATATTTTTGTTAATATAAGAATTCAGCGAAATTCTTTCACATTTGTTCAATTTACGTCGCTCATATTTCCGATAGCGTATTGTGCTAAGCGGCATCTCAAAGCGCATGAAATGACGAGTAAAATGCACTATTAAACTTCTAGGGTAGGGCAAACAGAGACCCGATTAGATCATTTTATATTTTGGTTAATATAAGAATTCAGCGAAATTCTATCACATTTGTTCAATTTACATCGCTCCTATTTCAGATAGCGAATTGGGCTAAGCGGCATCTCAAAGCGCATGAAATGACGAGTAAAATGCACTATTAAACTTCTAGGGTAGGGCAAACAGAGACCCGATTAGATCATCTAATATTGTGGTTAATTTAAGAATTCAGCAAAATTCTATCACATTTGTTCAATTTACGTCGCTCCTATTTCAGATAGCGTATTGGGGTAAGCGGCATCTCAAAGCGCATGAAATGGCGAACAAAATGCGCTATTAAACTTCTAGGCTAGGGCGAACAGAGACCCGATTAGATCATTTTACAATATGGTTCATAAAAGAATTCAGCGTAATTCTATCACATTTGTTCAACGTACGTCGCTCCTATTTCAGATAGCGTACTGGGCTAGGCGGCATCTGAAAGCGCGTGGAATGGCGGGTAAAATGCACTATTAAACTTCTATGATAGGGCTATCAGAGACCCGATTAGATCATTTTATATTTTGGTTAATATAAGAATTCAGCGAAATTCTATCACATTTGTTCAACTTACGTCGCTCCTACTTCAGATAGCGTATTGGGCTAAGCGGCATCTCAAAGCGCATGAAATGACGAGTGAAATGCACTATTAAACTTCTAGGATAAGGCAAACAGAGACCCGATTCGATCATTTTATATTACGGTTAATATAAGAATTCAGCGTAATTCTATCACATTTGTTCAATCTACGTCGCTCCAATTTCAGATAGCGTACTGGGCTAAGCGGCATCTTAAAGCGTGTGGAAAGGCGAGCTAAATGCACTATTAAACTTCTATTATAGGGCAATCAGAGACACGACTAGATCATTTTATATTTTGGTTAATATAAGAATCCAGCGAAATTCTATCACATTCGTTCAATTTACGTCGCTCCTATTTCAGATAGCGTATTGGGCTAAGCGCCATCTCAAAGCGCATGAAATGGCGAGTAAAATGCACTATTAAACTTCTAGGGTAGGGCAAACAGAGGCCCGATTTCATCATTTTACATTAAAGTTAATATAAGAATTCAGCGAAATTCTATCACATTTGTTCAACTTAGATCAAATGTTCGATTAGATCATTTTATATTATGATTAATTTAAGAATTCAGCCAAATTCTATCACATTTGTTCAATTTACGTCGCTCCTATTTCAGATAGCGTACTGGGCTAGGCGGCATCTTAAAGCGCGTGGAATGGCGGGTAAAATGCACTATTAAACTTCTATGATAGGACTATCAGAGACCCGATTAGATCATTTTATATTTTGGTTAATATAAGAATTCAGCGAAATTCTATCACATTTGTTCAATTTACGTCGCTCCAATTTCAGATAGCGTACTGGGCTACGCGGCATCTTAAAGCGTGTGGAAAGGCGAGCTAAATGCACTATTAAACTTCTATTATAGGGCAATCAGAGACCCGATTAGATCATTTTATATTATGGTTAATTTAAGAATTCAGCCAAATTCTAACACATTTGTTCAATTTACGTCGCTCCTATTGCAGATATCGTATTGGGCTAAGCGGCATCTCAAAGCGCATGAAATGGCGAGTAAAGTGCACTGCTAAACTTCTAGGGAAGGGCGAACAAAGGCCCGATTAGATCATTTTACATTAAGGTTAATATAAGAATTCAGGGAAATTCTATCACATTTGTTCAATTTACGTCGCTCCTATTTTAGATAGCGTATTGGGCTAAGCGCCATCTCAAAGCGCATGAAATTGCGAGTGAAATGCACTGTTAAACTTCTAGGGTAGGGCGAACAGAGACCCGATTAGATCATTTTACATTAAGGTTAATATAAGTATTCAGGGAAATTCTATCACATTTGTTCAATTTACGTCGCTCCTATTTCAGATAGCGTATTGGGCTAAGCAGCATCTCAAAGCCCATGAAATGGCGAGTAAAATGCACTGTTAAACTTCTAGGGTAGGGCAAACAGAGACCCGATTAGATCATTTTGTATCATATACGGTTAATATAAGAATTCAGCGTAAGTTTATCACATTTGTTCAATTTACGTCGCTCCTATTTCAGATAGCTTATTGGGCTAAGCGGCATCTCAAAGCGCATGAAATGTCGAGTGAAATGCACTATTTAACTTCTAGGGTAGGGCAAACAGAGAACCGATTAGATCATTTTATATTATGGTTAATTTAAGAATTCAGCCAAATTCTATCACATTTGTTCAATTTACGTCGCTCCTATTTCAGATAGCGTACTGGGCTAGGCGGTATCTTAAAGCGCGTGGATTGGCGAGTAAAATGCACTATTAAACTTCTATGATAGGGCAATCAGAGACCCGACTAGATCATTTTATATTTTGGTTAATATAAGAATTCAGCGAAATTCTATCACAATTGTTCTATTTACGTCGCTCCTATTTCAGATAGCTTATTGGGCTAAGCGGCATCTCAATGCGCATGAAATGGCGAGTAAAATGCACTATTAAACTTCTAGGATAAGGCACACAGAGACCCGATTAGATCATTTTATATGACGGTTAATATAAGAATTCAGCGTAATTCTATCACATTTGTTCAACTTACGTCGCTCCTATTTCAGATAGCGTACTGTGCTAGGCGGCATCCTAAAGCGCGTGGAATGGCGAGTAAAATGCACTATTAAACTTCTATGATAAGGCTATCAGAGACCCGATTAGATCATTTTATATTTTGGTTAATATAAGAATCCAGCGAAATTCTATCACACTCGTTCAATTTACGTTGCTATTATTTCAGATAGCGTATTGGGCTAAGCGCCATCTCAAAGCGCATGAAATGGCGAGTAAAATGCACTATTAAACTTCTAGGGTACGGCAAACAGAGACCCGATTAGATCATTTTATATTATGGTTAATTTAAGAATTCAGCCAAATTCTATCACATTTGTTCAATTTACGTCGCTCCTATTGCAGATATCGTATTGGGCTAAGCGGCATCTCAAAGCGCATGAAATGGCGAGTAAAATGCACTGCTAAACTTCTAGGGTAGGGCGAACAAAGGCCCGATTAGATCATTTTACATTAAGGTTAATATAAGAATTCAGGGAAATTCTATTACATTTGTTCAATTTACGTCGCTCCTATTTCAGATAGCGGATTGGGCTAAGCGCCATCTCAAAGCGCATTAAATTGCGAGTGAAATGCACTATTAAACTTCTAGGGTAGGGCGAACAGAGACCCGATTAGATCATTTTACATTAAGGTTAATATAAGTATTCAGGGAAATTCTATCACATCTGTTCAATTTACGTCGCTCCTATTTCAGATAGCGTATTGGGCTAAGCAGCATCTCAAAGCCCATGAAATGGCGAGTAAAATGCACTGTTAAACTTCTAGGGTAGGGCAAACAGAGACCCGATTAGATCATTTCATATCATGGTTTATTTAAGAATTCAGAAAAATTCTATCACTTTTGTTCAACATACGTCGCTCCTATTTCAGATAGCGTACTGGGATAGGTGGAATCTTAAAGCGCGTGGAATGGCGAGTAAAATGCACTATTATACTTCTATGATAGGGCTATCAGAGGCCCGATTAGATCATTTTATATTTTGGTTAATATAAGAATCCAGCGAAATTCTATCACATTCGTTCAATTTACGTCGCTCCTATTTCAGATAGCGTATTGGGCTAAGCGCCATCTCAAAGCGCATGAAATGGCGAGTAAAATGCACTATTAAGCTTCTAGGGTAGGGCAAACAGAGACCCGATTAGATCATTTTATATTATGATTAATTTAAGAATTCAGCGTAATTGTATCACATTTGTTCAACTTACGTCGCTCCTATTTCAGATAGCGTACTGGGCTACGCGGCATCTTAAAGCGCGTGGAATGGCGAGTAAAATGCACTACTAAACTTCTATGATAGGGCAATCAGAGTCCAGTTTAGATCATTTTATATTTTGTTTAATATAAGATTTCAGGGAAATTCTATCACATTTGTTCAATTTACGTCGCTCCTATTTCAGATAGCGTATTGGGCTAAGCGGCATCTCAAATCGCATGAAATGGCGAGTAAAATGCACTATTAAACTTCTAGGGTAAGGCAAACAGAGACCCGATTAGATCATTTTATATTATGGTTAATTTAACAATTCAGTCAAATTCTATCACATTTGTTCAATTTACGTCGCTACTATTTCAGAAAGCGTATTGGGCTAAGCGCCATCTCAAAGCGCATGAAATGGCGAGTAAAATGCACTATTAAACTTCTAGGGTAGGGCAAACAGAGACCCGATTTGATTATTTTATATTATGGTTAATTTAAGAATTCAGCCAAATTCTATCACATTTGTTCAATTTACGTCGCTCCTATTTCAGATAGCGTAATGGGCTAGGCGGCATCTTAAAGCGCGTGGAATGGCGATCAAAATGCACTATTAAACTTCTATGATAGGGCAATCAGAGACCCGACTAGATCATTTTATATTTTGGTTAATATAAGAATTCAGCGAAATTCTATCACAATTGTTCAATTTACGTCGCTCCTATTTCAGATAGCGTATTGGGCTAAGCGGCATCTCGAAGCGCACGAAGTGACGAGTGAAAGGCACTATTAAACTTCTAGGGTAGGGCGAACAGAGAACTGATTAGATGATTTTATATTACGGTTAATATAAGAATTCAGCGTAATTCTATCACATTTGTTCAACTTACGTCGCTCCTACTTCAGATAGCGTACTGGGCTCGGCGGCATCTCAAAGCGTATGAAATGGCGAGTAAAATGCTCTATTAAACTTCTAGGGTAGGGCAAGCAGAGACCTGATTAGATCATTTTATATTATGGTTAATTTAAGAATTCAGCAAAATTCTATCACATTCGTTCAATTTAGGTCGCTCCTATTTTAGATAGCGTATTGGGCTAAGCGGCATCTCAAAGCGCATGAAATGGCGAGTGAAATGCACTATAAGACTTCTATGGTAGGGCGAACAGAGACCAGATTAGATCATTTTACATTCTGGTTAATAATATAATTCAGCGAAATTCTATCACATTTGTTCAACTTTCGTCGCTCCTATTTCAGATAGCGTATTGAGCTAAGCGGCAACTGAGAGAACATGAAATGACGAGTGAAATGCACTATTAAACTTCTAGGGTAGGGCGAACAGAGACCCGATTAGATCATTTTACATTAAGGTTAATATAAGAATTCAGCGAAATTCTATCACATTTGTTCAATTTACGTCGCTCCTATTTCAGATAGCGTATTGGGCTAAGAAGCATCTCAAAGCGCATGAAATGGCGAGTAAAATGCAATACTAAACTTCTAGGATAAGGCAAACAGAGACCCGATGAGATCATTTTATATTTTTGTTAATATAAGAATTCAGCGAAATCCTATCACATTTGTTCTATTTACGTCGCTCCTATTTCAGATAGCGTACTGGGCTAGGCGGCATCTTAGAGCGCGTGAAATGGCGAGTAAAATGCACTATTAAACTTCTATGATAGGGCAATCAGAGACCCGATTAGATTATTTTACATTAAGGTTAATATAAGTATTCAGCGAGATTCTATCACATTTGTTCAATTTACGTCGCTCCTATTTCAGATATCGTATTGGGCTAAGCGGTATCTCAAAGCGCATGAAGTGACGAGTGAAATGCACTATTATAAGTCTAGGGTAGGGTGAACAGAGACCCGAAGAGATCATTTTACATTAAGGTGAATATAAGAATGCAGCGTAATTCTGTCACATTTGTTCAACTTACGTCGCTCCTATTTCAGATAGCGTATTGGGTTAAGCGTCATCTCAAAGCGCATGAAATGACGAGTGAAATGCACTATTAAACTTCTAGGGTAGGGCGAACAGAGACCCGATTAGATCATTTTACATTAAGGTTAATATAAGTATTCAGCGAGATTCTATCACACTTGTTCAATTTACGTCGCTTCTATTTCAGACAGCGTACTGGGCTAGGCGGCATCTTAAAGCGCGTGGAATGGCGAGTAAAATGCACTATTAACCTTCTGTGATAGGGCAATCAGAGACCAGATTAGATCATTTTATACTTTGGTTAATATAAGAATTCAGCGAAATTCTATCACATATGTTCAATTTACGTCGCTCCTATTTCAGATAGCGTATTGGGCTAAGCGGCATCTCAAAGCGCATGAAATGACGAGTGAAATGCACTATTAAACTTCTAGGGTAGGGCAAACAGGGACCCGATTAGATCATTTTATATTATGGTTAATTTAAGAATTCAGCGAAATTCTATCACATTTGTTCAATTTACGTCGCTCCTATTTCTGGTAGCGTATTGGGCTAAGTGGCATCTCAAAGCGCATGAAATGGCGTGTAAAATGCACGATTAAACTTCTAGGGTAGGGCAAACAGAGACCCGATTAGATCATTTTATATTTTGGTTAATATAAGAATTCAGCGAAATTCTATCACATTTGTTCAATTTACGTCGCTCCTATTTCAGACAGCTTATTGGGCTTAGCGGCATCTCAAATCGCATGAAATGGCGAACAAAATGCACTATTAAACTTCTAGGCTAGGCCGAACAGAGACCAGATTAGATCATTTTATATTTTGGTTAATATAAGAATTCTGCGAAACTCTATCACATTTGTTCTAGTTACGCGGCTCCTATTTCAGATAGCGTATTGGGCTAAGCGGCCTCTCAAAGCGCATGAAATGGCGCGTAAAATGCGCTATTATACTTCTAGGATAAGGCAAACGGAGACCCGATTAGTTCATTTTATATTACTGTTAATATAAGAATTCAGGGTAATTCTATCACATTTGTTCAATTTACGTCGCTCCTATTTCAGATAGCGTATTGGGCTAAGTGGCATCTCAAAGCGCATGAAATGGCGTGTAAAATGCACGATTAAACTTCTAGGGTAGGGCAAACAGAGACCCGATTAGATTATTTTATATTTTGGTTAATATAAGAATTCAGCGAAATTCTATCACATTTGTTCAATTTACGTCGCTCCTATTTCAGACAGCTTATTGGGCTTAGCGGCATCTCAAATCGCATGAAATGGCGAACAAAATGCACTGTTAAACTTCTAGGCTAGGCCGAACAGAGACCAGATTAGATCATTTTATATTTTGGTTAATATAAGAATTCTGCGAAACTCTATCACATTTGTTCAAGTTACGCCGCTCCTATTTCAGATAGCGTATTGGGCTAAGCGGCCTCTCAAAGCGCATGAAATGGCGCGTAAAATGCGCTATTATACTTCTAGGATAAGGCAAACGGAGACCCGATTAGTTCATTTTATATTACTGTTAATATAAGAATTCAGGGTAATTCTATCACATTTGTTCATCTTACGTCGCTCCTATTTCAGATAGCCTACTGACCTATGCGGCATCTTAAAGCGCGTGGAAGGGCGAGTAAAATGCACTACTAAACTTCTATGATAGAGCAATCAGAGACCCGATTAGATCATTTTATATTTTGTTTAATATAAGATTTCAGGGAAATTCTATCACATTTGTTCAATTTACGTCGCTCCTATTTCAGATAGCGTATTGGGCTAAGCGGCATCTCAAATCGCATGAAATGGCGAGTGAAATGCACTATTAGACTTCTATGGTAGGGCGAACAGAGACCCGATTGGATAATTTTATATTATGGTTAATTTAAGAATTCAGCGAAATTCTATCACATTTGTTCAATTTACGTCGCTCCAATGTCAGATAGCGTATTGGGCTAAGCGGCATCTCAAGGCGCATGAAATGGCGAATAAAATGCACTATTAAACTTCTAGGCTAGGGCGAACAGAGACCCGAGCAGATCATTTTACATTATGGTTAATAAAAGAATTCAGCGTAATTCTATCACATTTGTTCAACTTACGTCGCTCCTATTTCAGATAGCGTACTGGGCTGGCCGGCATCTTAAACCGCGTGGAATGGCGAGTAAAATGCACTATTAAGCTTCTATGATAGGGCATTCACAGACCCGATTAGATCATTTTATATTTTGTTTAATATAAGATTTCAGGGAAATTCTATCACATTTGCTCAATTTACGTCGCTCATATTTCAGATAGCGTATTGGGCTAAGCGGCATCTCAAAGCGCATGAAATGGCGAGTGAAATGCACTATTAGACTTCTATGGTAGGGCGAACAGGGACCCGATTGGATCATTTTATATTATGGTTAATTTAAGAATTCAGCGAAATTCTATCACATTTGTTCAATTTACGTCGCTCCAATTTCAGATAGCGTATTGGGCTAAGCGGCATCTCAAAGCGCATGAAATGGCGAATAAAATCCACTATTAAACTTCTAGGCTAGGGCGAACAGAGACCCGAGCAGATCATTTTACATTATAGTTAATAAAAGAATTCAGCGTAATTCTATCACATTTGTTCAACTTACGTCGCTCCTATTTCAGATAGCGTATTGGGCTAAGCGGCATCTCAAAGCGCATGAAATGGCGAGTGAAATGCACTATTAGACTTCTATGGTAGGGCGAACAGAGACCCGATTGGATCATTTTACATTAAGGTTAATATAAGATTTCAGGGAAATTCTATCACATTTGTTCAATTTACGTCGCTCATATTTCAGATAGCGTATTGGGCTAAGCGGCATCTCAAAGCGCATGAAATGGCGAGTAGAATGCACTATTAAACTTCGAGGGTAGTGCAAACAGAGACCCGATTAGTTCATTTTATATTACGGTTAATGTAAGAATTCAGCGTAATTCTATCACATTTGTTCAATTTACGTCGCTCCTATTTCAGATAGCGTATTGGGCTAAGCGGCATCTCAAAGCGCATGAAATGGCGTGTAAAATGCACGGTTAAACTTCTAGGGTAGGGCAAACAGAGACCCGATTAGATCATTTTATACTTTGGTTAATATAAGAATTCAGCGAAATTCTATCACATTTGTTCAATTTACTTCGCTCCTATTTCAGACAGCTTATTGGGCTTAGCGGCATGTCAAAGCGCATGAAATGACGAGTGAAATGCACTATTAAACTTCTAGGGTAGGGCAAACAGAGACCCGATTAGTTCATTTTATATTACGGTTAATGTAAGAATTCAGCGTAATTCTATCACATTTGTTCAATTTACGTCGATCCTATTTCAGATAGCGTACTGGGCTAGGCGGCATATTAAAGCGGGTGGAATGGCCAGTAGAATGCACTATTAAAATTCTATGGTAGGGCAAACAGAGACTCGATTAGATCATTTTACATTAATGTTAATGAAAGAATTCAGCGAAATTCTATCACATTTGTTCAACTTACGTCGCTCCTATTTCAGATAGCGTATTGGGCTAAGCGGCACCTCAAAGCGCATGAAATGGCGAGTGAAATGCACTATAAAACTTCTAGGGTAGGGCGAACAGAGACCCGATTGGATCATTTTACATTAAGGTTTATATAAGAATTCACGGTAATTCTATCACATTTGTTCAATTTACGTCGCTCCTATTTCAGATAGCGTATTGGGCTAAGCGGCCTGTCAAAGCGCATGAAATGATGCGTAAAATGATCTATTAAACTTCTAGGATAAGGCAAACGGAGACCCGATTAGTTCATTTTATATTACGGTTAATATAAGAATTCAGTGTAATTCTATCACATTTGTTCATCTTATGTCGCTCCTATTTCAGATAGCCTACTGACCTAGGCGGCATCTTAAAGCGCGTGGAAGGGCGAGTAAAATGCACTACTAAACTTCTATGATAGAGCAATCAGAGACCCGATTAGATCATATTATATTTTGTTTAATATAAGATTTCAGGGAAATTCTATCACATTTGTTCAATTTACGTCGCTCCTATTTCAGATAGCGTATTGGGCTAAGCGGCATCAGAAAGCACATGAAATGGCGAACAAAATGCACTATTAAACTTCTAGGCTATGGCGAACAGAGATCAGATTAGATCATTTTATATTTTGGTTAACATAAGAATTCTGCGAAATTCTATCACATTTGTTCAATTTACGTCGCTCCTATTTCAGATAGCTTATTGGGCTTAGCGGCATTTCAAAGCGCATGAAGTGACGAGTGAAATGCACTATTAAACTTCTAGGGTAGGGCAAGCGGAGACCCGATTAGATCATTTTATATTATGGTTAATTTAAGAATTCAGCGAAATTCTATCACATTTGTTCCATTTACGTCGCTCCAATTTCAGATAGCGTATTGGGCTAAGCGGCATCTCAAAGCGCATGAAATGGCGAATAAAATGCACTATTAAACTTCTAGGCTAGGGCGAACAGAGACCCGAGCAGATCATTTTATATTTTGATTAATATAAGATTTCAGGGAAATTCTATCACATTTGTTCAATTTACGTCGCTCCTATTTCAGATAGCGTATTGGGCTAAGCCGGATCTCAAAGCGCATGAAATGGCGACTAAAATGCACTATTAAACTTCTAGGGTAGGGCAAACAGAGACCCGATTAGATCATTTTATATTATGGTTAATTTAAGAATTCAGCAAAATTCTATCACATTTGTGCAACTTACGTCGCTCCTATTTCAGATAGCGTACTGGGCTAGGCGGCAGCTTAAAGCGCGTGGAATGGCGAGTAAAATGCACTACTAAACTTCTATGATAGGGCAATCAGAGACCCGATTAGATCATTTTATATTTTGTTTAATATAAGATTTCAGGGAAATAGTATCACATTTGTTCAATTTACGTCGCTCCTATTCCAGATAGCGTATTCGGCTAAGCGGCATCTCAAAGCGCACGAAATGACGAGTAAAATGCACTATTAAACTTCTAGGTTAGGGCAAGCAGAGACCCGAATAGATCATTTTATATTATGGTTAATTTAAGAATTCAGCAAAATTCTATCACATTCGTTCAATTTAGCTCGCTCCTATTTCAGATAGCGTGTTGGGGTAAGCGGCATCTCAAAGCGCATGAAATGGCGAGTGAAATGCACTATAAGACTTCTATGGTAGGGCGAACGGAGACCAGATTAGATCATTTTACATTCTGGTTAATAAAATAATTCAGCGAAATTCTATCACATTTGTTCAACTTTCGTCGCTCCTATTTCAGATAGCGTATTGAGCTAAGCGGCATCTCGAAGCGCATGAAATGGCGAGTATAATGCACTATTAAACTTCTGGGATAAGGAAAACAGATACCCGATTAGATCATTTTATATTACGGTTAATATAAGAATGCAGCGTAATTCTATCACATTTGTTCAAGTTACGTCGCTCCTATTTCAGATAGCGTACTGGGCTAGGCGGCATCTTAAAGCGCGTGGAATGGCGAGTAACATGCACCACTAATCTTCTATGATAGGGCAATCGGAGACCCGATTAGATCATTTTATATTTTATTTAATATAAGATTTCAGGGAAATTCTATCACATTTGTTCAATTTACGTCGCTCCTATTTCAGATAGCGTATTGGGCTAAGCGGCAACTGAAAGCGCATGAAATGACGAGTGAAACGCCCTATCAAACTTCTAGGATAGGGCGAACAGAGACCCGATTAGATCATTTTACATTAAGGTTAATATAAGAATTCAGGGAAATTCTATCACATTTGTTCAATTTACGTCGCTCCTATTTCAGATAGCGTATTGGGCTACGCGGCATCTCAAAGCGCATGAAATGGCGAATAAAATGCACTATTAAACTTCTAGGCTAGGGCGAACAGAGACCCGATTAGATCATTTTACATTCTGGTTAATAAAATAATTCAGCGAAATTCTATCACATTTGTTCAACTTTCGTTGCTCCTATTTCAGACAGCGTATTGGGTTAAGCGGCATCTCAAAGCGCATGAAATGGCGAGTACAATGCACTATTAAACTTCTAGGGTAGGGCAAACAGAGACCCGATTAGATCATTTTATATTATGGTTAATTTAAGAATTCAGCAAAATTCTATCACATTTGTTCAATTTACGTCGCTCCTATTTCGGATAGCGTACTGGGCTAGGCGGCATCCTAAAGCGCGTGCAGTGGCGAGTAAAATGCACTATTAAACTTGTATGATAGGGCAATCAGAGACGCGATTAGATCATTTTATATTTTGTTTAGTACAAGATTTCAGGGAAATTCTATCACATTTGTTCAATTCGTGTCGCTCATATTTCAGATAGCGTATTGGGCTAAGCGGCATCTCAAAGCGCATGAAATGGCGAGTAAAATGCACTATTAAACTCCTAGGGTAGGGCAAACGGACACCCGATTATATCATTTTATATTATGGTTAATTTAAGAATTCAGCAAGATTCTATCACATTTGTTGAATTTACGTCGCTCCTATTTCAGATAGCGTACTGGGCTAGGCGGCATCTTAAAGCGCGTGGAATGGCGAGTAAAATGCACTGTTAAACTTCTATGATAGGGCAGTCAGAGACCCGATTAGATCATTTTATATTTTGTTTAATATAAGATTTCAGGGAAATCCTATCACATTTGTTCTATTTACGTCGCTCCTATTTCAGTTAGCGTATTGGGCTAACCGGCATCTCAAAGCGCATGAAATGGCGAATAGAATGGACTATTAAACTTCTAGGGTATGGCAAACGGAGACCCGATTAGATCATTTTATATTACGGTTAATATAAGAATTCAGCGTAATTCTATCACATACCTTCAAATTACGTCGATCCTATTTCAGATAGCCTACTGGGATGGCCGCCATCTTAAAGCGCGTGGAATGGCGAGTAAAATGCACTATTAAACTTCTATGATAGGGCAATCAGTGACCCGATTAGATCATTTTATATTATAGTTAATTTAAGAAATCAGCGATATTCTATCACATTTGTTCAATTTACGTCGCTCCTATTTCAGATAGCGTATTGGGCTAAGCGGCATCTCAAAGCGCATGAAATGGCGAGCAAAATGCACTATTAAACTTCTAGGGTAGGGCAAACAGAGACACGATTAGATCATTTTGTACTATGGTTAATTTAAGAATTCAGCAAAATTCTATCACGTTTGTTCAATTTACGTCGCTCCTATTGCAGATAGCGTGTTGGGTTAAGCGGCATCTCGAAGCGCATGAAATGGCGAGAATAATTCACTATTAAACTTCTAGGATAAGGCAAACAGATACCCGATTAGATCATTTTATATTATGGTTAATATAAGAATTCAGCGAAATTCTATCACATTTGTTCAATTTACGTCGCTCATATTTCAGATAGCGTATTGGGCTAAGCGGCATCTCAAAGCGCATGAAATGGCAAGTAAAATGCACTATTAAACTTCTAGGGTAGGGCAATCAGTGACCCGATGAGATCATTTTATATAATAGTTAATTTAAGAATTCAGCGAAATTCTATCACATTTGTTCAATTTACGTCGCTCCTATTTCAGATAGCGTACTGGGCTAGGCGGAATCTTAAAGCGCGTGGATTGGCGAGTAAAATGCACTACTAAACTTCTATGATAGGGCAATCAGAGACCCGATTAGATCATTTTATATTTTGTTTAATATAAGATTTCAGGGAAATAGTATCACATTTGTTCAATTTACGTCGCTCCTATTCCAGATAGCGTACTCGGCTAAGCGGCATCTCGAAGCGCATGAAATGACGAGTAAAATGCACTATTAAACTTCTAGGGTAGGGCAAGCAGAGACCCGATTAGATCATTTTATATTATGGTTAATTTAAGAATTCAGCAAAATTCTATCACATTCGTTCAATTTAGGTCGCTCCTATTTCAGATAGCGTATTGGGCTAAGCGGCATCTCAAAGCGCATGAAATGGCGAGTGAAATGCACTATAAGACTTCTATGGTAGGGCGAACAGAGACCAGATTAGATCATTTTACATTCTGGTTAATAAAATAATTCAGGGAAATTCTATCACATTTGTTCAATTTACGTCGCTCCTATTCCAGATAGCGTACTCGGCTAAGCGGCATCTCGAAGCGCATGAAATGACGAGTAAAATGCACTATTAAACTTCTAGGGTAGGGCAAGCAGAGACCCGATTAGATCATTTTATATTATGGTTAATTTAAGAATTCAGCAAAATTCTATCACGTTTGTTCAATTTACGTCGCTCCTATTGCAGATAGCGTGTTGGGTTAGGCGGCATCTCGAAGCGCATGAAATGGCGAGAATAATTCACTATTAAACTTCTAGGATAAGGCAAACAGATACCCGATTAGATCATTTTATATTATGGTTAATATAATAATTCAGCGAAATTCTATCACATTTGTTCAATTTACGTCGCTCATATTTCAGATAGCGTATTGGGCTAAGCGGCATCTCAAAGCGCATGAAATGGCAAGTAAAATGCACTATTAAACTTCTAGGGTAGGGCAATCAGTGACCCGATGAGATCATTTTATATAATAGTTAATTTAAGAATTCAGCGAAATTCTATCACATTTGTTCAATTTACGTCGCTCCTATTTCAGATAGCGTATTGTGCTATGCGGCATCTTAAAGCGCTCGGAATGGCGAGTAAAATGCACTATTAAACTTCTATGCTAGGGCAATCAGAGACCCGATTAGATCATTTTATATTTTGGTTAATATAAGAATTCAGTGAAATTCTATCACATTTGTTCAATTTACGTCGCTCCTATTTCAGATAGCGTATTGGGCAAAGCGGCATCTCAAAGCGCATGAAATGACGAGTAAAATGCACTATTAAAGTTCTAGGGTAGGGCAAACAGAGACCCGATTAGATCATTTTATATTATGGTTAATTAAAGAATTGAGCGATATTCTATCACATTCGTTCAATTTACGTCGCTCCTATTTCAGATAGCGTATTGGGCAAAGCGGCATCTCAAAGCGCATGAAATGACGAGTAAAATGCACTCTTAAACTTCTAGGGTAGGGCAAGCAGAGACCCGATTAGATCATTTTATATTATGGTTAATTTAAGAATTCAGCAAAATTCTATCACATTCGTTCAATTTAGGTCGCTCCTATTTCAGATAGCGTATTGGGCTAAGCGGCATCTCAAAGCGCATGAAATGGCGAGTGAAATGCACTATAAGACTTCTATGGTAGGGCGAACAGAGACCAGATTAGATCATTTTACATTATGGTTAATAAAAGAATTCAGCGAAATTCTATCACATTTGTTCAACTTTCGTCGCTCCTATTTCAGATAGCGTATTGAGCTAAGCGGCATCTCGAAGCGCATGAAATGGCGAGTATAATGCACTATTAAACTTCTAGGATAAGGAAAACAGATACCCGATTAGATCATTTTATATTACGGTTAATATAAGAATGCAGCGTAATTCTATCAATTTGTTCAAGTTACGTCGCTCCTATTTCAGATAGCGTACTGGGCTAGGCGGCATCTTAAAGCGCGTGGAATGGCGAGTAAAATGCACTACTAATCTTCTATGATAGGGCAATCAGAGACCCCATTAGATCATTTTATATTTTATTTAATATAAGATTTCAGGGAAATTCTATCACATTTGTTCAATTTACGTCGCTCCTATTTCAGATAGCGTGTTGGGTTAGGCGGCAACTGAAAGCGCATGAAATGACGAGTGAAACGCACTATTAAACTTCTAGGGTAGGGCGAACAGAGACCCGATTAGATCATTTTACATTCTGGTTAATATAAGAATTCAGGGAAATTCTATCACATTTGTTCAACTTTCGTTGCTCCTATTTCAGATAGCGTATTGGGTTAAGCGGCATCTCAAAGCGCATGAAATGGCGAGTACAATGCACTATTAAACTTCTAGGGTAGGGCAAACAGAGACCCGATTAGATCATTTTATATTATGGTTAATTTAAGAATTCAGCAAAATTCTATCACATTTGTTCAATTTACGTCGCTCCTATTTCGGATAGCGTACTGGGCTAGGCGGCATCCTAAAGCGCGTGGAGTGGCGAGTAAAATGCACTATTAAACTTGTATGATAGGGCAATCAGAGACGCGATTAGATCATTTTATATTTTGTTTAATACAAGATTTCAGGGAAATTCTATCACATTTGTTCAATTCGTGTCGCTCATATTTCAGATAGCGTATTGGGCTAAGCGGCATCTCAAAGCGCATGAAATGGCGAGAATAATTCACTATTAAACTTCTAGGATAAGGCAAACAGATACCCGATTAGATCATTTTATATTATGGTTAATATAAGAATTCAGCGAAATTCTATCACATTTGTTCAATTTACGTCGCTCATATTTCAGATAGCGTATTGGGCTAAGCGGCATCTCAAAGCGCATGAAATGGCGAGTGAAATGCACTATTAGACTTCTATGCTAGGGCAATCAGAGACCCGATTAGATCATTTTATATTTTGGTTAATATAACAATTCAGTGAAATTCTATCACATTTGTTCAATTTACGTCGCTCATATTTCAGATAGCGTATTGGGCTAAGCGGCATCTCAAAGCGCATGAAATGGCGAGTAGAATGCACTATTAAACTTCGAGGGTAGTGCAAACAGAGACCCGATTAGTTCATTTTATATTACGGTTAATGTAAGAATTCAGCGTAATTCTATCACATTCGCTCAATTTAGGTCGCTCCTATTTCAGATAGCGTAGTGGGCTAAGCGGCATCTCAAAGCGCATGAAATGGCGAGTGAAATGCACTATAAGACTTCTATGGTAGGGCGAACAGAGACCAGATTAGATCATTTTACATTCTGGTTAATAAAATAATTCAGCGAAATTCTATCACATTTGTTCAGCTTTCGTCGCTCCTATTTCAGATAGCGTATTGAGCTAAGCGGCATCTCGAAGTGCATGAAATGGCGAGTATAATGCACTATTAAACTTCTAGGATAGGGCAAACAGATACCCGGTTAGATCATTTTATATTACGGTTAATATAAGAATGCAGCGTAATTCTATCACATTTGTTCAAGTTACGTCGCTCCTATTTCAGATAGCGTACTGGGCTGGCGGGCATCTTAATCCGCGTGGAATGGCGAGTAAAATGCACTATAAGCTTCTATGATAGGGCATTCACAGACCCGATTAGATCATTTTATATTTTGTTTAATATAAGATTTCAGGGAAATTCTATCACATTTGTAAAATTTACGTCGCTCCTATTACAGATAGCTTATTGGGCTTAGCGGCATCTCAAAGCGCATGAAATGACGAGTGAAATGCACTATTAAACTTCTAGGGTAGGGTAAACAGAGACCCGATTAGATCATTTTATATTATGGTTAATTTAAGAATTCAGCAAAATTCTATCACATTTGTTCAATTTACGTCGCTCCTATTTCAGATAGCGTATTGGGCTAAGCGGCATCTCAAAGCGCATGAAATGGCGTGTAAAATGCACGGTTAAACTTCTAGGGTAGGGCAAACAGAGACCCGATTAGATCATTTTATACTTTGGTTAATATAAGAATTCAGCGAAATTCTATCACATTTGTTCAATTTACGTCGCTCCTATTTCAGACAGCTTATTGGGCTTAGCGGCATCTCAAAGCGCATGAAATGACGAGTGAAATGCACTATTAAACTTCTAGGGTAGGGCAAACAGAGACCCGATTAGATCATTTTATATTATGGTTAATTTAAGAATTCAGCGAAATTCTATCACATTTGTTCAATTTACGTCGATCCTATTTCAGATAGCGTACTGGGCTAGGCGGCATCTTAAAGCGGGTGGAATGGCGAGTAGAATGCACTATTAAAATTCTATGGTAGGGCAAACAGAGACTCGATTAGATCATTTTACATTAATGTTAATGAAAGAATTCAGCGAAATTCTATCACATTTGTTCAACTTACGTCGCTCCTATTTCAGATAGCGTATTGGGCTAAGCGGCACCTCAAAGCGCATGAAATGGCGAGTGAAATGCACTATTAAACATCTAGGGTAGGGCGAACAGAGACCCGATTGGATCATTTTACATTAAGGTTTATATAAGAATTCACGGAAATTCTATCACATTTGTTCAATTTACGTCGCTCCTATTTCAGATAGCGTATTGGGCTAAGCGGCCTGTCAAAGCGCATGAAATGATGCGTAAAATGATCTATTAAACTTCTAGGATAAGGCAAACGGAGACCCGATTAGTTCATTTTATATTACGGTTAATATAAGAATTCAGCGTAATTCTATCACATTTGTTCATCTTATGTCGCTCCTATTTCAGATAGCCTACTGACCTAGGCGGCATCTTAAAGCGCGTGGAAGGGCGAGTAAAATGCACTACTAAACTTCTATGATAGAGCAATCAGAGACCCGATTAGATCATATTATATTTTGTTTAATATAAGATTTCAGGGAAATTCTATCACATTTGTTCAATTTACGTCGCTCCTATTTCAGATAGCGTATTGGGCTAAGCGGCATCAGAAAGCACATGAAATGGCGAACAAAATGCACTATTAAACTTCTAGGCTATGGCGAACAGAGATCAGATTAGATCATTTTATATTTTGGTTAACATAAGAATTCTGCGAAATTCTATCACATTTGTTCAATTTACGTCGCTCCTATTTCGGATAGCGTACTGGGCTAGGCGGCATCCTAAAGCGCGTGGAGTGGCGAGTAAAATGCACTATTAAACTTGTATGATAGGGCAATCAGAGACGCGATTAGATCATTTTATATTTTGATTAATACAAGATTTCAGGGAAATTCTATCACATTTGTTCAATTCGTGTCGCTCATATTTCAGATAGCGTATTGGGCTAAGCGGCATCTCAAAGCGCATGAAATGGCGAGAATAATTCACTATTAAACTTCTAGGATAAGGCAAACAGATACCCGATTAGATCATTTTATATTATGGTTAATATAAGAATTCAGCGAAATTCTATCACATTTGTTCAATTTACGTCGCTCATATTTCAGATAGCGTATTGGGCTAAGCGGCATCTCAAAGCGCATGAAATGGCAAGTAAAATGCACTATTAAACTTCTAGGGTAGGGCAATCAGTGACCCGATGAGATCATTTTATATAATAGTTAATTTAAGAATTCAGCGAAATTCTATCACATTTGTTCAATTTACGTCGCTCCTATTTCAGATAGCGTATTGTGCTATGCGGCATCTTAAAGCGCTCGGAATGGCGAGTAAAATGCACTATTAAACTTCTATGCTAGGGCAATCAGAGACCCGATTAGATCATTTTATATTTTGGTTAATATAAGAATTCAGTGAAATTCTATCACATTTGTTCAATTTACGTCGCTCCTATTTCAGATAGCGTATTGGGCAAAGCGGCATCTCAAAGCGCATGAAATGACGAGTAAAATGCACTATTAAAGTTCTAGGGTAGGGCAAACAGAGACCCGATTAGATCATTTTATATTATGGTTAATTAAAGAATTGAGCGAAATTCTATCACATTCGTTCAACTTACGTCGCTCCTATTTCAGATAGCGTATTGGGCAAAGCGGCATCTCAAAGCGCATGAAATGACGAGTAAAATGCACTCTTAAACTTCTAGGGTAGGGCAAGCAGAGACCCGATTAGATCATTTTATATTATGGTTAATTTAAGAATTCAGCAAAATTCTATCACATTCGTTCAATTTAGGTCGCACCTATTTCAGATAGCGTATTGGGCTAAGCGGCATCTCAAAGCGCATGAAATGGCGAGTGAAATGCACTATAAGACTTCTATGGTAGGGCGAACAGAGACCAGATTAGATCATTTTACACTCTGGTTAATAAAATAATTCAGGGAAATTCTATCACATTTGTTCAATTTACGTCGCTCCTATTTCAGATAGCGTATTGGGCTACGCGGCATCTCAAAGCGCATGAAATGGCGAGTATAATGCACTATTAAACTTCTAGGATAAGGAAAACAGATACCCGATTAGATCATTTTATATTACGGTTAATATAAGATTGCAGCGTAATTCTATCACATTTGTTCAAGTTACGTCGCTCCTATTTCAGATAGCGTACTGGGCTAGGCGGCATCTTAAAGCGCGTGGAATGGCGAGTAAAATGCACTACTAATCTTCTATGATAGGGCAATCAGAGACCCGATTAGATCATTTTTTATTTTGTTTAATATAAGATTTCAGGGAAATCCTATCACATTTGTTCTATTTACGTCGCTCCTATTTCAGTTAGCGTATTGGGCTAACCGGCATCTCAAAGCGCATGAAATGGCGAATAGAATGGACTATTAAATTTCTAGGGTATGGCAAACGGAGACCCGATTAGATCATTTTATATTACGGTTAATATAAGAATTCAGCGTAATTCTATCACATTTCTTCAAATTACGTCGCTCCTATTTCAGATAGCCTACTGGGCTGGCCGGCATCTTAAAGCGCGTGGAATGGCGAGTAAAATGCACTATTAAACTTCTATGATAGGGCAATCAGTGACCCGATTAGATCATTTTATATTATAGTTAATTTAAGAAATCAGCGATATTCTATCACATTTGTTCAATTTACGTCGCTCCTATTTCAGATAGCGTATTGGGCTAAGCGGCATCTCAAAGCGCATGAAATGGCGAGCAAAATGCACTATTAAACTTCTAGGGTAGGGCAAACAGAGACCCGATTAGATCATTTTGTACTATGGTTAATTTAAGAATTCAGCAAAATTCTATCACGTTTGTTCAATTTACGTCGCTCCTATTGCAGATAGCGTGTTGGGTTAAGCGGAATCTCGAAGCGCATGAAATGGCGAGAATAATTCACTATTAAACTTCTAGGATAAGGCAAACAGATACCCGATTAGATCATTTTATATTATGGTTAATATAAGAATTCAGCGAAATTCTATCACATTTGTTCAATTTACGTCGCTCATATTTCAGATAGCGTATTGGGCTAAGCGGCATCTCAAAGCGCATGAAATGGCAAGTAAAATGCACTATTAAACTTCTAGGGTAGGGCAATCAGTGACCCGATGAGATCATTTTATATAATAGTTAATTTAAGAATTCAGCGAAATTCTATCACATTTGTTCAATTTACGTCGCTCCTATTTCAGATAGCGTATTGTGCTATGCGGCATCTTAAAGCGCTCGGAATGGCGAGTAAAATGCACTATTAAACTTCTATGCTAGGGCAATCAGAGACCCGATTAGATCATTTTATATTTTGGTTAATATAAGAATTCAGTGAAATTCTATCACATTTGTTCAATTTACGTCGCTCCTATTTCAGATAGCGTATTGGGCAAAGCGGCATCTCAAAGCGCATGAAATGACGAGTAAAATGCACTATTAAAGTTCTAGGGTAGGGCAAACAGAGACCCGATTAGATCATTTTATATTATGGTTAATTAAAGAATTGAGCGAAATTCTATCACATTCGTTCAATTTACGTCGCTCCTATTTCAGATAGCGTATTGGGCAAAGCGGCATCTCAAAGCGCATGAAATGACGAGTAAAATGCACTCTTAAACTTCTAGGGTAGGGCAAGCAGAGACCCGATTAGATCATTTTATATTATGGTTAATTTAAGAATTCAGCAAAATTCTATCACATTCGTTCAATTTAGGTCGCACCTATTTCAGATAGCGTATTGGGCTAAGCGGCATCTCAAAGCGCATGAAATGGCGAGTGAAATGCACTATAAGACTTCTATGGTAGGGCGAACAGAGACCAGATTAGATCATTTTACA
>CAKAJE020000257.1:0-49719 GCA_916610135.2 Macropis europaea
GATTAGATCATTTTATATTTTGGTTAATATAAGAATTCAGTGAAATTCTATCACATTTGTTCAATTTACGTCGCTCCTATTTCAGTTAGCGCATTGGGCTAAGCAGCATCTCAAAGTGCATGAAAAGGCGAGTAAAATGCACTATTAAACTTCTAGGGTAGGCAAACAGAGACCCGATTAGATCATTTTATATAATGGTTAATTTAAGAATTCAGCAAAATTCTATCACATTTTTTCAATTTACGTCGTTCCTATTTCGGCTAGCGTACTGGGCTTGGCGGCAGCTTAAAACGCGAGGAATGGCGAGTAAAATGCACTGTTAAACTTCTATGATAGGGCAATCAGAGACCCGGTTAGATCATTTTATATTTTGGTTAATATAAGAATTCACCGAAATTCTATCACATTTGTTCAATTTACGTCGCTCCTATTTCAGACAGCGTATTGGGCTAAGCGGAATCTCAAAGCGCATGGAATGTCGAATAAAATGCACTATTAAACTTCTAGGCTAGGGCGAACAGAGACCTGATTAAATCATTTTACATTATGGTTAATAAAAGATTTCAGCGAAATTCTATCACATTTGTACAATTTACGTAGCTCCTATTTCAGATAGCGTATTGAGCTAAGCGGCATCTCAAAGCGCATGAAATGGCGAGTAAAATGCACTATTGAACTTCTATGATAGGGCAATCAGAGACCTGATTAGATCATTTTATATTTTGGTTAATACAAGAATTCAGCGAAATTGTATCACTTTTGTTTAATTTACGTCGCTCCTATTTCAGATAGCGTAATGGGCTAAGCGGCATCTCAAAGCGCATGAAATGACGAGTGAAATGCACTATTAGACTTTTATGGTAGGGCGAACAGAGACCCGATTAGATCATTTTACATTAAGGTTAATATAAGAATTCAGGGAAATTCTATCACATTTGTTCCATTTACGTCGCTCCTATTTCAGATAGCGTATTGGGCTAAGCGGCATCTTAAAGCGCGTGGCATGACGAGTAAAATGCACTATTACACTTCTAGGGTAGGGCAAACAGAGACCCGATTAGATCATTTTATATTATGGTTAATTTAAGAGTTCACCGAAATACTATCACATTTGTTCAATTTACGTCGCTCCTATTTCAGATAGCGTATTGGGCTAAGCGGCATCTCAAAGCCCATGAAATGGCGATTAAAATGCACTATTAAACTTCTAGGGTAAGGCAAACAGATACCCGATTAGATCATTTTATATTACGGTTAATATAAGAATTCAGCGTAATTCTATCACATTTGATCAACTTACGTCGCTCCTATTTCAGATAGCGTACAGGGCTAGGCGGCATCTTAAAGCGCGTGGAAGGGCGAGTAAAATGCACTACTAAACTTCTAGGGTAGGGCAAACAGAGACCCGATTAGATCATTTTATATTATGGTTAATTTAAGAATTCAGCAAAATTCTATCACATTTGTTCAATTTACGTCGCTCCTATTTCAGATAGCGTACTGGGCTAGGCGGCATCTTAAAGCGCGTGGAAGGGTGAGTAAAATGCACTACTAATCTTCCATGATAGGGCAATCAGAGACCCGATTAGATCATTTTATATTTTGTTTTATATAAGATTTCAGGGAAATTCTATCTCATTTGTTCAATTTACGTCGCTCCTATTTCAGTTAGCGTATTCGGCTAAGCGGCATCTCAAAGAGCATGAAATGGCGAATGAAATGAACTAGTAAACTTCTAGGCTAGGGCGAACAGAGACCCGATTAGATCATTTTACATTATGGTTAATAAAAGAATTCAGCGAAATTCTATCACATTTGTTCCTCTTACGTCGCTCGTATTTCAGATAGCGTATTGGGCTACGCGGCATCTCAAAGCGCATGAAATGGCGAGTAAAATGCACTATTAAACTTCCAGGGTAGGGCAATCAGAGACCCGACTAGATCATTTTATATTATGGTTAATTTAAGAATTCAGCAAAATTCTATCACATTTGTTCAGTTTACGTCGCTCCTATTTCAGATAGCGTACTGGGCTAGGCGGCATCTTAAAGCGCATGAAATGGCGAGTAAAATGCACTAGTAAACTTCTAGGTAGGGCAATCAGAGACCCGATTAGATCATTTTATATTATGGTTAATTTAAGAATACAGCAAAATTCTATCACATTAGTTCAATTTACGTCGTTCCTATTTCAGATAGCGTACTGGGCCTTGCGGTATCTTAAAGCGCGTGGAATGGCGAGTAAAATTCACTATTAAACTTCTATGATAGGGCAATCAGAGACCCGATAAGATCATTTTATATTTTGGTTAATATAAGAATTCAGCGAAATTCTATCACATTTGTTCCATTTACGTCGCTCCTATTTCAGATAGCTTATTGGGCTAAGCGGCATCGCAAAGCGCATGAATGACGAGTGAAATGCACTATTAAACTTCTAGGGTCGGGCAAACAGAGACCCGATTAGATCATTTTACATTAAGGATAATATAAGAATTCAGGGAAATTCTATCACATTTGTTCAACATACGTCGCTCCCATTTCAGAAGCGTATTGCGCTAAGCGGCATCTCAAAGCGCATGAAATGGCGAGTAAAATGCACTAGTAAACTTCTAGGGTAGGGCAATCAGAGACCCGATTAGATCATTTTATATTATGGTTAATTTAAGAATTCAGCAAAATTCTCTCACATTTGTTCAATTTACGTCGCTGATATTTCAGATAGCGTATTGGGCTAAGCGGCAACTCAAAGCGCGCGAAATGGCGAGTAAAATGCACTATTAAACTTCTAGGGAAGGGCAAACAGAGACCCGATTAGATCATTTTATATTTTGGTTAATATAAGAATTCAGCGAAATTCTATCACATTTGTTCAATTTACGTCGCTCCTATTTCAGATAGCGTATTGGGCTAAGCGGCATCTCAAAGCGCATGGATTGACGAGTGAAATGCTCTATTAAACTTCTGGGGTAGGGCGAACAGAAACCCGAATAGATCATTTTATATTACGGTTAATATAAGAATTCAGCGAAATTCTATCACATTTGTTCAATTTACGTCGCTCCTATTTCAGATAGCGTATTGGGCTAAGCGGCATCTCAATGCGCATGAAATGGCGAGTAACATGCACTATTAAACTTCTAGGATAAGGCAAACAGAGACCCGATTAGATCATTTTATATTACGGTTAATATAAGAATTCAGCGTAATTCTATCACATTTGTTAACTTACGTCGCTCCTCTTTCAGATAGCATTACTGGGCTAGGCGGCATCTTAAAGCGCGTGGAATGGCGAGTAAAATGCACTATTAAACTTCTATGATAGGGCTATCAGAGACCCGATTAGATCATTTATATTTTGGTTAATATAAGAATTCAGCGAATTCTATCACATTTGTTCAATTTACGTCGCTCATATTTCAGATAGCGTACTGGGCTAAGCGGCATCTCAAAGCGCATGAAATGGCGAGTACAATGCACTATTAAACTTCTAGGATAAGGCAAACAGAGACCCGATTAGATCATTTTATATTGCGGTTAATATAAGAATTCAGCGTAATTCTGTCACATTTGTTCAACTTACGTAGCTCCTATTTCAGATAGCGTACTGGGCTAGGCGGCAACTTAAAGCGCGTGGAATGTCGAGTAAAATGCACTATCAAACTTCTATGATAGGGCAATCAGAGACCCGATTAGATCATTTTATATTTTGCTTAATATAAGAATTCAGCGAATTCTATCACATTTGTTCAATTTACGTCGCTCCTATTTCAGATAGCGTATTGGGCTAAGCGGCATCTCAAAGCGCATGAAATGGCGAGTAAAATGCACTATTAAACTTCTAGGGTAGGGCAAACAGAGACCCCATTAGATCATTTTATATTATGGTTAATTTAAGAATTCAGCGAAATTCTATCACATTTGTTCAATTTACGTCGCTCCTATTTCAGATAGCGTATTGGGCTAAGCGGCATCTCAAAGCGCATGAAATGGCGAGTAAAATGCACTGTTAAACTTCTAGGGTAGGGCAAACAGAGACCCGATTAGATCATTTTATATTATGGTTAATTAAGAATTCAGCGAAATTCTATCACATTTGTTCAATTTACGTCGCTCCTATTGCAGATAGCGTATTGGGCTAAGCGGCATCTTAAAGCGCGCGGAATGGCGAGTAAAATTCACTATTAAACTTCTATGATAGGGCAATCAGAGACCCGATTAGATCATTTTATATTTTGGTTAATATAAGAATTCAGCGAAATTCTATCACATTTGGTCAATTTACGTCGCTCCTATTTCAGATAGCTTATTGGGCTAAGCGGCATCTCAAGCGCATGAAATGACGAGTGAAATGCACTATTAAACTTCTAGGGTAGGGCGAACAAAGACCCGATTAGATCATTTTATATTATGGTTAATTTAAGAATTCAGCGAAATTCTATCACATTTGCTCAATTTACGTCGCTCCTATTTCAGATAGCGTATTGGGCTAAGCGGCATCTCAAAGCGCATGAAATGGCGAGTAAAATGCACTATTAACTTCTAGGATAAGGCAAACAGAGACCCGATTAGATCAATTTATATTACGGTAAATATAAGAATTCAGCGTAATTCTGTCACATTTGTTCAATTTACGTCGCTCCTATTTCAGATAGCGTATTGGGCTAAGCGGCATCTCAAAGCGCATGGATTGACGAGTGAAATGCTCTATTAAACTTCTGGGGTAGGGCGAACAGAACCCGAATAGATCATTTTATATTACGGTTAATATAAGAATTCAGCGAAATTCTATCACATTTGTTCAATTTACGTCGCTCCTATTTCAGATAGCGTATTGGGCTAAGCGGCATCTCAATGCGCATGAAATGGCGAGTAAAATGCACTACAAAACTTCTAGGGTAGGGCAAACAGAGACCCGATTAGATCATTTTATATTACGGTTAATAGAAGAATGCAGCGTAATTCTATCACATTTGCTCAACTTTCGTCGCTCCTATTTCAGATAGCGTACAGGGCTAGGCGGCATCTTGAAGCGCGTGGAAGGGCGAGTAAAATGCACTACTAAACTTCTAGGATGGGGCAAACAGAAACCCGATTAGATCATTTTATATTATGGTTAATTTAAGAATTCCGCAAAATTCTATCACATTTGTTCAGTTTACGTCGCTCCTATTTCAGATAGCGTACTGGGCTAGGCGGCATCTTAAAGCGCGTGGAAGGGTGAGTAAAATGCACTACTAATCTTCCATGATAGGGCAATCAGAGACCCGATTAGATCATTTTATATTTTGTTTTATAAAGATTTCAGGGAAATTCTATCACATTTGTTCAATTTACGTCGCTCCTATTTCAGATAGCATATTGGGCTAAGCGGCACCTCAAAGCGCATGAAATGGCGAGTGAAATGCAATGTTAAACTTCTAGGGTAGGGCAAACAGAGACCCGATTAGATCATTTTATGTTACGGTCAATTTAAGAATTCAGCATAATTCTTTCTCATTTCTTCAATTTACGTCGCTCCTATTTCAGATAGCTTATTGGTCTTAGCGGCATCTCGAAGCGCATGAAATGACAAGTGAAATGCACTATTAAACTTCTAGGGTAGGGCAAATAGAGACCCGATTAGATCATTTTATATTATGGTTAATTTAAGAATTCAGCGAAATTCTATCACATTTGTTCAATTTACGTGGCTCCTACTAAGATAGCGTATTGGGCTAAGCGGCATCTGAAAGCGCATGAAGTGGCTAGTAAAATGCACTATTAAACTTCTAGGGTAGGGCGAACAAAGACCCGGTTAAATCATTTTATATTATGGTTAATTTAAGAATTCAGCGAAATTCTATCACATTTGTTCAATTCACGTCGCTACTATTTCAGATAGCGTATTGGGCGAAGCGGCATCTCAAAGCGCATGAAATGGCGAGTATAATGCACTATTAAACTTCTAGGATAAGGCAAACAGAGACCCGATTAGATCATTTTATATTACGGTTAATATAAGAATTCAGCGTAAGTCTATCAGATTTGTTCAACTTACGTCGGTCCTATTTCAGATAGCGTACTGGGCTACGCGGCATCTTAAAGCGCGTGGAATGGCGAGTAAAATGCACTACTAAACTTCTATGATACGGCAATCAGAGTCCCGATTAGATAATTCTATATTTCGGTTAATATAAGAATTCAGCGAAATTCTATTACATTTGTACAATTTACGTCGCTCCTATTAAAGATAGCGTATTGGGCTAAGCGGCATCTGAAAGCGCATGAAATGGCGAGTAAAATTCACTATTAAACCTCTAGGGTAGGGCAAACAGAGACACGATTAGATCATTTCATATTTTGGTTAATATAAGGATTCAGCGAAATTCTATCACATTTGTTCAATTTACGTCGTTCCTATCTCAGATAGCGTATTGGGCTAAGCGGCATCTCAAAGCCCATGAAATGGCGATTAAAATGCACTATTAAACTTCTAGGGTAAGGCAAACAGATACCCGATTCGATCATTATATATTACGGTTAATATAAGAATTCAGCGTAATTCTATCACATTTGTTCAACTTACGTCGCTCCTATTTCAGATAGCGTACTGGGCTAGGCGGCATCTTAAAGCGCGTGGAACGGCGAGTAAAATATCCTATTAAACATCTATGATAGGCCAATCAGAGACCCGATTAGATCATTTTATATTTTGTTTAATATAAGAATTCAAGGAAATTCTATCACATTTGTTCAATTTACGTCGCTCCTATTTCTGATAGCGTATTAGGCTAAGCGGCATCTCAATGCGCATGAAATGGCGTGTAAAATGCACTATTAAACTTCTAGGGTAATGCAAAGAGAGACCCGATTAGATCATTTTATATTACGGTTAATATAAGAATTAAGCGTAATTCTATCACATTTGTTCAATTTACGTCACTCCTATTTCAGATAGCCTACTGGGCTAGCCGGCATCTTAAATCGCGTGGAATAGCGAGTGAAATGCACTATTAAACTTCTAGGGTAGGGCGAACAGAGACCCGATTAGATCATTTTACATTAAGGTTAATATAAGAATTCAGCGAAATTCTATCACATTTGTTCAATTTACGTCGCTCATATTTCAGATAGCGTATTGGGCTAAGCGGCATCTCAAAGCGCATGAAATGGGGAGTAAAATGCGCTACTAACCTTCTATGATAGGGCAATCAGAGACCCGATAGATCATTTTATATTTTGTTTAATATAAGATTTCAGGGAAATTCTATCACATTTGTTCAATTTACGTCGCTCATATTTCAGATAGCGTATTGGGCTAAGCGGCATCTCAATGCGCATGAAATGGCGTGTAAAATGCACTATTAAACTTCTAGGGTAATGCAAAGAGAGACCCGATTAGATCATTTTATATTACGGTTAATTTAAGAATTCAGCGAAATTCTATCACATTTGTTCAATTTACGTCGCTCCTATTTAAGATAGCGTACTGGGCTAAGCGGCATCTCAAAGCGCATGAAATGTCGAGTAAAATGCACTATTATACTTCCAGGGTACGGCAAACAGAGACCCGATTAGATCATTTTGTATTATGGTTAATTTAAGAATTCAGCAAAATTCTATCACATTTGTTCAATTTACGTCGCTCCTATTTCAGATAGCGTACTGGGCTAGGCGGCATATTAAAGCGTGCGGAATGGCGAGTAAAATGCACTTTTAAACTTCTATGATAGGGCAATCAGAGACCCGATTAGATCATTTTATATTTTGGTTTATATAAGAATTCAGCCAAATTCTATCACATTTGTTCAATTTACGTCGCTCCTATTTCAGATAGCGTATTGGGCTAAGCGGCATCTCAAAGCGTATGAATTGGCGACTAAAATGCACTATTAAAGTTCTAGGCTAGGGCGAACAGAGACCCGGTTAGATCATTTTACATTATGGTTAATAAAAGAATTCAGCGAAATTCTATCACATTTGTTCAATTTACGTCGCTCCTATTTCAGATAGCGTATTGGGCTAAGCGGCATCTGAAAGCGCATGAAATGACGAGTGAAATGCACTATTAAGCTTCTAGGGTAGGGCGAACAGAGACCCGATTAGATAATTTTATATTATGATTAATTTAAGAACTCAGCAAAATTCTATCACATTTGTTCAATTTACGTCATTCCTATTTCAGATAGCGTACTGGGCTAGGCGGCATCTTAAAGCGCGTGGAAAGGCGAGTAAAATGCACTATTAAACTTCTATGATAGGGCAATCAGAGACCCGATTAGATCATTTTATATTACGGTTAATATAAGAATTCAGCGTAATTCTATCACATTTGTTCAACTTACGTCGCTCCTATTTCAGATAACGTACTGGGCTAGGCGGCATCTTAAAGCGCGTGGAATGGCGAGTAAAATGCACTACTAAACTACTATGATAGGGCAATCAGAGACCCGTTTAGGTCATTTTATATTTTGGTTAATATATGAATTCAGCGAAATTCTATCACATTTGTTCAATTTACGTCGCTCCTATTTCATGTAGCGTACTGGGCTAGGCGGCATCTTAAAGCGCGTGGAATGGCGAGTAAAATGCACTATTAAACTTCTAGGGTAGGGCAAACAGAGACCCGATTAGATCATTTTATATTATGATTAATTTAAGAAGTCAGCAAAATTCTATCACATTTGTTCAATTTACGTCGTTCCTATTTCATGTAGCGTACTGGGCTAGGCGGCATCTTAAAGCGCGTGGAAAGGCGAGTAAAATGCACTATTAAACTTCTATGATAGAGCAATCAGAGACCCGATTAGATCATTTTATATTTTGTTTAACATAAGATTTCAGGGAAATTCTATCACATTTGTTCAATTTACGTCGCTCCTATTTCAGATAGCGTATTGGGCTAAGCGGCATCTCAAAGCCCATGAAATGGCGATTAAAATGCACTATTAAACTTCTAGGGTAAGGCAAACAGATACCCGATTAGATCATTTTATATTACGGTTAATATAAGAATTCAGCGTAATTCTATCACATTTGTTCAACTTACGTCACTCCTCTTGCAGATAGCGTACTGGGCTAGGCGGCATCTTAAAGCGCGTGGAATGGCGAGTAAAATGCACTATTAAACTTCTATGATAGGGCTATCAGAGACCCGATTAGATCATTTTATATTTTGGTTAATATAAGAATTCAGCGAAATTCTATCACATTTGTTCAATTTACGTCGCTCCTATTTCAGATAGCGTATTGGAGTAAGCTGCATCTCAAAGCGCAAGACATGGCGAGTAAAATGCACTATTAAACTTCTAGGGTAGGGCAATCAGAGACCCGACTAGATCATTTTGTATTTTGGTTAATATAAGAATTCGGCGAAATTCTATTACATTTGTTTAATTTACGTCGCTCCTATTTCAGATAGCGTATTGGGCTAAGCGGCATCTCAAAGCGCATGAAATGGCGAGTAAAATGCACTATTATACTTCTAGTGTAGGGCAATCAGAGACCCGATTAGATCATTTTATATTATGCTTAATATAAGAATTCAGCGTAATTCTGTCACATTTGTTCAACTTACGTAGCTCCTATTTCAGATAGCGTACTGGGCTAGGCGGCAACTTAAAGCGCGTGGAATGTCGAGTAAAATGCACTATCAAACTTCTATGATAGGGCAATCAGAGACCCGATTAGATCATTTTATATTTTGGTTAATATAAGAATTCAGCGAAATTCTATCACATTTGTTCAATTTACGTCGCTCCTATTTCAGATAGCGTATTGGGCTAAGCGGCATCTCAAAGCGCAAGAAATGTGGAGTAAAATGCACTATTAAACTTCTAGGGTAGGGCAAACAGAGACCCGATAAGATCATTTTATATTATGGTTAATTTAAGAATTCACCGAAATTCTATCACATTTGTTCAATTTACGTCGCTCCTATTTCAGATAGCGTATTGGGCTAAGCGGCATCTCAAAGCCCATGAAGTGGCGATTAAAATGCACTATTAAACTTCTAGGGTAAGGCAAACAGATACCCGATTAGATCATATTATATTACGGTTAATATAAGAATTCAGCGTAATTCTATTACATTTGTTCAACTTACGTCGCTCCTATTTCAGATAGCGTACTGGGCTAGGCGGCATCTTAAAGCGCGTGGAAGGGCGAGTAAAATGCACTACTAAACTTCTAGGGTAGGGCAAACAGAGACCCGATTAGATCATTTTATATTACGGTTAATATAAGAATGCAGCGTAATTCTATCACATTTGCTCAACTTTCGTCGCTCCTATTTCAGATAGCGTACAGGGCTAGGCGGCATCATAAAGCGCGTGGAAGGACGAGTAAAATGCACTACTAAACTTCTAGGATAGGGCAAACAGAAATCCGATTAGATCATTTTATATTATGGTTAATTGAAGAATTCAGCAAAATTCTATCACATTTGTTCAGTTTACGTCGCTCCTATTTCAGATAGCGTACTGGGCTAGGCGGCATCTTAAAGCGCGTGGAAGGGTGAGTAAAATGCACTACTAATCTTCCATGATAGGGCAATCAGAGACCCGATTAGATCATTTTATATTTTGTTTTATATAAGATTTCAGGGAAATTCTATCACATTTGTTCAATTTACGTCGCTCCTATTTCAGATAGCATATTGGGCTAAGCGGCACCTCAAAGCGCATGAAATGGCGAGTGAAATGCAATGTTAAACTTCTAGGGTAGGGCAAACAGAGACCCGATTAGATCATTTTATATTACGGTCAATTTAAGGATTCAGCATAATTCTTTCTCATTTCTTCAATTTACGTCGCTCCTATTTCGGATAGCTTATTGGTCTTAGCGGCATCTCGAAGCGCATGAAATGACAAGTGAAATGCACTATTAAACTTCTAGGGTAGGGCAAATAGAGACCCGATTAGATCATTTTATATTATGGTTAATTTAAGAATTCAGCGAAATTCTATCACATTTGTTCAATTTACGTGGCTCCTATTAAAGATAGCGTATTGGGCTAAGCGGCATCTGAAAGCGCATGAAGTGGCTAGTAAAATGCACTATTAAACTTCTAGGGTAGGGCGAACAAAGACCCGGTTAAATCATTTTATATTATGGTTAATTTAAGAATTCAGAAAAATTCAATCACATTTGTTCAATTTACGTCGTTCCTATTTCAGATAGCGTATTGGGCTATGCGACATCTCAAAGCGCATAAAATGACGAGTAAAATGCACTATTAAACTTCTAGGGTAGGGCAAACAGAGACCCGATTAGATCATTTTATATTACGGTTAATATAAGAATTCAGCGTAATTCTATCACATTTGTTCAAGTTACGTCGCTCCTATTTCAGATAGCGTACTGGGCTAGGCGGAATCTCAAAGCGCGTGGAAGGGCGAGTAAAATGCACTACTAAACTTCTATGATCGGGCAATCAGAGACCCGATTACATCATTTTACATTATGGTTAATAAAAGAATTCAGCGAAATTCTATCACATTTGTTCAATTTACGTCGCTCCTATTTCAGATAGCGTATTGGGCTAAGCGGCATCTGAAAGCGCATGAAATGACGAGTGAAATGCACTATTAAGCTTCTAGGGTAGGGCGAACAGAGACCCGATTAGATAATTTTATATTATGATTAATTTAAGAACTCAGCAAAATTCTATCACATTTGTTCAATTTACGTCATTCCTATTTCAGATAGCGTACTGGGCTAGGCGGCATCTTAAAGCGCGTGGAAAGGCGAGTAAAATGCACTATTAAACTTCTATGATAGGGCAATCAGAGACCCGATTAGATCATTTTATATTACGGTTAATATAAGAATTCAGCGTAATTCTATCACATTTGTTCAACTTACGTCGCTCCTATTTCAGATAACGTACTGGGCTAGGCGGCATCTTAAAGCGCGTGGAATGGCGAGTAAAATGCACTACTAAACTACTATGATAGGGCAATCAGAGACCCGTTTAGGTCATTTTATATTTTGGTTAATATATGAATTCAGCGAAATTCTATCACATTTGTTCAATTTACGTCGCTCCTATTTCAGATAGCGTACTGGGCTAGGCGGCATCTTAAAGCGCGTGGAAAGGCGAGTAAAATGCACTATTAAACTTCTAGGGTAGGGCAAACAGAGACCCGATTAGATCATTTTATATTATGATTAATTTAAGAAGTCAGCAAAATTCTATCACATTTGTTCAATTTACGTCGTTCCTATTTCATGTAGCGTACTGGGCTAGGCGGCATCTTAAAGCGCGTGGAAAGGCGAGTAAAATGCACTATTAAACTTCTATGATAGAGCAATCAGAGACCCGATTAGATCATTTTATATTTTGTTTAACATAAGATTTCAGGGAAATTCTATCACATTTGTTCAATTTACGTCGCTCCTATTTCAGATAGCGTATTGGGCTAAGCGGCATCTCAAAGCCCATGAAATGGCGATTAAAATGCACTATTAAACTTCTAGGGTAAGGCAAACAGATACCCGATTAGATCATTTTATATTACGGTTAATATAAGAATTCAGCGTAATTCTATCACATTTGTTCAACTTACGTCACTCCTCTTGCAGATAGCGTACTGGGCTAGGCGGCATCTTAAAGCGCGTGGAATGGCGAGTAAAATGCACTATTAAACTTCTATGATAGGGCTATCAGAGACCCGATTAGATCATTTTATGTTTTGGTTAATATAAGAATTCAGCGAAATTCTATCACATTTGTTCAATTTACGTCGCTCCTATTTCAGATAGCGTATTGGAGTAAGCTGCATCTCAAAGCGCAAGACATGGCGAGTAAAATGCACTATTAAACTTCTAGGGTAGGGCAATCAGAGACCCGATTAGATCATTTTGTATTTTGGTTAATATAAGAATTCGGCGAAATTCTATTACATTTGTTTAATTTACGTCGCTCCTATTTCAGATAGCGTATTGGGCTAAGCGGCATCTCAAAGCGCATGAAATGGCGAGTAAAATGCACTATTATACTTCTAGTGTAGGGCAATCAGAGACCCGATTAGATCATTTTATATTATGCTTAATATAAGAATTCAGCGTAATTCTGTCACATTTGTTCAACTTACGTCACTCCTCTTGCAGATAGCGTACTGGGCTAGGCGGCATCTTAAAGCGCGTGGAATGGCGAGTAAAATGCACTATTAAACTTCTATGATAGGGCTATCAGAGACCCGATTAGATCATTTTATGTTTTGGTTAATATAAGAATTCAGCGAAATTCTATCACATTTGTTCAATTTACGTCGCTCCTATTTCAGATAGCGTATTGGAGTAAGCTGCATCTCAAAGCGCAAGACATGGCGAGTAAAATGCACTATTAAACTTCTAGGGTAGGGCAATCAGAGACCCGATTAGATCATTTTGTATTTTGGTTAATATAAGAATTCGGCGAAATTCTATTACATTTGTTTAATTTACGTCGCTCCTATTTCAGATAGCGTATTGGGCTAAGCGGCATCTCAAAGCGCATGAAATGGCGAGTAAAATGCACTATTATACTTCTAGTGTAGGGCAATCAGAGACCCGATTAGATCATTTTATATTATGCTTAATATAAGAATTCAGCGTAATTCTGTCACATTTGTTCAACTTACGTAGCTCCTATTTCAGATAGCGTACTGGGCTAGGCGGCAACTTAAAGCGCGTGGAATGTCGAGTAAAATGCACTATCAAACTTCTATGATAGGGCAATCAGAGACCCGATTAGATCATTTTATATTTTGGTTAATATAAGAATTCAGCGAAATTCTATCACATTTGTTCAATTTACGTCGCTCCTATTTCAGATAGCGTATTGGGCTAAGCGGCATCTCAAAGCGCAAGAAATGTGGAGTAAAATGCACTATTAAACTTCTAGGGTAGGGCAAACAGAGACCCGATAAGATCATTTTATATTATGGTTAATTTAAGAATTCACCGAAATTCTATCACATTTGTTCAATTTACGTCGCTCCTATTTCAGATAGCGTATTGGGCTAAGCGGCATCTCAAAGCCCATGAAGTGGCGATTAAAATGCACTATTAAACTTCTAGGGTAAGGCAAACAGATACCCGATTAGATCATATTATATTACGGTTAATATAAGAATTCAGCGTAATTCTATTACATTTGTTCAACTTACGTCGCTCCTATTTCAGATAGCGTACTGGGCTAGGCGGCATCTTAAAGCGCGTGGAAGGGCGAGTAAAATGCACTACTAAACTTCTAGGGTAGGGCAAACAGAGACCCGATTAGATCATTTTATATTACGGTTAATATAAGAATGCAGCGTAATTCTATCACATTTGCTCAACTTTCGTCGCTCCTATTTCAGATAGCGTACAGGGCTAGGCGGCATCATAAAGCGCGTGGAAGGGCGAGTAAAATGCACTACTAAACTTCTAGGATAGGGCAAACAGAAATCCGATTAGATCATTTTATATTATGGTTAATTGAAGAATTCAGCAAAATTCTATCACATTTGTTCAGTTTACGTCGCTCCTATTTCAGATAGCGTACTGGGCTAGGCGGCATCTTAAAGCGCGTGGAAGGGTGAGTAAAATGCACTACTAATCTTCCATGATAGGGCAATCAGAGACCCGATTAGATCATTTTATATTTTGTTTTATATAAGATTTCAGGGAAATTCTATCACATTTGTTCAATTTACGTCGCTCCTATTTCAGATAGCATATTGGGCTAAGCGGCACCTCAAAGCGCATGAAATGGCGAGTGAAATGCAATGTTAAACTTCTAGGGTAGGGCCAACAGAGACCCGATTAGATCATTTTATATTACGGTCAATTTAAGGATTCAGCATAATTCTTTCTCATTTCTTCAATTTACGTCGCTCCTATTTCGGATAGCTTATTGGTCTTAGCGGCATCTCGAAGCGCATGAAATGACAAGTGAAATGCACTATTAAACTTCTAGGGTAGGGCAAATAGAGACCCGATTAGATCATTTTATATTATGGTTAATTTAAGAATTCAGCGAAATTCTATCACATTTGTTCAATTTACGTGGCTCCTATTAAAGATAGCGTATTGGGCTAAGCGGCATCTGAAAGCGCATGAAGTGGCTAGTAAAATGCACTATTAAACTTCTAGGGTAGGGCGAACAAAGACCCGGTTAAATCATTTTATATTATGGTTAATTTAAGAATTCAGAAAAATTCAATCACATTTGTTCAATTTACGTCGTTCCTATTTCAGATAGCGTATTGGGCTATGCGACATCTCAAAGCGCATGAAATGACGAGTAAAATGCACTATTAAACTTCTAGGGTAGGGCAAACAGAGACCCGATTAGATCATTTTATATTACGGTTAATATAAGAATTCAGCGTAATTCTATCACATTTGTTCAAGTTACGTCGCTCCTATTTCAGATAGCGTACTGGGCTAGGCGGAATCTCAAAGCGCGTGGAAGGGCGAGTAAAATGCACTACTAAACTTCTATGATCGGGCAATCAGAGACCCGATTACATCATTTTATATTTTGGTTAATATAAGAATTCAGCGAAATTCTCTCACATTTGTTCAATTTACGTCGCTGATATTTCAGATAGCGTATTGGGCTCAGCGGCATCTCAAAGCGCAAGAAATGTGGAGTAAAATGCACTATTAAACTTCTAGGGTAGGGCAAACAGAGACCCGATAAGATCATTTTATATTATGGTTAATTTAAGAATTCAGCGAAATTCTATCACATTTGTTCAATTTACGTCGTTCCTATTTCAAATAGTGTACTGGGCTAGGCGGCATCTTAAAGCGCGTGGAAGGGTGAGTAAAATGCACTACTAATCTTCCATGATAGGGCAATCAGAGAACCGATTAGATCATTTTATATTTTGTTTTATATAAGATTTCAGGAAAATTCTATCACATTTGTTCAATTTACGTCGCTCCTATTTCAGATAGCATATTGGGCTAAGCGGCACCTCAAAGCGCATGAAATGGCGAGTGAAATGCAATGTTAAACTTCTAGGGTAGGGCAAACAGAGACCCGATTAGATCATTTTATATTACGGTCAATTTAAGAATTCAGCATAATTCTTTCTCATTTCTTCAATTTACGTCGCTCCTATTTCAGATAGCTTATTGGTCTTAGCGGCATCTCGAAGCGCATGAAATGACAAGTGAAATGCACTATTAAACTTCTAGGGTAGGGCAAATAGAGACCCGATTAGATCATTTTATATTATGGTTAATTTAAGAATTCAGCGAAATTCTATCACATTTGTTCAATTTACGTGGCTCCTACTAAAGATAGCGTATTGGGCTAAGCGGCATCTGAAAGCGCATGAAGTGGCTAGTAAAATGCACTATTAAACTTCTACGGTAGGGCGAACAAAGACCCGGTTAAATAATTTTATATTATGGTTAATTTAAGAATTCAGCGAAATTCTATCACATTTGTTCAATTTACGTCGCTACTATTTCAGATAGCGTATTGGGCTAAGCGGCATCTCAAAGCGCATGAAATGGCGAGTATAATGCACTATTAAACTTCTAGGATAAGGCAAACAGAGACCCGATTAGATCATTTTATATTACGGTTAATATAAGAATTCAGCGTAATTCTATCAGATTTGTTCAACTTACGTCGCTCCTATTTCAGATAGCGTACTGGGCTACGCGGCATCTTAAAGCGCGTGGAATGGCGAGTAAAATGCACTACTAAACTTCTATGATACGGCAATCAGAGTCCCGATTAGATAATTCTATATTTCGGTTAATATAAGAATTCAGTGAAATTCTATCACATTTGTTCAATTTACGTCGTTCCTATTTCAAATAGCGTACTGGGCTAGGCGGCATCTTAAACCGCGCGGAAAGGCGAGTAAAATGTACTATTAAACTTCTATGATAGGGCAATCAGAGACCCGATTAGATCATTTTATATTTTGTTTAATATAAGATTTCAGGGAAATTCTGTCACATTTGTTCAATTTACGTCGCTCCTATTTCAGATAGCTTATTGGGCTTAGCGGCATCTGAAAGCGCATGAAATGGCGAGTAAAATGCACTATTAAACTTCTAGGGTAGGGCAAACAGAGACCCGATTAGATCATTTTATATTATGGTTAATTTAAGAATTCAGCGAAATTCTATCACATTTGTTCAATTTACGTCGCTCCTATTTCAGATAGCGTATTGGGCTAAGCGGCATCTCAAAGCGCAAGAAATGGCGAGTAAAATGCACTATTAAACTTCTAGGGTAGGGCAAACAGAGACCCGATTAGATCATTTTATATTTTGGTTAATATAAGAATTGAGCGAAATTCTGTCACATTTGTTCAATTTACGTCGCTACTATTTCAGATAGCGTATTGGGCTAAGCGGCATCTCAAAGCGCAAGAAATGGCGAGTAAAATGCACTATTAAACTTCTAGGGTAGGGCAAACAGAGACCCGATTAGATCATTTTATATTATGGTTAATTTAAGAATTCAGCGAAATTCTATCACATTTGTTCAATTTACGTCGCTCCTATTAAAGATAGCGTATTGGGCTAAGCGGCATCTGAAAGCGCATGAAATGGCGAGTAAAATGCACTATTAAACTTCTAGGGTAAGGCAAACAGATACCCGATTAGATCATTTTATATTACGGTTAATATAAGAATTCAGCGTAATTCTATCACATTTGTTCAACTTACGTCGCTCCTATTTCAGATAGCGTACTGGGCTAGGCGGCATCTTAAAGCGCGTGGAAGGGCGAGTAGAATGCACTACTAAACTTCTAGGGTAGGGCAAACAGAGACCCGATTAGATCATTTTATATTACGGTTAGTATAAGAATTCAGCGAAATTCTATCACATTTGTTCAATTTACGTCGTTCCTATTTCAGATAGCGTACTGGGCTAGGCGGCATCTTAAAGCGCGTGGAAAGGCGAGTAAAATATCCTATTAAACATCTATGATAGGCCAATCAGAGACCCGATTAGGTCATTTTATATTTTGTTTAATATAAGATTTCAGGGAAATTCTGTCACATTTGTTCAATTTACGTCGCTCCTATTTCAGATAGCTTATTGGGCTTGGCGGCATCTCAAAGCGCATGAAATGACGAGTAAAATGCACTGTTAAACTTCTAGGGTAGGGCAAACAGAGACCCGATTAGATCATTTTATATTATGGTTAATTTAAGAATTCAGCGAAATTCTATCACATTTGTTCAATTTACGTCGCTCCTATTTCAGATAGCGTATTGGGCTAAGCGGCATCTCAAAGCGCAAGAAATGGCGAGTAAAATGCACTATTAAACTTCTAGGGTAGGGCAAACAGAGACCCGATTAGATCATTTTATATTTTGGTTAATATAAGAATTGAGCGAAATTCTGTCACATTTGTTCAATTTACGTCGCTACTATTTCAGATAGCGTATTGGGCTAAGCGGCATCTCAAAGCGCAAGAAATGGCGAGTAAAATGCGCTATTAAACTTCTAGGGTAGGGCAAACAGATACCCGATTAGATCATTTTATATTACGGTTAATATAAGAATTCAGCGAAATTCTATCACATTTGTTCAATTTACGTCGCTCCTATTTCAGATAGCGCACTGGGCTAGGCGGTATCTTAAAGCGCGCGGAATGGCGAGTAAAATGCACTACTAAACTACTATGATAGAGCAATCAGAGACCCGATTAGGTCATTTTATATTTTGGTTAATATAAGAATTCAGCGAAATTCTATCACATTTGTTCAATTTACGTCGCTCCTATTAAAGATAGCGTATTGGGCTAAGCGGCATCTGAAAGCGCATGAAATGGCGAGTAAAATGCACTATTAAACTTCTAGGGTAGGGCAAACAGAGACCCGATTAGATCATTTTATATTATGGTTAATATAAGAATTCAGCGTAATTCTATCACATTTGTTCAACTTACGTCGCTCCTCTTTCAGATAGCGTATTGGGCTAAGCGGCATCTCAAAGCGCATGCAATGGCGAGTAAAATACACTATTAAACTTCTAGGGTAGGGCGAACAGAGACCCGATTAGATCATTTTACATTAAGGTTAATTTAAGAATTCAGCAAAATTCTATCACATTTGTTCAATTTACGTCGCTCCTATTTCAGATAGCGTACTGGGCTAGGCGGCATATTAAAGCGTGTGGAATGGCGAGTAAAATGCACTTTTAAACTTCTATGATAGGGCAATCAGAGACCCGATTAGATCATTTTATATTTTGGTTTATATAAGAATTCAGCCAAATTCTATCACATTTGTTCAATTTACGTCGCTCCTATTTCAGATAGCGTATTGGGCTAAGCGGCATCTCAAAGCGTATGAATTGGCGAATAAAATGCACTATTAAAGTTCTAGGCTAGGGCGAACAGAGACCCGGTTAGATCATTTTACATTATGGTTAATAAAAGAATTCAGCGAAATTCTATCACATTTGTTCAATTTACGTCGCTCCTATTTCAGATAGCTTATAGGGCTAAGCGGCATCTCAAAGCGCATGAAATGACGAGTGAAATGCACTATTAAACTTCTAGGGTAGGACAAACAGAGACCCGATTAGATCATATTATATTACGGTTAATATAAGAATTAAGCGTAATTCTATCACATTTGTTCAATTTACGTCACTCCTATTTCAGATAGCCTACTGGGCTAGCCGCCATCTTAAAGCGCGTGTAATAGCGAGTAAAATGCACTATTAGCCTTCTATGATAGGGCAATCAGAGACCAGATTAGATCATTTTATATTTTGGTTAATATAAGAATTCAGCGAAATCCTATCACATTTGTTCAATTTACGTCGCTCCTATTTCAGATAGCGAATTGGGCCAAGCGGCATCTCAAAGCGCATGGAATGGCGAATAAAACGCACTATTAAACTTCTAGGGTAGGGCAAACAGAGACCCGATTAGATCATTTTATATTATGGTTAATTTAAGAATTCAGCAAAATTCTATCACATTTGTTCAATTTACCGTCGGTCCTATTTAAGATAGCGTATTGGGCTAAGCAGCATCTCAAAGCGCACGGAATGTCGAATAAAATGCACTCTTAATCTTCTAGGCTAGGGCGAACAGAGACCCGATTAGATCATTTTACATTATGGTTAATAAAAGAATTCAGCGAAATTCTATCACATTTGTTCACCTTACGTCGCTCCTATTTCAGATAGCGTATTGGGCTAAGCGGCATCTCAATGCGCATGAAATGGCGAGTAAAACGCACTATTAAACTTCTAGGGTAGGGTAAACTGAGACCCGATTAGATCATTTTATATTATGGTTAATTTAAGAATTCAGCAAAATTCAATCACATTTGTTCAATTTACGTCGCTCCTATTTCAAATAGCGTACTGGGCTAGGCGGCATCTTAAAGCGCCCGGAATGTCGAGTAAAATGCACTATTAAACTTCTATGATAGGGCAATCAGAGACCCGATTAGATCATTTTATATTTTGGTTAATATAAGAATTCAGCGAAATTCTATCACATTTGTTCAATTTATATCGCTCCTATTTCAGATAGCGTATTGGGCTAAGCGGCATCTCAAAGCGCATGAAATAAGGAGTAAAATGCACTATTAAAGTTCTAGGGTAGGGCAAACAGAGACCCGAATAGATCATTTTATATTATGGTTAATTTAAGAATTCAGCGAAATACTATCACATTCGTTCAATTTACGTCGCTCCTATTTCAGATAGCGTATTGGGCTAAGTGGCATCTCAAAGCGCATGAAATGAGGAGTAAAATGCACTATTAAAGTTCTAGGGTAGGGCAAACAGAGACCCGACTAGATCATTTTATATTATGGTTAATTTAAGAATTCAGCGAAATACTATCACATTCGTTCAATTTACGTCGCTCCTGTTTCAGATAGCGTATTGGGCAAAGCGGCATCTCAAAGCGCATGAAATGACGAGTAAAATGCACTATTAAACTTCTAGGGTAGGACAAGCAGTGACCCGATTAGACCATTTTATATTATGGTTAATTTAAGAATTCAGCAAAATTCTATCACATTTGTTCAATTTACGTCGCTCTTATTTCAGATAGCGTACTGGGCTAGGCGTCAGCTTAAAGCGCGTGGAATTGCGAGTAAAATGCACTATTAAACTTCTATGATAGGGCAATCAGAGACCCGATTAGATCATTTTATATTATGGTTAATATAAGAATTCATCGTAATTCTATCACATTTGTTCAATTTACGTCGCTCACGTTTCATATAGCGTATTGGGCTAAGCGGCATCTCAAAGCGCATGAAATGGCGAGTAAAATGCACTATTAAACTTCTAGGGTAGGGCAAACAGAGACCCGATTAGATCATTTTATATTATGGTTAATTTAATCATTCAGCAAAATTCTATTACTTTTGTTCAATTTACGTCGTTCGTATTTCAGATAGCGTACTGGGCTAGGCGGCACCTTAAAGCGCGTGGAATGGCGATTAAAATGCACTATTAAGCTTCTATGATAGGGCAATAAGAGACCCGATTAGATCAATTTATATTTTGGTTAATATAAGAATTCAGCGAAATTCCATCACATTTATTCAATTTACGTCGCTCCTATTTCAGATAGCTTATTGAGCTAAGCGGCATCTCAAAGCGCATGAAATGTGGAGTGAAATGCACTATTAAACTTCTAGGGTAGGGCGAACAGAGACCCGATTAGATCATTTTACATTAAGGTTAATATAAGAATTCACGGAAATTCTATCACATTTGTTCAATTTACGTCGCTCCTATTTCAGATAGCGTATTGGGCTATGCGGCATCTCAAAGCGCATGAAATGACGAGTAAAATGCACTATTAAACTTCTAGGGTAGGACAAGCAGTGACCCGATTAGACCATTTTATATTACGGTTTATATAAGAATTCAGCGTAATTCTATCACATTTGTTCAACTTACGCCGCTCCTGCTTGAGATAGCGTACTGGACTAGGCGGCAACGTAAAGCGCGTGGAATGGCGAGTAAAACACAGTACTAAACTTCTATGATAGGGCAATCGGAGACCCGATTAGATCATTTCATATTTTGTTTAATATAAGAATTCAGAGAAATCCTATCACATTTGTGCAATTTACGTCGCTCCTATTTCAGATAGCGTATTGGGCTAAGCGGCATCTCAAAGCGCATGAAATGGCGAATAAAATGCACTATTAAACTTCTCGGCTAGGGCGAACAGAAACCCGATTAGATCATTTTATATTATGGTTAATTTAAGAATTCAGCAAAACTCTATCACATTTGTTCAATTTACGTCGCTCCTATTTCAGATAGCGTGCTAGGCTAGGCGGCATCTTAAAGCGCGTGGAATGGCGAGTGAAATGCACTATCAAACTTCGATGATAGGGCAATCAGAGACTCGATTAGATCATTTTATATTTGGGTTAATATACGAATTCAGGGAAATTCTATCACATTTGTTCAATTTACGTCACTCCTATTTCAGATAGCGTATTGGGCTAAGCGGCATCTCAATGCGCATGAAATGGCGAGTAAAATGCACTATTAAACTCCTAGGGTAATGCAAAGAGAGACCCGATTAGATCATTTTATATTACGCCTAATATAAGAATTAAGCGTAATTCTATCACATTTGTTCGATTTACGTCGCTCCTATTTAAGATAGCGTACTGGGCTAGGCGGCATCTCAAGGCGCATGAAATGACGAGTGAAATGCAACATTAAACTTCTAGGGACGGGCGAACAGAGACCCGATTAGATCATTTTATATTATGGTTAATTTAAGATGTCAGCTAAATTTTATCACATCTGTTCAATTTACGTCGCTCCTATTTCAGATAGCGTACTGGGCTAGGCGGCATCTTAAAGCGCGTGGATTGGCGAGTAAAATGCACTCTTAAACTTCTAGGCTAGGGCGAACAGAGACCCGATCAGATCATTTTACATTATGGTTAATTTAAGAATTCAGCAAAATTCTATCACATTTGTTCAATTTACGTCGCTCCTATTTCAGATAGCGTATTGGGCTAAGCGGCATCTCAAAGCGCATGAAATGGCGAGTAAAATGCAATACTAAACTTCTAGGATAAGGCAAACAGAGACCCGATTAGATCATTTTATATTACGGTTAATATAAGAATTCAGCGTAATTCTATCACATTTGTTCCACTTACGTCGCTCCTATTTTAGATAGCGTATTGGGCTAAGCGGCATCTCAAAGCGCATGAAAAGGCGAGTAAAATGCAATACTAAACTTCTAGGATAAGGCAAACAGAGACCCGATTAGATCATTTTATATTACGGTTAATATAAGAATTAAGCGTAATTCTATCACATTTGTTCGATTTACGTCGCTCCTATTTAAGATAGCGTACTGGGCTAGGCGGCATCTCAAGGCGCATGAAATGACGAGTGAAATGCAACATTAAACTTCTAGGGACGGGCGAACAGAGACCCGATTAGATCATTTTATATTATGGTTAATTTAAGATGTCAGCTAAATTTTATCACATCTGTTCAATTTACGTCGCTCCTATTTCAGATAGCGTACTGGGCTAGGCGGCATCTTAAAGCGCGTGGATTGGCGAGTAAAATGCACTCTTAAACTTCTAGGCTAGGGCGAACAGAGACCCGATCAGATCATTTTACATTATGGTTAATAAAAGAATTCAGCGAAATTCTATCACATTTGCTCAACTTACGTCGCTCCTATTCCAGATAGCGTATTGGGCTATGCGGCATCTCAAAGCACATGAAATGGCGAGTAAAATGCCCTATTAAACTTCTAGGGTAGGTCAAACAGAGACCCGATTAGATCATTTTATATTATGGTTAATTTAAGAATTCAGCAAGATTCTATCACATTTGTTCAACTTACGTCGCTCCTATTTCAGATAGCGTATTGGGCTAAGCGGCATCTCAAAGCGCATGAAATGGCGAGTAAAATGCACTATTAAACTTCTAGCGTAGGGCAAACAGAGACCCGATTAGATCATTTTATATTATGGATAATTTAAGAATTCAGCAAAATTCTATCACATTTGTTCAATTTACGTCGCTCCTATTTCTGATAGCGTACTGGGCTAGACGGCATCTTAAAGCGCGTGGAAGGGCGAGTAAAACGCACTATGAATCTTCTATGATAGGGCAATAAGAGACCCGATTAGATCATTTTATATTTTGGTTAATATAAGGATTCAGCGAAATTCTATCACATTTGTTCAATTTACGTCGCTCCTATTTCAGATAGCGTACTGGGCTAGGCGTTAGCATAAAGCCCTTGGAATGGCGAGTAAAATGCACTATTAAACTTCTATGATAGGGCAATCAGAGACCCGATTAGATCATTTTATATTTTGGTTAATATAAGAATTCAGCGAAATTCTATCACATTTGTTCAATTTATATCGCTCCTATTTCAGATAGCGTATTGGGCTAAGCGGCATCTCAAAGCGCATGAAATGTGGAGTAAAATGTACTATTAAAGTTCTAGGGTAGGGCAAACAGAGACCCGACTAGATCATTTTATATTATGGTTAATTTAAGAATTCAGCGAAATACTATCACATTCGTTCAATTTACGTCGCTCCTAGATCAGATAGCGTATTGGGCAAAGCGGCATCTCAAAGCGCATGAAATGACGAGTAAAACGCACTATTAAACTTCTAGGGTAGGGCAAACAGAGACCCGATTAGATCATTTTATATTATGGTTAATTAAATCATTCAGCAAAATTCCTTCACTTTCGTTCAATTTACGTCGTTCCTATTTCAGATAGCGTACTGGGCTAGGCGGCACCTTAAAGCGCGTGGAATGGCGAGTATAATGCACTATTAAACTTCTACGATAGGGCAATCAGGGACCCGATCAGATCATTTTATATTTTGTTTAATATAAGATTTCAGGGAAATTCTATCACATTTGTTCAATTTACGTCGCTCCTATGTAAGATAGCGTACTGGGCTAGGCGGCATCTCAAGGCGCATGAAATGACGAGTGAAATGCAACATTAAACTTCTAGGGACGGGCGAACAGAGACCCGATTAGATCATTTTATATTATGGTTAATTTAAGATGTCAGCTAAATTTTATCACATCTGTTCAATTTACGTCGCTCCTATTTCAGATAGCGTACTGGGCTAGGCGGCATCTTAAAGCGCGTGGATTGGCGAGTAAAATGCACTCTTAAACTTCTAGGCTAGGGCGAACAGAGACCCGATTAGATCATTTTACATTATGGTTAATAAAAGAATTCAGCGAAATTCTATCACATTTGCTCAACTTACGTCGCTCATATTTCAGATAGCGTACTGTGCTAAGCGGCATCTCAAAGCGCATGAAATGGCGAGTAGAATGCACTCCTAAACTTCTATGATAGGGCAATCAGAGACCCGATTAGATCATTTTATATTTTGTTTAGTATAAGATTTCAGAGATATCTAACACATTTGTTCAATTTACGTCGCTCATATTTCAGATAGCGTACTGGGCTAAGCGGCATCTCAGAGCGCATGAAATGGCGAGTAAAATGCACTATTATACTTCTAGGGTAGGGCAAACAGAGACCCGATTAGATCATTATGTATTATGGTTAATTTAAGAATTCAGCAAAATTCTATCACATTTGTTCAATTTACGTCTCTCCTATTTCAGATAGCGTAGTGGGCTAAGCGGCATCTCAAAGCGCATGAAATGACGAGTGAAATGCACTATTAAACTTCTAGGGTAAGGCAAAGAGAGACCCGATTAGATCATTTTATATTACGGTTAATATAAGAATTCAGCGTAATTCTATCACATTTGTTCAATTTACGTCGCTCCTATTTCAGATAGCGTATTGTGCTAAGCGGCATCTCAAAGCGCATGAAATGGCGAGTAAAATGCACTATTAAACTTCTAGGGTAGGTCTAACAGAGACCCGATTAGATCATTTTATATTACCGTCAATTTAGGAATTCAGCAAAATTCTATCACATTTGTTCAATTTACGTCGCTCCTATTTCAGATAGCGTACTGGGCGAGGCGGCATCTTAAAGCGCGTGGAATGGCGAGTAAAACGCACTATTGAACTTCTATAATAGGGCAATCAGAGACCCGATTAGATCATTTTATAATTTGGTTAATATAAGAATTCAGCGAAATTCTATCACATTTATTCAATTTACGTCGCTCCTATTTCAGATAGCTTATAGGGCTAAGCGGCATCTCAAAGCGCATGAAATGACGAGTGAAATGCACTATTAAACTTCTAGGGTAGGACAAACAGAGACCCGATTAGATCATATTATATTACGGTTAATATAAGAATTAAGCGTAATTCTATCACATTTGTTCAATTTACGTCACTCCTATTTCAGATAGCCTACTGGGCTAGCCGCCATCTTAAAGCGCGTGTAATAGCGAGTAAAATGCACTATTAGCCTTCTATGATAGGGCAATCAGAGACCAGATTAGATCATTTTATATTTTGGTTAATATAAGAATTCAGCGAAATCCTATCACATTTGTTCAATTTACGTCGCTCCTATTTCAGATAGCGAATTGGGCCAAGCGGCATCTCAAAGCGCATGGAATGGCGAATAAAACGCACTATTAAACTTCTAGGGTAGGGCAAACAGAGACCCGATTAGATCATTTTATATTATGGTTAATTTAAGAATTCAGCAAAATTCTATCACATTTGTTCAATTTACCGTCGGTCCTATTTAAGATAGCGTATTGGGCTAAGCAGCATCTCAAAGCGCACGGAATGTCGAATAAAATGCACTCTTAATCTTCTAGGCTAGGGCGAACAGAGACCCGATTAGATCATTTTACATTATGGTTAATAAAAGAATTCAGCGAAATTCTATCACATTTGTTCACCTTACGTCGCTCCTATTTCAGATAGCGTATTGGGCTAAGCGGCATCTCAATGCGCATGAAATGGCGAGTAAAACGCACTATTAAACTTCTAGGGTAGGGTAAACTGAGACCCGATTAGATCATTTTATATTATGGTTAATTTAAGAATTCAGCAAAATTCAATCACATTTGTTCAATTTACGTCGCTCCTATTTCAAATAGCGTACTGGGCTAGGCGGCATCTTAAAGCGCCCGGAATGTCGAGTAAAATGCACTATTAAACTTCTATGATAGGGCAATCAGAGACCCGATTAGATCATTTTATATTTTGGTTAATATAAGAATTCAGCGAAATTCTATCACATTTGTTCAATTTATATCGCTCCTATTTCAAATAGCGTATTGGGCTAAGCGGCATCTCAAAGCGCATGAAATAAGGAGTAAAATGCACTATTAAAGTTCTAGGGTAGGGCAAACAGAGACCCGAATAGATCATTTTATATTATGGTTAATTTAAGAATTCAGCGAAATACTATCACATTCGTTCAATTTACGTCGCTCCTATTTCAGATAGCGTATTGGGCTAAGTGGCATCTCAAAGCGCATGAAATGAGGAGTAAAATGCACTATTAAAGTTCTAGGGTAGGGCAAACAGAGACCCGACTAGATCATTTTATATTATGGTTAATTTAAGAATTCAGCGAAATACTATCACATTCGTTCAATTTACGTCGCTCCTGTTTCAGATAGCGTATTGGGCAAAGCGGCATCTCAAAGCGCATGAAATGACGAGTAAAATGCACTATTAAACTTCTAGGGTAGGACAAGCAGTGACCCGATTAGACCATTTTATATTATGGTTAATTTAAGAATTCAGCAAAATTCTATCACATTTGTTCAATTTACGTCGCTCTTATTTCAGATAGCGTACTGGGCTAGGCGTCAGCTTAAAGCGCGTGGAATTGCGAGTAAAATGCACTATTAAACTTCTATGATAGGGCAATCAGAGACCCGATTAGATCATTTTATATTTTGGTTAATATAAGAATTCATCGAAATTCTATCACATTTGTTCAATTTACGTCGCTCACGTTTCATATAGCGTATTGGGCTAAGCGGCATCTCAAAGCGCATGAAATGGCGAGTAAAATGCACTATTAAACTTCTAGGGTAGGGCAAACAGAGACCCGATTAGATCATTTTATATTATGGTTAATTTAATCATTCAGCAAAATTCTATTACTTTTGTTCAATTTACGTCGTTCGTATTTCAGATAGCGTACTGGGCTAGGCGGCACCTTAAAGCGCGTGGAATGGCGATTAAAATGCACTATTAAGCTTCTATGATAGGGCAATAAGAGACCCGATTAGATCAATTTATATTTTGGTTAATATAAGAATTCAGCGAAATTCCATCACATTTATTCAATTTACGTCGCTCCTATTTCAGATAGCTTATTGAGCTAAGCGGCATCTCAAAGCGCATGAAATGTGGAGTGAAATGCACTATTAAACTTCTAGGGTAGGGCGAACAGAGACCCGATTAGATCATTTTACATTAAGGTTAATATAAGAATTCACGGAAATTCTATCACATTTGTTCAATTTACGTCGCTCCTATTTCAGATAGCGTATTGGGCTATGCGGCATCTCAAAGCGCATGAAATGACGAGTGAAATGCACTATTAAACTTCTAGGGTAGGACAAGCAGTGACCCGATTAGACCATTTTATATTACGGTTTATATAAGAATTCAGCGTAATTCTATCACATTTGTTCAACTTACGCCGCTCCTGCTTGAGATAGCGTACTGGACTAGGCGGCAACGTAAAGCGCGTGGAATGGCGAGTAAAACACAGTACTAAACTTCTATGATAGGGCAATCGGAGACCCGATTAGATCATTTCATATTTTGTTTAATATAAGAATTCAGAGAAATCCTATCACATTTGTTCAATTTACGTCGCTCCTATTTCAGATAGCGTATTGGGCTAAGCGGCATCTCAAAGCGCATGAAATGGCGAATAAAATGCACTATTAAACTTCTCGGCTAGGGCGAACAGAAACCCGATTAGATCATTTTATATTATGGTTAATTTAAGAATTCAGCAAAATTCTATCACATTTGTTCAATTTACGTCGCTCCTATTTCAGATAGCGTGCTAGGCTAGGCGGCATCTTAAAGCGCGTGGAATGGCGAGTGAAATGCACTATCAAACTTCGATGATAGGGCAATCAGAGACTCGATTAGATCATTTTATATTTGGGTTAATATACGAATTCAGGGAAATTCTATCACATTTGTTCAATTTACGTCACTCCTATTTCAGATAGCGTATTGGGCTAAGCGGCATCTCAATGCGCATGAAATGGCGAGTAAAATGCACTATTAAACTCCTAGGGTAATGCAAAGAGAGACCCGATTAGATCATTTTATATTACGCTTAATATAAGAATTAAGCGTAATTCTATCACATTTGTTCGATTTACGTCGCTCCTATTTAAGATAGCGTACTGGGCTAGGCGGCATCTCAAGGCGCATGAAATGACGAGTGAAATGCAACATTAAACTTCTAGGGACGGGCGAACAGAGACCCGATTAGATCATTTTATATTATGGTTAATTTAAGATGTCAGCTAAATTTTATCACATCTGTTCAATTTACGTCGCTCCTATTTCAGATAGCGTACTGGGCTAGGCGGCATCTTAAAGCGCGTGGATTGGCGAGTAAAATGCACTCTTAAACTTCTAGGCTAGGGCGAACAGAGACCCGATCAGATCATTTTACATTATGGTTAATTTAAGAATTCAGCAAAATTCTATCACATTTGTTCAATTTACGTCGCTCCTATTTCAGATAGCGTATTGGGCTAAGCGGCATCTCAAAGCGCATGAAATGGCGAGTAAAATGCAATACTAAACTTCTAGGATAAGGCAAACAGAGACCCGATTAGATCATTTTATATTACGGTTAATATAAGAATTCAGCGTAATTCTATCACATTTGTTCCACTTACGTCGCTCCTATTTTAGATAGCGTATTGGGCTAAGCGGCATCTCAAAGCGCATGAAATGGCGAGTAAAATGCAATACTAAACTTCTAGGATAAGGCAAACAGAGACCCGATTAGATCATTTTATATTACGGTTAATATAAGAGTTCAGCGTAATTCTATCACATTTGTTCCACTTACGTCGCTCCTATTTTAGATAGCGTACTGGGCTAGGCGACAGCTTAAAGCGCGTGGAATGGCGAGTAAAATGCACTATTAAACTTCTAGGGTAGGGCAAACAGAGACCCGACTAGATCATTTTATATTATGGTTAATTTAAGAATTCAGCGAAATACTATCACATTCGTTCAATTTACGTCGCTCCTATTTCAGATAGCGTATTGGGCAAGGCGGCATCTCAAAGCGCATGAAATGACGAGTAAAATGCACTATTAAACTTCTAGGGTAGGACAAGCAGTGACCCGATTAGATCATTTTATATTATGGTTAATTTAAGAATTCAGCAAAATTCTATCACATTTGTTCAATTTAGGTCGCTCCTATTTCAGATAGCGTACTGGGCTAGGCGGCATCTTAATGCGCGTGGAATGGCGAGTAACATCCACTATTAAACTTCTAGGCTAGGGCGAACAGAGACCCGATTAGATCATTTTACATTATGGTTAATAAACGAATTCAGCGAAATTCTATCACATTTGTTCAACTTACGTCGCTCCTATTTCAGATAGCGTATTGGGCTAAGCGGCATCTCAAAGCGCATGAAATGGCGAGTAAAATGCACTAGTAAACTTCTAGGGTAGGGCAAACAGAGACCCGATTAGATCATTTTATATTATGGTTAATTTAAGAATTCAGGAATATTCTATCACATTTGTTCAATTTACGTCGCTCCTATTTCAAATAGCGTACTGGGCTAGGCGTCAGCTTACAGCGCGTGGAATGGCGAGTAAAATGCACTATTAAACTTCTATGATAGGGCAATCAGAGACCCGATTAAATCATTTTATATTTTGGTTAATATAAGAACTTAGCGAAATTCTATCACATTTGTTCAACTTACGTCGCTCCTATTTCAGATAGCATATTGAGCTAAGCGGCATCTCAAAGCGCATGAAATGAGGAGTGAAATGCACTATTAAACTTCTAGGGTAGGGCGAACAGAGACCCGATTAGATCATTTTACATTAAGCTTAATATAAGAATTCACGGAAATTCTATCACATTTGTTAAATTTACGTCTTCCTATTTCAGATAGCGTATTGGGCTAGGCGGCATCTCAAAGCGCATGAAATGGCGAGTAAGATGTACTATTAAACTTCTAGGATAAGGCAAACAGAGAACCGATTAGATCATTTTATATTACGGATAATATAAGAATTCAGCGTAATTCTATCACATTTGTTCAACTTACGCCGCACCTGCTGGAGATAGCGTACTGGGCTAGGCGGCATCCTAAAGCGCGTGGAAGGGCGAGTAAAATGCACTATTAAACTTCTAGGCTAGGGCGAACAGAGACCCGATTAGATCATTATATATTTTGGTTAATTTAAGAATTCAACGAAATTCTATCACATTTGTTCAATTTACGTCGCTCCTATTTCAGATAGCGTATTGGGCTAAGCGGCACCTCAAAGCGCATGAAATGGCGAGCAAAATGCACTATTAAACTTCTAGGGTAAGGCAAACAGAGACCCGATTAGATCATATTACATTATGGTTAATAACAGAATTCAGCGAAATTCTATCACATTTGTTCAATTTACGTCGCTCCTATTTCAGATAGCGTATTGGGCTAAGCGGCATCTCAAAGCGCATGAAATGATGAGTGAAATGCACTATTAAACTTCTGTGATAGGGCAATCAGAGACCCGATTAGATCATTTTATATTTTGGTTAATATATGAATTCAGCGAAATTCTATCACATTTGTTCAATTTACGTCGCTCCTATTTCAGTTAGCGTGTTGGGCTAAGCGGAATCTCAAAGCGCATGAAATGACGAGTAAAACGCACTATTAAACTTCTATGATAGGGCAATCAGAGACCCGATTAGACCATTTTATATTTTGTTTAATATAAGATTTCAGGGAAATTCTATCACATTTGTTCAATTTACGTCGCTCCTATTTCAGATAGCGTATTCGGCTAAGCGGCATCTCAAAGCGCATGAAATGATGAGTGAAATGCACTATTAAACTTCTGTGATAGGGCAATCAGAGACCCGATTAGATCATTTTATATTTTGGTTAATATATGAATTCAGCGAAATTCTATCACATTTGTTCAATTTACGTCGCTCCTATTTCAGTTAGCGTGTTGGGCTAAGCGGAATCTCAAAGCGCATGAAATGACGAGTAAAACGCACTATTAAACTTCTATGGTAAAGCAAAAAGAGACCAGATTAGATCATTTTATGCTACGGTTAATATAAGAATACAGCGTAATTCTATCACATTTGTTCAACCTACGTCGCTCCTATTTCAGATAGCGTACTGGGCTAGACGGCATCATAAAGCGCGTGGAAGGGCGAGCAAAATGCACTACTAAACTTCTATGATAGGGCAATCAGAGACCCGATTAGACCATTTTATATTTTGTTTAATATAAGATTTCAGGGAAATTCTATCACATTTGTTCAATTTACGGCGCTCATATTTCAGATAGCGTATTGGGCTAAGCGGCATCTCAAAGCGCATGGAATGGCGAGTAAAATGCACTATTATACTTCTAGGGTAGGGCAAACGGAGACCCGATTAGACCATTTTGTATTATGGTTAATTTAAGAATTCAGCAAAATTCTATCACATTTGTTCAATTTACGTCTCTCCCATTTCAGATAGCGTAGTGGGCTAAGCGGCATCTCAAAGCGCATGAAATGACGAGTGAAATGCACTATTAAACTCCTAGGGTAATGCAAAGAGAGACCCGATTAGATCATTTTATATTACGCTTAATATAAGAATTAAGCGTAATTCTATCACATTTGTTCAATTTACGTCGCTCCTATGTAAGATAGCGTACTGGGCTAGGCGGCATCTCAAGGCGCATGAAATGACGAGTGAAATGCAACATTAAACTTCTAGGGACGGGCGAACAGAGACCCGATTAGATCATTTTATATTATGGTTAATTTAAGATGTCAGCTAAATTTTATCACATCTGTTCAATTTACGTCGCTCCTATTTCAGATAGCGTACTGGGCTAGGCGGCATCTTAAAGCGCGTGGATTGGCGAGTAAAATGCACTCTTAAACTTCTAGGCTAGGGCGAACAGAGACCCGATCAGATCATTTTACATTATGGTAAATAAATGAATTCAGCGAAATTCTATCACATTTGCTCAACTTACGTCGCGCCTATTCCAAATAGCGTATTGGGCTATGCGGCATCTCAAAGCACATGAAATGGCGAGTAAAATGCCCTATTAAACTTCTAGGGTAGGTCAAACAGAGACCCGATTAGATCATTTTATATTATGGTTAATTTAAGAATTCAGCAAAATTCTATCACATTTGTTCAATTTACGTCGCTCCTATTTCAGATAGCGTATTGGGCTAAGCGGCATCTCAAAGCGCAAGAAATGGCGAGTATAATGCACTATTAAACTTCTAGGGTAGGGCAAGCAGAGACCCGATTACATCATCTCATATTATGGTTAATTTAAGAATTCAGCAAAATTCTATCACATTTGTTCAATTTACGTCGCTCCTATTTCAGATAGCGTACTGGGCTAGGCGGAAACGTAAAGCGCGTGGAATGGCGAGTAAAATGCACTATTAAACTTCTATGATAGGGCAATCAGTGACCCGATTAGATCATTTTATATTTTGTTTAATATAAGATTTCAGGGAAATTCTATCACATTTGTTCAATTTACGTCGCTCCTATTTCAGATAGCGTATTGGGCTAAGAGGCATCTGAAGGCGCATGAAATGGCGAGTAAAATGCACTATTAAACTTCTAGGGTTGGGCAAACAGAGACCCGATTAGATCATTTTATATTATGGTTAATTTAAGATGTCAGCTAAATTTTATCACATCTGTTCAATTTACGTCGCTCCTATTTCAGGTAGCGTACTGGGCTAGGCGGCACCTTAAAGCGCGTGGAATGGCGATTAAAATGCACTATTAAGCTTCTATGATAGGGCAATAAGAGACCCGATTAGATCATTTTATATTTTGGTTAATATAAGAATTCAGCGAAATTCCATCACATTTATTCAATTTACGTCGCTCCTATTTCAGATAGCTTATTGAGCTAAGCGGCATCTCAAAGCGCATGAAATGTGGAGTGAAATGCACTATTAAACTTCTAGGGTAGGGCGAACAGAGACCCGATTAGATCATTTTACATTAAGGTTAATATAAGAATTCACGGAAATTCTATCACATTTGTTCAATTTACGTCGCTCCTATTTCAGATAGCGTATTGGGCTATGCGGCATCTCAAAGCGCATGAAATGACGAGTAAAATGCACTATTAAACTTCTAGGGTAGGACAAGCAGTGACCCGATTAGACCATTTTATATTACGGTTTATATAAGAATTCAGCGTAATTCTATCACATTTGTTCAACTTACGCCGCTCCTGCTTGAGATAGCGTACTGGACTAGGCGGCAACGTAAAGCGCGTGGAATGGCGAGTAAAACACAGTACTAAACTTCTATGATAGGGCAATCGGAGACCCGATTAGATCATTTCATATTTTGTTTAATATAAGAATTCAGAGAAATCCTATCACATTTGTGCAATTTACGTCGCTCCTATTTCAGATAGCGTATTGGGCTAAGCGGCATCTCAAAGCGCATGAAATGGCGAATAAAATGCACTATGAAACTTCTCGGCTAGGGCGAACAGAAACCCGATTAGATCATTTTATATTATGGTTAATTTAAGAATTCAGCAAAACTCTATCACATTTGTTCAATTTACGTCGCTCCTATTTCAGATAGCGTGCTAGGCTAGGCGGCATCTTAAAGCGCGTGGAATGGCGAGTGAAATGCACTATCAAACTTCGATGATAGGGTAATCAGAGACTCGCTTAGATCATTTTATATTTGGGTTAATATACGAATTCAGGGAAATTCTATCACATTTGTTCAATTTACGTCACTCCTATTTCAGATAGCGTATTGGGCTAAGCGGCATCTCAATGCGCATGAAATGGCGAGTAAAATGCACTATTAAACTCCTAGGGTAATGCAAAGAGAGACCCGATTAGATCATTTTATATTACGCTTAATATAAGAATTAAGCGTAATTCTATCACATTTGTTCGATTTACGTCGCTCCTATTTAAGATAGCGTACTGGGCTAGGCGGCATCTCAAGGCGCATGAAATGACGAGTGAAATGCAACATTAAACTTCTAGGGACGGGCGAACAGAGACCCGATTAGATCATTTTATATTACGGTTAATATAAGAGTTCAGCGTAATTCTATCACATTTGTTCCACTTACGTCGCTCCTATTTTAGATAGCGTACTGGGCTAGGCGACAGCTTAAAGCGCGTGGAATGGCGAGTAAAATGCACTACTAAACTTCTATGATAGGGCAATCAGAGACCCGATTAGATCATTTTATATTTTGTATAATAAAAGATTTCAGGGAAATTCTATCACATTTGTTCAATTTACGTCGCTCCTATTTCAGATAGCGTATTGAGCTAAGCGGCATCTCAAAGCGCATGAAATGGCGAATAAAATGCGCTATTAAACTTCTAGGCTATGGCGAACAGAGACCCGATTAGATCATTTTACATTATGGTTCATAAAAGAATTCAGCGAAATTCTATCACATTTGTTCAATTTTCGTCGCTCCTATTTCAGATAGCGTATTGGGCGAAGCGGCATCTCAAAGCGCATGAAATGGCGAATAAAATGCACTATTAAACTTCTAGGCTAGGGCGAACAGAGACCCGATCAGATCATTTTACATTATGGTTAATAAAAGAATTCAGCGAAATTCTATCACATTCGTTCAAATTACGTCGCTCCTATTTGAGATAGCGTATTGGGCTAAGCGGCATCTCAAAGCGCATGAAATGGCGTGTAAAATGCACTATTAAACTTCTAGCGTAGGGCAAACAGAGACCCGATTAGATCATTTTATATTATGGTTAATTTAAGAATTCAGAAAAATTCTATCACATTTGTTCAATTTACGTCGTTACTATTTCAGATAGGGTACTGGGCTCGGCGGCATCTTAAAGCGCGTGGAATGGCGAGTGAAATGCACTATTAGACTTCTATGGTAGGGCGAACAGAGACCCCATTAGATCATTTTATATTATGGTTAATTTAAGAATTCAGCAAAATTCTATCACATTTGTTCAATTTACGTCGCTCCTATTTCAGTTAGCGTACTCGGCTAAGCGGCATCTCAAAGCGCATGAAATGGCGAGTAAAATGCACTATTAAACTCCTGGGGTAATGCAAAGAGAGACCCGATTAGATCATTTTATATTACGCTTAATATAAGAATTAAGCGTAATTCTATCACATTTGTTCAATTTACGTCGCTCCTATTTAAGATAGCGTACTGGGCTAGGCGGCATCTCAAGGCGCATGAAATGACGAGTGAAATGCAACATTAAACTTCTAGGGACGGGCGAACAGAGACCCGATTAGATCATTTTATATTATGGTTAATTTAAGATGTCAGCTAAATTTTATCACATCTGTTCAATTTACGTCGCTCCTATTTCAGATAGCGTACTGGGCTAGGCGGCATCTTAAAGCGCGTGGATTGGCGAGTAAAATGCACTCTTAAACTTCTAGGCTAGGGCGAACAGAGACCCGATCAGATCATTTTACATTATGGTTAATATAAGAATTAAGCGTAATTCTATCACATTTGTTCCACTTACGTCGCTCCTATTTAAGATAGCGTACTGGGCTAGGCGGCATCTCAAGGCGCATGAAATGACGAGTGAAATGCAACATTAAACTTCTAGGGACGGGCGAACAGAGACCCGATTAGATCATATTATATTATGGTTAATTTAAGATGTCAGCTAAATTTTATCACATCTGTTCAATTTACGTCGCTCCTATTTCAGATAGCGTACTGGGCTAGGCGGCATCTTAAAGCGCGTGGATTGGCGAGTAAAATGCACTGTTAAACTTCTAGGCTAGGGCGAACAGAGACCCGATCAGATCATTTTACATTACGGTTAATTTAAGAATTCAGCAAAATTCTATCACATTTGTTCAATTTACGTAGCTCCTATTTCAGATAGCGTATTGGGCTAAGCGGCATCTGAAAGCGCATGAAATGGCGAGTAAAATGCAATACTAAACTTCTAGGATAAGGCAAACAGAGACCCGATTAGATCATTTTATATTACGGTTAATATAAGAATTCAGCGTAATTCTATCACATTTGTTCCACTTACGTCGCTCCTATTTTAGATAGCGTATTGGGCTAAGCGGCACCTCAAAGCGCATGAAATGGCGAGTGAAATGCACCATTAGACTTCTGTGGTAGGGCGAGCAGAGACCCGATTAGATCATTTTACATTAAGGTTAATATAAGGATTCACAGAAATTCTCTCACATTTGTTCAAATTACGTCGCTCCTATTTCAGATAGCGTACTGGGCTAGGCGGCATCTCAAAGCGCATGAAATGGCAAGTAAAATGCACCATTAAACTTCTAGGATAAGCCAAACAGAGACCCGATTAGATCATTTTATATTACGGTTAATATAAGAATTCAGCGTAATTCTATCACATTTGTTCAATTTACGTCGCTCGTATTTCAAATAGCGTATTGGGCTAAGCGGCATCTCAAAGCGCATGAAATGGCGAGTAAAATGCAATACTAAACTTCTAGGCTATGGCGAACAGAGACCCGATTAGATCATTTTATATTACGGTTAATATAAGAGTTCAGCGTAATTCTATCACATTTGTTCCACTTACGTCGCTCCTATTTTAGATAGCGTACTGGGCTAGGCGACAGCTTAAAGCGCGTGGAATGGCGAGTAAAATGCACTACTAAACTTCTATGATAGGGCAATCAGAGACCCGATTAGATCATTTTATATTTTGTATAATAAAAGATTTCAGGGAAATTCTATCACATTTGTTCAATTTACGTCGCTCCTATTTCAGATAGCGTATTGAGCTAAGCGGCATCTCAAAGCGCATGAAATGGCGAATAAAATGCGCTATTAAACTTCTAGGCTATGGCGAACAGAGACCCGATTAGATCATTTTATATTATGGTTAATTTAAGAATTCAGCAAAACTCTATCACATTTGTTCAATTTACGTCGCTCCTATTTCAGATAGCGTGCTAGGCTAGGCGGCATCTTAAAGCTTGTGGAATGGCGAGTGAAATGCACTATCAAACTTCGATGATAGGGCAATCAGAGACTCGATTAGATCATTTTATATTTGGGTTAATATACGAATTCAGGGAAATTCTATCACATTTGTTCAATTTACGTCACTCCTATTTCAGATAGCGTATTGGGCTAAGCGGCATCTCAATGCGCATGAAATGACGAGTAAAATGCACTATTAAACTCCTAGGGTAATGCAAAGAGAGACCCGATTAGATCATTTTATATTACGGTTAATATAAGAGTTCAGCGTAATTCTATCACATTTGTTCCACTTACGTCGCTCCTATTTTAGATAGCGTACTGGGCTAGGCGACAGCTTAAAGCGCGTGGAATGGCGAGTAAAATGCACTACTAAACTTCTATGATAGGGCAATCAGAGACCCGATTAGATCATTTTATATTTTGTATAATAAAAGATTTCAGGGAAATTCTATCACATTTGTTCAATTTACGTCGCTCCTATTTCAGATAGCGTATTGAGCTAAGCGGCATCTCAAAGCGCATGAAATGGCGAATAAAATGCGCTATTAAACTTCTAGGCTATGGCGAACAGAGACCCGATTAGATCATTTTACATTATGGTTCATAAAAGAATTCAGCGAAATTCTATCACATTTGTTCAATTTTCGTCGCTCCTATTTCAGATAGCGTATTGGGGGAAGCGGCATCTCAAAGCGCATGAAATGGCGAATAAAATGCACTATTAAACTTCTAGGCTAGGGCGAACAGAGACCCGATCAGATCATTTTACATTATGGTTAATAAAAGAATTCAGCGAAATTCTATCACATTCGTTCAAATTACGTCGCTCCTATTTGAGATAGCGTATTGGGCTAAGCGGCATCTCAAAGCGCATGAAATGGCGTGTAAAATGCACTATTAAACTTCTAGCGTAGGGCAAACAGAGACCCGATTAGATCATTTTATATTATGGTTAATTTAAGAATTCAGAAAAATTCTATCACATTTGTTCAATTTACGTCGTTACTATTTCAGATAGGGTACTGGGCTCGGCGGCATCTTAAAGCGCGTGGAATGGCGAGTGAAATGCACTATTAGACTTCTATGGTAGGGCGAACAGAGACCCGATTAGATCATTTTATATTATGGTTAATTTAAGAATTCAGCAAAATTCTATCACATTTGTTCAATTTACGTCGCTCCTATTTCAGTTAGCGTACTCGGCTAAGCGGCATCTCAAAGCGCATGAAATGGCGAGTAAAATGCACTATTAAAGTTCTAGGGTAGGGCAAACAGAGACCCGATTAGATCATTTTATATTACGGTTAATATAAGAATTCAGCGTAATTCTGTCACATTTGTTCAAGTTACGTAGCTCCTATTTCAGATAGCGTATTGGGCTAAGCTGCATCTCAAAGCGCAAGAAATGGCTCGTAAAATGCACTATTAAACTTCTAGGGTAGGGCAAACAGAGACCGGATTAGATCATTTTATATTTTGGTTAATATAAGAATTCAGCGAAATTCTATCACATTTGTTCAATTTACGTAGCTCCTATTTCAGATAGCGTATTGGGCTAAGAGGCATCTCAAAGCGCATGAAATGGCGAGTAAAATGCACTATTAAACTTCTATGATAGGGCAATCAGAGACCCGATTAGATCATTTTATATTTTGGTTAATATAAGAATTCAGCGAAATTCTATCACATTTGTTCAATATACGTCGCTCCAATTTCAGATAGCTTATTGGGCTAAGCGGCATCGCAAAGCGCATGAAATGACGAGTGAAATGCACTATTAAACTTCTTGGGTAGGGCGAACAAAGAGCTGAGAGATTAGATCATTTTACATTAAGGTTAATATAAGAATTCAGCGAAATTCTATCACATTTGTTCAATTTACATCGCTCCTATTTCAGATAGCGACTTGTACTAAGTGGCATCTCAAAGCGCAAGAAATGGCGAGTAAAATGCACTATTAAACTTCTAGCGTAGGGCAAACAGAGACCCGATTAGATCATTTTATATTATGGTTAATTTAAGAATTCAGAAAAATTCTATCACATTTGTTCAATTTACGTCGTTACTATTTCAGATAGGGTACTGGGCTCGGCGGCATCTTAAAGCGCGTGGAATGGCGAGTGAAATGCACTATTAGACTTCTATGGTAGGGCGAACAGAGACCCGATTAGATCATTTCATATTTTGGTTAATATAAGAATTCAGCGAAATTCTATCACATTTGTTCAATTTACGTCGCTCCTATTTCAGATAGCGTATTGGGCTAAGCTGCATCTCAAAGCGCAAGAAATGGCTCGTAAAATGCACTATTAAACTTCTAGGGTAGGGCAAACAGAGACCGGATTAGATCATTTTATATTTTGGTTAATATAAGAATTCAGCGAAATTCTATCACATTTGTTCAATTTACGTAGCTCCTATTTCAGATAGCGTATTGGGCTAAGAGGCATCTCAAAGCGCATGAAATGGCGAGTAAAATGCACTATTAAACTTCTATGATAGGGCAATCAGAGACCCGATTAGTTCATTTGATATTTTGGTTAATATAAGGATCCAGCGAAATTCTATCACATTTGTTCAATTTACGTCGCTCCTATTTCAGATAGCGTATTGGGCTAAGCGGCATCTCACAGCGCACGAAAGGGCGAGTAAAATGCACTATTAAACTTCTAGGGTAGGGCGAACAGAGACCCGATTAGATCATTTTACATTAAGGTTAATATAAGAATTCAGCAAAATTCTATCACATTGGTTCAATTTACGTCGCTCATATTTCAGATAGCGTACTGTGCTAAGCGGCATCTCAAAGCGCATGAAATGGCGAGTAAAATGCACTCCTAAACTTCTATGATAGGGCAATCAGAGACCCGATTAGATCATTTTATATTTTGTTTAGTATAAGATTTCAGAGATATCTAACACATTTGTTCAATTTACGTCGCTCATATTTCAGATAGCGTATTGGGCTAAGCGGCATCTCAGAGCGCATGAAATGGCGAGTAAAATGCACTATTATACTTCTAGGGTAGGGCAAACAGAGACCCGATTAGATCATTTTGTATTATGGTTAATTTAAGAATTCAGCAAAATTCTATCACATTTGTTCAATTTACGTCTCTCCTATTTCAGATAGCGTAGTGGGCTAAGCGGCATCTCAAAGCGCATGAAATGACGAGTGAAATGCACTATTAAACTTCTAGGGTAAGGCAAAGAGAGACCCGATTAGATCATTTTATATTACGGTTAATATAAGAATTCAGCGTAATTCTATCACATTTGTTCAATTTACGTCGCTCCTATTTCAGATAGCGTATTGTGCTAAGCGGCATCTCAAAGCGCATGAAATGGCGAGTAAAATGCACTATTAAACTTCTAGGGTAGGTCTAACAGAGACCCGATTAGATCATTTTATATTACCGTCAATTTAGGAATTCAGCAAAATTCTATCACATTTGTTCAATTTACGTCGCTCCTATTTCAGATAGCGTACTGGGCGAGGCGGCATCTTAAAGCGCGTGGAATGGCGAGTAAAACGCACTATTGAACTTCTATAATAGGGCAATCAGAGACCCGATTAGATCATTTTATAATTTGGTTAATATAAGAATTCAGCGAAATTCTATCACATTTATTCAATTTACGTCGCTCCTATTTCAGATAGCTTATAGGGCTAAGCGGCATCTCAAAGCGCATGAAATGACGAGTGAAATGCACTATTAAACTTCTAGGGTAGGTCGAACAGAGACCCGATTAGATCATTTTACATTAAGGATAATATAAGAATTCAGCGAAATTCCATCACATTTATTCAATTTACGTCGCTCCTATTTCAGATAGCTTATTGAGCTAAGCGGCATCTCAAAGCGCATGAAATGTGGAGTGAAATGCACTATTAAACTTCTAGGGTAGGGCGAACAGAGACCCGATTAGATCATTTTATATTACGGTTAATATAAGAATTAAGCGTAATTCTATCACATTTGTTCAATTTACGTCGCTCCTATTTCAGATAGCGTATTGGGCTATGCGGCATCTCAAAGCGCATGAAATGACGAGTAAAATGCACTATTAAACTTCTAGGGTAGGACAAGCAGTGACCCGATTAGACCATTTTATATTACGGTTTATATAAGAATTCAGCGTAATTCTATCACATTTGTTCAACTTACGCCGCTCCTGCTTGAGATAGCGTACTGGACTAGGCGGCAACGTAAAGCGCGTGGAATGGCGAGTAAAACACAGTACTAAACTTCTATGATAGGGCAATCGGAGACCCGATTAGATCATTTCATATTTTGTTTAATATAAGAATTCAGAGAAATCCTATCACATTTGTGCAATTTACGTCGCTCCTATTTCAGATAGCGTATTGGGCTAAGCGGCATCTCAAAGCGCATGAAATGGCGAATAAAATGCACTATTAAACTTCTCGGCTAGGGCGAACAGAAACCCGATTAGATCATTTTATATTATGGTTAATTTAAGAATTCAGCAAAACTCTATCACATTTGTTCAATTTACGTCGCTCCTATTTCAGATAGCGTGCTAGGCTAGGCGGCATCTTAAAGCGCGTGGAATGGCGAGTGAAATGCACTATCAAACTTCGATGATAGGGTAATCAGAGACTCGATTAGATCATTTTATATTTGGGTTAATATACGAATTCAGGGAAATTCTATCACATTTGTTCAATTTACGTCACTCCTATTTCAGATAGCGTATTGGGCTAAGCGGCATCTCAATGCGCATGAAATGGCGAGTAAAATGCACTATTAAACTCCTAGGGTAATGCAAAGAGAGACCCGATTAGATCATTTTATATTACGCTTAATATAAGAATTAAGCGTAATTCTATCACATTTGTTCGATTTACGTCGCTCCTATTTAAGATAGCGTACTGGGCTAGGCGGCATCTCAAGGCGCATGAAATGACGAGTGAAATGCAACATTAAACTTCTAGGGACGGGCGAACAGAGACCCGATTAGATCATTTTATATTACGGTTAATATAAGAGTTCAGCGTAATTCTATCACATTTGTTCCACTTACGTCGCTCCTATTTTAGATAGCGTACTGGGCTAGGCGACAGCTTAAAGCGCGTGGAATGTCGAGTAAAATGCACTACTAAACTTCTATGATAGGGCAATCAGAGACCCGATTAGATCATTTTATATTTTGTATAATAAAAGATTTCAGGGAAATTCTATCACATTTGTTCAATTTACGTCGCTCCTATTTCAGATAGCGTATTGAGCTAAGCGGCATCTCAAAGCGCATGAAATGGCGAATAAAATGCGCTATTAAACTTCTAGGCTATGGCGAACAGAGACCCGATTAGATCATTTTACATTATGGTTCATAAAAGAATTCAGCGAAATTCTGTCACATTTGTTCAATTTTCGTCGCTCCTATTTCAGATAGCGTATTGGGCGAAGCGGCATCTCAAAGCGCATGAAATGGCGAATAAAATGCACTATTAAACTTCTAGGCTAGGGCGAACAGAGACCCGATCAGATCATTTTACATTATGGTTAATAAAAGAATTCAGCGAAATTCTATCACATTTGCTCAACTTACGTCGCTCCTATTCCAGATAGCGTATTGGGCTAAGCGGCATCTCAAAGCGCATGAAATGGCGTGTAAAATGCACTATTAAACTTCTAGCGTAGGGCAAACAGAGACCCGATTAGATCATTTTATATTATGGTTAATTTAAGAATTCAGAAAAATTCTATCACATTTGTTCAATTTACGTCGTTACTATTTCAGATAGGGTACTGGGCTCGGCGGCATCTTAAAGCGCGTGGAATGGCGAGTGAAATGCACTATTAGACTTCTATGGTAGGGCGAACAGAGACCCCATTAGATCATTTTATATTATGGTTAATTTAAGAATTCAGCAAAATTCTATCACATTTGTTCAATTTACGTCGCTCCTATTTCAGTTAGCGTACTCGGCTAAGCGGCATCTCAAAGCGCATGAAATGGCGAGTAAAATGCACTATTAAACTCCTAGGGTAATGCAAAGAGAGACCCGATTAGATCATTTTATATTACGCTTAATATAAGAATTAAGCGTAATTCTATCACATTTGTTCAATTTACGTCGCTCCTATTTAAGATAGCGTACTGGGCTAGGCGGCATCTCAAGGCGCATGAAATGACGAGTGAAATGCAACATTAAACTTCTAGGGACGGGCGAACAGAGACCCGATTAGATCATTTTATATTATGGTTAATTTAAGAATTCAGCGAAATTCTATCACATTTGTTCAATTTACGTCGCTCCTATTTCGGATAGCGTATTGGGCTAAGCGGCATCTGAAAGCGCATGAAATGGCGAGTAAAATGCACTATTAAACTTCTAGCGTAGGGCAAACAGAGACCCGATTAGATCATTTTATATTATGGTTAATTTAAGAATTCAGAAAAATTCTATTACATTTGTTCAATTTACGTCGCTCCTATTTCAGATAGCGTACTGGGCTAGGCGGAAACGTAAAGCGCGTGGAATGGCGAGTAAAATGCACTATTAAACTTCTATGATAGGGCAATCAGTGACCCGATTAGATCATTTTATATTTTGTTTAATATAAGATTTCAGGGAAATTCTATCACATTTGTTCAATTTACGTCGCTCCTATTTCAGATAGCGTATTGGGCTAAGAGGCATCTGAAGGCGCATGAAATGGCGAGTAAAATGCACTATTAAACTTCTAGGGTTGGGCAAACAGAGACCCGATTAGATCATTTTATATTATGGTTAATTTAAGATGTCAGCTAAATTTTATCACATCTGTTCAATTTACGTCGCTCCTATTTCAGGTAGCGTACTGGGCTAGGCGGCACCTTAAAGCGCGTGGAATGGCGATTAAAATGCACTATTAAGCTTCTATGATAGGGCAATAAGAGACCCGATTAGATCATTTTATATTTTGGTTAATATAAGAATTCAGCGAAATTCCATCACATTTATTCAATTTACGTCGCTCCTATTTCAGATAGCTTATTGAGCTAAGCGGCATCTCAAAGCGCATGAAATGTGGAGTGAAATGCACTATTAAACTTCTAGGGTAGGGCGAACAGAGACCCGATTAGATCATTTTACATTAAGGTTAATATAAGAATTCACGGAAATTCTATCACATTTGTTCAATTTACGTCGCTCCTATTTCAGATAGCGTATTGGGCTATGCGGCATCTCAAAGCGCATGAAATGACGAGTAAAATGCACTATTAAACTTCTAGGGTAGGACAAGCAGTGACCCGATTAGACCATTTTATATTACGGTTTATATAAGAATTCAGCGTAATTCTATCACATTTGTTCAACTTACGCCGCTCCTGCTTGAGATAGCGTACTGGACTAGGCGGCAACGTAAAGCGCGTGGAATGGCGAGTAAAACACAGTACTAAACTTCTATGATAGGGCAATCGGAGACCCGACTAGATCATTTCATATTTTGTTTAATATAAGAATTCAGAGAAATCCTATCACATTTGTGCAATTTACGTCGCTCCTATTTCAGATAGCGTATTGGGCTAAGCGGCATCTCAAAGCGCATGAAATGGCGAATAAAATGCACTATTAAACTTCTCGGCTAGGGCGAACAGAAACCCAATTAGATCATTTTATATAATGGTTAATTTAAGAATTCAGCAAAACTCTATCACATTTGTTCAATTTACGTCGCTCCTATTTCAGATAGCGTGCTAGGCTAGGCGGCATCTTAAAGCGCGTGGAATGGCGAGTGAAATGCACTATCAAACTTCGATGATAGGGCAATCAGAGACTCGATTAGATCATTTTATATTTGGGTTAATATACGAATTCAGGGAAATTCTATCACATTTGTTCAATTTACGTCACTCCTATTTCAGATAGCGTATTGGGCTAAGCGGCATCTCAATGCGCATGAAATGGCGAGTAAAATGCACTATTAAACTCCTAGGGTAATGCAAAGAGAGACCCGATTAGATCATTTTATATTACGCTTAATATAAGAATTAAGCTTAATTCTATCACATTTGTTCGATTTACGTCGCTCCTATTTAAGATAGCGTACTGGGCTAGGCGGCATCTCAAGGCGCATGAAATGACGAGTGAAATGCAACATTAAACTTCTAGGGACGGGCGAACAGAGACCCGATTAGATCATTTTATATTATGGTTAATTTAAGATGTCAGCTAAATTTTATCACATCTGTTCAATTTACGTCGCTCCTATTTCAGATAGCGTACTGGGCTAGGCGGCATCTTAAAGCGCGTGGATTGGCGAGTAAAATGCACTCTTAAACTTCTAGGCTAGGGCGAACAGAGACCCGATCAGATCATTTTACATTATGGTTAATTTAAGAATTCAGCAAAATTCTATCACCTTTGTTCAATTTACGTCGCTCCTATTTCAGATAGCGTATTGGGCTAAGCGGCATCTCAAAGCGCATGAAATGGCGAGTAAAATGCAATACTAAACTTCTAGGATAAGGCAAACAGAGACCCGATTAGATCATTTTATATTACGGTTAATATAAGAATTCAGCGTAATTCTGTGACATTTGTTCAACTTACGTAGCTCCTATTTCAGATAGCGTACTGGGCTAGGCGGCAACTTAAAGCGCGTGGAATGGTGAGTAAAATGCACTATTAAACTTCTAGGATAGGGCAATCAGAGACCCGATTAGATCATTTTATAGTATGGTTAATATAAGAATTCAGCGAAGTTCTATCACATTTGTTTAATTTACGTCGCTCCTATTTCAGATAGCGTATTGGGCTAGGCGGCATCTCAAAGCGCATGAAATGTCGAGTAAAATGCACTATTAAACTTCTAGGGTAGGGCAATCAGAGACCCGATTAGATCATTTTATATTTTGGTTAATATAAGAATTCAGCGAAATTCTATCACATTTGTTCAATTTACGTCGCTCCTATTTCAGATAGCGTATTGGGCTAAGCGGCATCTCAAAGCGCATGAAATGGCGAGTAAAATGCACTATTAAACTTCTAGGGTAGGGCAATCAGAGACCCGATTAGATCATTTTATATTTTGGTTAATATAAGAATTCAGCGAAATTCTATCACATTTGTTCAATTTACGTCGCTCCTATTTCAGATAGCGTATTGGGCTAAGCGGCATCTCACAGCGCACGAAAGGGCGAGTAAAATGCACTATTAAACTTCTAGGGTAGGGCAATCAGAGACCCGATAAGATCATTTCATATTTTGGTTAATATAAGAATTCAGCGAAATTCTATCACATTTGTTCAATTTACGTAGCTCCTACTTCAGATAGCGTATTGTGCTAAGAGGCATCTCAAAGCGCATGAAATGGCGAGTGAAATGCACTATTAAACTTCTAGGATAAGGCAAACAGAGGCCCGATTAGATCATTTTATATTACGGTTAATATAAGAAATCAGCGTAATTCTGTCACATTCGTTCAACTTACGTAGCTCCTATTTCAGATAGCGTACTGGGCTAGGCGGCATCTTAAAGCGCGTGGAATGGCGAGTAAAATGCACTATTAAACTTCTATGATAGGGCAATCAGAGACCCGATTAGATCATTTTATATTTTGTTTAATATAAGATTTCAGGGAAATTCTATCGTATTTGTTCAATTTACGTCGCTCCTATTTCAGATAGCGTATTGGGCTAAGCGGCATCTCAAAGCGCATGAAATGGAGAATAAAATGCACTATTAAACTTCTAGGCTAGGGAGAACAGAGACCCGATTAGATCATTTTACATTATGGTTCATAAAAGAATTCAGCGAAACTCTATCACATTTTTTCAACTTACGTCGCTCCTATTTCCGATAGCGTATTGGGCTAAGCGGCAGCTCAAAGCGCATGAAATGGCGAGTAAAATGCAATATTAAGCTTCTAGGGTAGGGCAAACAGACACCCGATTAGATCATTTTATATTATGGTTAATTTAAGAATTCAGCGAAATTCTATCACATTTGTTCAATTTACGTCGCTCCTATTTCAGATAGCGCATTGGGCTAAGCGGCATCTCAAAGCACATGAAATGGCGAGTAAAATGCACTACCAAACTTCTATGATAGGGCAAACAGAGACCCGATTAGATCATTTTATATTTTGTTTAATATATGATTTCAGGGAAATTCTATCGCATTTGTTCAATTTACGTCGCTCCTATTTCAGATAGCGTATTGGGCAAAGCGGCATCTCAAAGCGTATGAAATGGCGAATAAAATGCACTATTAAAGTTCTAGGCTAGGGCGAACAGAGATCCGATTAGATCATTTTACATTATGGTTAATAAATGAATTCAGCGAAATTCTATCACATTTGTTCAACTTATATCGCTCCTGTTTCAGATACCGTATTAGGCTAAGCGGCAACTCAAAGCGCATGAAATGTCGAGTAAAAGGCACTATTAAAGTTCTAGGGTGGGGTAAACAGAGACCCGATTAGATCATTTTATATTATGGTTAATTTAAGAATTCAGAAAAATTCTATCACATTTGTTCAATTTACGTCGTTACTATTTCAGATAGGGTACTGGGCTCGGCGGCATCTTAAAGCGCGTGGAATGGCGAGTGAAATGCACTATTAGACTTCTATGGTAGGGCGAACAGAGACCCGATTAGATCATTTCATATTTTGGTTAATATAAGAATTCAGCGAAATTCTATCACATTTGTTCAATTTACGTCGCTCCTATTTCAGATAGCGTATTGGGCTAAGCTGCATCTCAAAGCGCAAGAAATGGCTCGTAAAATGCACTATTAAACTTCTAGGGTAGGGCAAACAGAGACCGGATTAGATCATTTTATATTTTGGTTAATATAAGAATTCAGCGAAATTCTATCACATTTGTTCAATTTACGTAGCTCCTATTTCAGATAGCGTATTGGGCTAAGAGGCATCTCAAAGCGCATGAAATGGCGAGTAAAATGCACTATTAAACTTCTATGATAGGGCAATCAGAGACCCGATTAGTTCATTTGATATTTTGGTTAATATAAGAATCCAGCGAAATTCTATCACATTTGTTCAATTTACGTCGCTCCTATTTCAGATAGCGTATTGGGCTAAGCGGCATCTCACAGCGCACGAAAGGGCGAGTAAAATGCACTATTAAACTTCTAGGGTAGGGCAATCAGAGACCCGACAAGATCATTTCATATTTTGGTTAATATAAGAATTCAGCGAAATTCTATCACATTTGTTCAATTTGCGTCGCTCCTATTTCAGATAGCGTATTGGGCTAAGCTGCATCTCAAAGCGCAAGAAATGGCTCGTAAAATGCACTATTAAACTTCTAGGGTAGGGCAAACAGAGACCGGATTAGATCATTTTATATTTTGGTTAATATAAGAATTCAGCGAAATTCTATCACATTTGTTCAATTTACGTCGCTCCTATTTCAGATAGCTTATTGGGCTAAGAGGCATCGCAAAGCGCATGAATTGAAGAGCAAAATGCACTATTAAACTTCTAGGATAAGGCAAACAGAGACCCGATTAGATCATTTTATATTACGGTTAATATAAGAATTCAGCGTAATTCTGTGACATTTGTTCAACTTACGTAGCTCCTATTTCAGATAGCGTACTGTT
>CAKAJE020000258.1:0-150068 GCA_916610135.2 Macropis europaea
TTTATATTTTGGTTAATATAAGAATTCAGCGAAATTCTATCACATTTGTTCAATTTACGTCGCTCCAATTTCAGATAGCTTATTGGGCTAAGCGGCATCGCAAAGCGCATGAATTGACGAGTGAAATGCACTATTAAACTTCTTGGGTAGGGCGAACAAAGACCCGATTAGATCATTTTACATTAAGGTTAATATAAGAATTCAGCGAAATTCTATCACATTTGTTCAATTTACATCGCTCCTATTTCAGATAGCGCCTTGTGCTAAGCGGCATCTCAAAGCGCAGGAAATGGCGAGTAAAATGCACTACTAAACTTCTAGGGTAGGGCAAACAGAGACCACATTAGATCATTATATATTATGGTTAATTTAAGAATTCAGCGAAATTCTCTCACATTTGTTCAATTTACGTCGTTCCTATTTCAGATAGCATACTGGGCTAGGCGGCATCTTAAAGCGCGTGGACTGGCGAGTAAAATGCACTATTAATCTTCTATGATAGGGCAATCAGAGACCCGATTAGATCATTTTATATTACGGTTAATATAAGAATTCAGCGTAATTCTGTCACATTTGTTCAAGTTACGTAGCTCCTATTTCAGATAGCGTACTGGGCTAGGCGGCAACTCAAACCGCGTCGAATGGCGAGTAAAATGCACTATTAAACTTCTATGATAGGGCAATCAGAGACCCGATTAGTTCATTTTATATTTTGGTTAATATAAGAATCCAGCGAAATTCTATCACATTTGTTCAATTTACGTCGCTCCTATTTCAGATAGCGTATTGGGCTAAGCGGCATCTCAAAGCGCACGAAAGGGCGAGTAAAATGCACTATTAAACTTCTAGGGTGGGGCAAGCAGAGACCCGATCAGATCATTTTATATTTTGGTTAATATCAGAATTCAGCGAAGTTCTATCACATTTGTTCAATTTACGTCGCTCCTATTTCAGATAGCTTATTGGGCTAAGCGGCAACTCAGAGCGCATGAAATGACGAGTGAAATGCACTGTTAAACTTCTAGGGTAGGGCGAACAAAGACCCGATTAGATCATTTTACATTTAGGTTAAAATAAGGATTCAGCGAAATTCTATCACTTTTGTTCAATTTACGTCGCTCCTATTTCAGATAGCGTATTGGGCTAACCGGCATCTCAAAGCGCAAGAAATGACGAGTAAAATGCACTATTAAACTTCTATGATAGGGCAATCAGAGTCCAGTTTAGATCATCTTATATTTTGTTTAATATAAGATTTCAGGGAAATTCTATCACATTTGTTCAATTTACGTCGCTCCTATTTCAGATAGCTATTGGGCTAAGCGGCATCTCAAAGCGCATGAAATGACGAGAGAAATGCACTATTAAACTTCTTGGGTAGGGCGAACAGAGTTCCGATTACATCATTTTATATTATGGTTAATTTAAGAATTCAGCAAAATTCTATCACATTTGTTCAATTTACGTCGCTCCTATTTCAGATAGCGTACTGGGCTAGGCGGCATCTTAAAGCGCGTGGAATGACGAGTAAAATGCACTATTAAACTTCTATGATAGGGCAATCAGAGACCCGATTAGATCATTTTATATTTTGGTTAATATAAGAAATCAGCGAAATTCTATCACATTTGTTCAATTTACGTCGATCCTATTTCAGATAGCTTATTGGGCTAAGCGGAATCTCAAAGCGCATGAAGTGGCGAGTAAAATGCACTATTAAACTTCTAGGGTAGGGCGAACAAAGACCCGATTAGATCATTTTACATTAAGGTTAATATAAGAATTCAGCGAAATTCTATCACATTTGTTCAATTTACGTCGCTCCTATTTCAGACAGCTTATTGGGCTAAGCGGCATCTCAAAGCGCATGAAATGACGAGTAAAATGCACTATTAAACTTCTAGGGTAGGGCAATCAGAGACCCGATTAGATCATTTTATATTATGGTTAATTTAAGAATTCAGCAAAATTCTATCACATTTGTTCAATTTACGTCGTTCCTATTTCAGATAGCATACTGGGCTAGGCGGCATCTTAAAGCGCGTGGAATGGCGAGTAAAATGCACTATTAATCTTCTATGATAGGGCAATCAGAGACCCGATTAGATCATTTTATATTTTGGTTAATATAAGAATTCAGCGAAATTCTATCACATTTGTTCAATTTACGTCGCTCCTATTTCAGATAGCGTATTGGGCTAAGCGGCATCTCAAAGCGCAAGAAATGGCGAGTAAAATGCACTGTTAAACTTCTAGGGTAGGGCAAACAGAGACCCGATTAGGTCATTTCATATTATGGTTAATTTAAGAATTCAGCGAAATTCTATCACATTTGTTCAAGTTACATCGCTCCTATTTCAGATAGCTTATTGGGCTAAGCGGCATCTCAAAGCGCATGAAATGGCGAGTAAAATGCACTATTAAACTTATAGGATAAGGCAAACAGAGACCCGATTGGATCATTTTATATTACGGTTAATATAAGAATTCAGCGTAATTCTGTCACATTTGTTCAAGTTACGTAGCTCCTATTTCAGATAGCGTACTGGGCTAGGCGGCAACTTAAACCGCGCGGAATGGCGAGTAAAATGCACTATTAAACTTCTATGATAGGGCAATCAGACACCCGATTAGTTCATTTTATATTTTGGTTAATATAAGAATCCAGCGAAATTCTATCACATTTGTTCAATTTACGTCGCTCCTATTTCAGATAGCGTATTGGCTAAGCGGCATCTCAAAGCGCACGAAAGGGCGAGTAAAATGCACTATTAAACTTCTAGGGTGGGGCAAGCAGAGACCCGATCAGATCATTTCATATTACGGTTAATATAAGAATTCAGCGAAGTTATATCACATTTGTTCAATTTACGTCGCTCCTATTTCAGATAGCTTATTGGGCTAAGCGGCAACTCAGAGCGCATGAAATGACGAGTGAAATGCACTGTTAAACTTCTAGGGTAGGGCGAACAAAGACCCGATTAGCTCATTTTACATTAAGGTTAAAATAAGAATTCAGCGAAATTCTATCACTTTTGTTCAATTTACGTCGCTCCTATTTCAGATAGCGTATTGGGCTAAGCGGCATCTCAAAGCGCAAGAAATGGCGAGTAAAATGCACTAATAAACTTCTAGGATAAGGCAAACAGAGACCCGATTAGATCATTTTATATTACGGTTAATATGAGAATTCAGCGTAATTCTGTGACATTTGTTCAACTTACGTAGCTCCTATTTCAGATAGCGTGCTGGGCTAGGCGGCAACTTAAAGCGCGTGGAATGGCGAGTAAAATGCACTGTTAAACTTCTATGATAGGGCAATCAGAGACCCGATAAGATCGTTTTATATTTTGGTTAATATAAGAATTCAGCGAATTTCTATCACATTTGTTCAATTTACGTCGCTCCTATTTCAGATAGCTTCTTGGGCTAAGCGGCATCGCAAGCGCATGAATTGACGAGTAAAATGCACTATTAAACTTCTTGGGTAGGGCGAACAGAGACCCGATTACATCATTTTATATTATGGTTAATTTAAGAATTCAGCAAAATTCTATCACATTTGTTCAATTTACGTCGCTCCTATTTCAGATAGCGTACTGGGCTAGGCGGCATCTTAAAGCGCGTGGAATGACGAGTAAAATGCACTATTAAACTTCTATGATAGGGCAATCAGAGACCCGATTATATCATTTTATATTTTGGTTACTATAAGAATTCAGCGAAATTCTATCACATTTGTTCAATTTACGTCGCTCCTATTTCAGATAGCTTATTGGGCTAAGCGGCATCTCAAAGCGCATGAAGTGGCGAGTAAAATGCACTATTAAACTTCTAGGGTAGGGCGAACAAAGACCCGATTAGATCATTTTACGTTAAGGTTAATATAAGAATTCAGCGAAATTCTATCACATTTGTTCAATTTACATCGCTCCTATTTCAGATACCGACTTGTGCTAAGCGGCATCTCAAAGCGCAAGAAATGGCGAGTACAATGCACTATTAAACTTCTAGGGTTGGGCAAACAGAGACCCGATTAGATCATTTTATATTACGGTTAATATAAGAATTTAGCGTAATTCTGTGACATTTGTTCAACTTACGTAGCTCCTATTTCAGATAGCGTACTGAGCTAGGCGGCAACTTAAGCTGCGTGGAATGGCGAGTAAAATGCACTGTTAAACTTCTATGATAGGGCAATCAGAGACCCGATAAGATCATTTTATATTTTGGTTAATATAAGAATTCAGCGAAATTCTATCACATTTGTTCAATTTACGTCGCTCCCATTTCAGATAGCTTATTGGGCTAAGCGGCATCGCAAAGCGCATGAATTGACGAGTAAAATGCACTATTAAACTTCTAGGGTAAGGCAAACAGAGACCCGATTAGATCATTTTATATTACGGTTAATATAAGAACTCAGCGAAATTCTATCACATTTGTTCAATTTACGTCGGCTCCTATTTCAGATAGCGTATTGGGCTATGCGGCATCTCAAAGCGCATGAAATGACGAGAGAAATGCACTATTAAACTTCTTGGGTAGGGCGAACAGAGACCCGATTACATCATTTTATATTATGGTTAATTTAAGAATTCAGCAAAATTCTATCACATTTGTTCAATTTACGTCGCTCCTATTTCAGATAGCGTACTGGGCTACGCGGTATCTTAAAGCGCGTGGAATGGCGAGTAAAATGCACTATTAAACTTCTAGGATAAGGCAAACGGAGACCCGATTAGACCATTTTATATTACGGTTAATATAAGAATTCAGCGTTATTCTATCACATTTGTTCAACTTACGTCGCTCCTATTTCAGAAAGCGTACTCGCATAGGCGGCATCTTAAAGCGCGTGGAATGGCGAGTAAAATGCACTATTAAACTTCTCGGGTAATGCAAACAGAGACCCGATTAGATCATTTTATATTACGGTTAATATAAGATTTCAGGGAACTTCTATCACATTTGTTCAATTTACGTCGCTCCTATTTCAGATAGCTATTGGGCTAAGCGGCATCTCAAAGCGCATGAAATGACGAGAGAAATGCACTATTAAACTTCTTGGGTAGGGCGAACAGAGACCCGATTACATCATTTTATATTATGGTTAATATAAGAATTCAGCGAAATTCTATCACATTAGTTCAATTTGCGTCGCTCCTATTTCAGCTAGCGTATTGGGCTAAGCAGCATCTCAAAGCGCATGAAATGACGAATAAAATGCACTATTAAGCTTGTACGCTAGGGCGTACAGAGACCCGATTAGATCATTTAACATTATGGTAAATAAAAGAATTCAGCGAAATTCTATCACATTTGTTCAATTTACGTCGCTCCTAATTCAGATAGCGTACTGGGCTAGGCGGCATCTCAAAGCGCATGAAATGGCGAGTAAAATGCACTATTAAACTTCTAGGGTAAGGCAAACAGAGACCCGATTAGATCATTTTATATTACGGTTAATATAAGAATTCAGCGTAAATCTGTCACATTTGTTCAAGTTACGTAGCTCCTATTTCAGATAGCGTACTGGGCTAGGCGGCAACTTAAACCGCGTGGAATGGCGTGTAAAATGCACTATTAAACTTCTATGATAGGGCAATCAGAGACCCGATTAGTTCATTTAACATTATGGTAAATAAAAGAATTCAGCGAAATTCTATCACATTTGTTCAATTTACGTCGCTCCTATTTCAGCTAGCGTATTGGGCTAAGCGGCATCTCAAAGCGCATGAAATGACGAATAAAATGCACTATTAAGCTTGTACGCTAGGGCGTACAGAGACCCGATTAGATCATTTAACATTATGGTAAATAAAAGAACTCAGCGAAATTCTATCACATTTGTTCAATTTACGTCGCTCCTATTTCAGATAGCGTACTGGGGTAGGCGGCATCTCAAAGCGCATGAAATGGCGAGTAAAATGCACTATTAAACTTCTAGGGTAAGGCAAACAGAGACCCGATTAGATCATTTTATATTACGGTTAATATAAGAATTCAGCGTAATTCTGTCACATTTGTTCAAGTTACGTAGCTCCTATTTCAGATAGCGCACTGGGCTAGGCGGCAACTTAAACCGCGTGGAATGGCGAGTAAAATGCACTATTAAACTTCTATGATAGGGCAATCGGAGACCCGATTAGTTCATTTTATATTTTGGTTAATATAAGAATCCAGCGAAATGCTATCACATTTGTTCAATTTACGTCGCTCCTATTTCAGAAAGCGTACTCGGATAGGCGGCATCTTAAAGCGCGTGGAATGGCGAGTAAAACGCTCTATTAAACTTCTCGGGTAATGCAAACAGAGACCCGATTAGATCATTTTATATTACGGTTAATATAAGATTTCAGGGAACTTCTATCACATTTGTTCAATTTACGTCGCTCCTATTTCAGACAGCTTATTGGGCTAAGCGGCATCTCAAAGCGCATGAAATGACGAGTAAAATGCACTATTAAACTTCTAGGGTAGGGCAATCAGAGACCCGATTAGATCATTTTATATTATGGTTAATTTAAGAATTCAGCAAAATTCTATCACATTTGTTCAATTTACGTCGTTCCTATTTCAGATAGCATACTGGGCTAGGCGGCATCTTAAAGCGCGTGGACTGGCGAGTAAAATGCACTATTAATCTTCTATGATAGGGCAATCAGAGACCCGATTAGATCATTTTATATTACGGTTAATATAAGAATTCAGCGTAATTCTGTCACATTTGTTCAAGTTACGTAGCTCCTATTTCAGATAGCGTACTGGGCTAGGCGGCAACTCAAACCGCGTGGAATGGCGAGTAAAATGCACTATTAAACTTCTATGATAGGGCAATCAGAGACCCGATTAGTTCATTTTATATTTTGGTTAATATAAGAATCCAGCGAAATTCTATCACATTTGTTCAATTTACGTCGCTCCTATTTCAGATAGCGTATTGGGCTAAGCGGCATCTCAAAGCGCACGAAAGGGCGAGTAAAATGCACTATTAAACTTCTAGGGTGGGGCAAGCAGAGACCCGATCAGATCATTTTATATTATGGTTAATATCAGAATTCAGCGAAGTTCTATCACATTTGTTCAATTTACGTCGCTCCTATTTCAGATAGCTTATTGGGCTAAGCGGCAACTCAGAGCGCATGAAATGACGAGTGAAATGCACTGTTAAACTTCTAGGGTAGGGCGAACAAAGACCCGATTAGATCATTTTACATTTAGGTTAAAATAAGAATTCAGCGAAATTCTATCACTTTTGTTCAATTTACGTCGCTCCTATTTCAGATAGCGTATTGGGCTAACCGGCATCTCAAAGCGCAAGAAATGACGAGTAAAATGCACTATTAAACTTCTATGATAGGGCAATCAGAGTCCAGTTTAGATCATCTTATATTTTGTTTAATATAAGATTTCAGGGAAATTCTATCACATTTGTTCAATTTACGTCGCTCCTATTTCAGATAGCTATTGGGCTAAGCGGCATCTCAAAGCGCATGAAATGACGAGAGAAATGCACTATTAAACTTCTTGGGTAGGGCGAACAGAGTTCCGATTACATCATTTTATATTATGGTTAATTTAAGAATTCAGCAAAATTCTATCACATTTGTTCAATTTACGTCGCTCCTATTTCAGATAGCGTACTGGGCTAGGCGGCATCTTAAAGCGCGTGGAATGACGAGTAAAATGCACTATTAAACTTCTATGATAGGGCAATCAGAGACCCGATTAGATCATTTTATATTTTGGTTAATATAAGAATTCAGCGAAATTCTATCACATTTGTTCAATTTACGTCGATCCTATTTCAGATAGCTTATTGGGCTAAGCGGAATCTCAAAGCGCATGAAGTGGCGAGTAAAATGCACTATTAAACTTCTAGGGTAGGGCGAACAAAGACCCGATTAGATCATTTTACATTAAGGTTAATATAAGAATTCAGCGAAATTCTATCACATTTGTTCAATTTACGTCGCTCCTATTTCAGACAGCTTATTGGGCTAAGCGGCATCTCAAAGCGCATGAAATGACGAGTAAAATGCACTATTAAACTTCTAGGGTAGGGCAATCAGAGACCCGATTAGATCATTTTATATTATGGTTAATTTAAGAATTCAGCAAAATTCTATCACATTTGTTCAATTTACGTCGTTCCTATTTCAGATAGCATACTGGGCTAGGCGGCATCTTAAAGCGCGTGGAATGGCGAGTAAAATGCACTATTAATCTTCTATGATAGGGCAATCAGAGACCCGATTAGATCATTTTATATTTTGGTTAATATAAGAATTCAGCGAAATTCTATCACATTTGTTCAATTTACGTCGCTCCTATTTCAGATAGCGTATTGGGCTAAGCGGCATCTCAAAGCGCAAGAAATGGCGAGTAAAATGCACTGTTAAACTTCTAGGGTAGGGCAAACAGAGACCCCATTAGATCATTTTATATTATGGTTAATTTAAGAATTCAGCGAAATTCTATCACATTTGTTCAATTTACGTTGCTCCTATTTCAGATAGCGTACTGGGCGAGGCGGCATCTTAAAGCGCGTGCAATGACGAGTAAAATGCACTATTAAACTTCTATGATAGGGCAATCAGAGACCCGATTATATCATCTTATATTTTGGTTAATATAAGCATTCAGCGAAATTCTATCACATTTGTTCAATTTACGTCGTTCCTATTTCAGATAGCGTACTTGGCTAGGCGGCATCTTAAAGCGTGTGTAATGGCGAGTAAAATGCACTATTAAACTTCTATGATAGGGCAATCAGAGACCCGATTAGATCATTTTATATTTTGGTTAATATAAGAATTCAGCGAAATTCTATCACATTTGTTCAATTTACGTCGCTCCAATTTCAGATAGCTTATTGGGCTAAGCGGCATCGCAAAGCGCATGAATTGACGAGTGAAAAGCACTATTAAACTTCTTGGGTAGGCGAACAAAGACCCGATTAGATCATTTTACATTAAGGTTAATATAAGAATTCAGCGAAATTCTATCACATTTGTTCAATTTACGTCGCTCCTATTTCAGACAGCTTATTGGGCTAAGCGGCATCTCAAAGCGCATGAAATGACGAGTAAAATGCACTATTAAACTTCTAGGGTAGGGCAATCAGAGACCCGATTAGATCATTTTATATTATGGTTAATTTAAGAATTCAGCAAAATTCTATCACATTTGTTCAATTTACGTCGTTCCTATTTCAGATAGCATACTGGGCTAGGCGGCATCTTAAAGCGCGTGGAATGGCGAGTAAAATGCACTATTAATCTTCTATGATAGGGCAATCAGAGACCCGATTAGATCATTTTATATTTTGGTTAATATAAGAATTCAGCGAAATTCTATCACATTTGTTCAATTTACGTCGCTCCTATTTCAGATAGCGTATTGGGCTAAGCGGCATCTCAAAGCGCAAGAAATGGCGAGTAAAATGCACTGTTAAACTTCTAGGGTAGGGCAAACAGAGACCCCATTAGATCATTTTATATTATGGTTAATTTAAGAATTCAGCGAAATTCTATCACATTTGTTCAGTTTACGTTGCTCCTATTTCAGATAGCGTACTGGGCGAGGCGGCATCTTAAAGCGCGTGCAATGACGAGTAAAATGCACTATTAAACTTCTATGATAGGGCAATCAGAGACCCGATTATATCATCTTATATTTTGGTTAATATAAGCATTCAGCGAAAAACTATCACATTTGTTCAATTTACGTCGTTCCTATTTCAGATAGCGTACTGGGCTAGGCGGCATCTTAAAGCGTGTGTAATGGCGAGTAAAATGCACTATTAAACTTCTATGATAGGGCAATCAGAGACCCGATTAGATCATTTTATATTTTGGTTAATATAAGAATTCAGCGAAATTCTATCACATTTGTTCAATTTACGTCGCTCCAATTTCAGGTAGCTTATTGGGCTAAGCGGCATCGCAAAGCGCATGAATTGACGAGTGAAAAGCACTATTAAACTTCTTGGGTAGGCGAACAAAGACCCGATTAGATCATTTTACATTAAGGTTAATATAAGAATTCAGCGAAATTCTATCACACTTGTTCAATTTACGTCGCTCCTATTTCAGACAGCTTATTGGGCTAAGCGGCATCTCAAAGCGCATGAAATGACGAGTAAAATGCACTATTAAACTTCTAGGGTAGGGCAATCAGAGACCCGATTAGATCATTTTATATTATGGTTTATTTAAGAATTCAGCAAAATTCTATCACATTTGTTCAATTTACGTCGTTCCTATTTCAGATAGCATACTGGGCTAGGCGGCATCTTAAAGCGCGTGGAATGGCGAGTAAAATGCACTATTAATCTTCTATGATAGGGCAATCAGAGACCCGATTAGATCATTTTATATTTTGGTTAATATAAGAATTCAGCGAAATTCTATCACATTTGTTCAATTTACGTCGCTCCTATTTCAGATAGCGTATTGGGCTAAGCGGCATCTCAAAGCGCAAGAAATGGCGAGTAAAATGCACTGTTAAACTTCTAGGGTAGGGCAAACAGAGACCCCATTAGATCATTTTATATTATGGTTAATTTAAGAATTCAGCGAAATTCTATCACATTTGTTCAATTTACGTTGCTCCTATTTCAGATAGCGTACTGGGCGAGGCGGCATCTTAAAGCGCGTGCAATGACGAGAAAAATGCACTATTAAACTTCTATGATAGGGCAATCAGAGACCCGATTATATCATCTTATATTTTGGTTAATATAAGCATTCAGCGAAATTCTATCACATTTGTTCAATTTACGTCGTTCCTATTTCAGATAGCGTACTGGGCTAGGCGGCATCTTAAAGCGTGTGTAATGGCGAGTAAAATGCACTATTAAACTTCTATGATAGGGCAATCAGAGACCCGATTAGATCATTTTATATTTTGGTTAATATAAGAATTCAGCGAAATTCTATCACATTTGTTCAATTTACGTCGCTCCAATTTCAGATAGCTTATTGGGCTAAGCGGCATCGCAAAGCGCATGAATTGACGAGTGAAAAGCACTATTAAACTTCTTGGGTAGGCGAACAAAGACCCGATTAGATCATTTTACATTAAGGTTAATATAAGAATTCAGCGAAATTCTATCACACTTGTTCAATTTACGTCGCTCCTATTTCAGACAGCTTATTGGGCTAAGCGGCATCTCAAAGCGCAAGAAATGGCGAGTAAAATGCACTATTAAACTTCTAGGGTAGGGCAAACAGAGACCCGATTAGGTCATTTCATATTATGGTTAATTTAAGAATTCAGCAAAATTCTATCACATTTGTTCAATTTACGTCGCTCCTATTTCAGATAGCGTACTGGGCTAAGCGGCATCTCAAAGCGCAAGAAATGGCGAGTAAAATGCACTATTAAACTTCTAGGGTAGGGCAAACAGAGACCCGATTAGATCATTTTATATTACGGTTAATATAAGAATTCAGCGTAATTCTGTCACATTTGTTCAACTTACGTAGCTCCTATTTCAGATAGCGTACTGGGCTAGGCGGCATCTTAAAGCGCGTGGAATGGCGAGTAAAATGCACTATTAAACTTCTCGGGTAATGCAAACAGAGACCCGATTAGATCATTTTATATTACGGTTAATATAAGATTCCAGGGAACTTCTATCACATTTGTTCAATTTACGTCGCTCCTATTTCAGACAGCTTATTGGGCTAAGCGGCTTCTCAAAGCGCATGAAATGACGAGTAAAATGCACTGTTAAACTTCTAGGGTAGGGCAATCAGAGACCCGATTAGATCATTTTATATTATGGTTAATTTAAGAATTCAGCAAAATTCTATCACATTTGTTCAATGTACGTCGTTCCTATTTCAGATAGCATACTGGGCTAGGCGGCATCTTAAAGCGCGTGGACTGGCGAGTAAAATGCACTATTAATCTTCTATGATAGGGCAATCAGAGACCCGATTAGATCATTTTATATTTTGGTTAATATAAGAATTCAGCGTAATTCTATCACATTTGTTCAATTTACGTCGATCCTATATCAGATAGCATATTGGGCTAAGCGGCATCTCAAAGCGCATGAAATGGCGAGTACAATGCACTATTAAGCTTCTAGGGTAAGGCAAACAGAGACCCGATTAGATCTTTTTATATTACGGTTAATATAAGAATTCAGCGAAATTCTATCACATTTGTTCAATTTACGTCGCTCCTATTTCAGATAGCGTATTGGGCTATGCGGCATCTCAAAGCGCATGAAATGACGAGAGAAATGCACTATTAAACTTCTTGGGTAGGGCGAACCGAGACCCGATTACATCATTTTATATTATGGTTAATTTAAGAATTCAGCAAAATTCTATCACATTTGCTCAATTTACGTCGCTCCTATTTCAGGCAGCGTACTGGGCTACGCGGTATCTTAAGGCGCGTGGAATGGCGAGTTAAATGCACTATTAAACTTCTAGGATAAGGCAAACGGAGACCCGATTAGACCATTTTATATTACGGTTAATATAAGAATTCAGCGTTATTCTATCACATTTGTTCAACTTTTGTCGCTCCTATTTCAGAAAGCGTACTCGGATAGGCGGCATCTTAAAGCGCGTGGAATGGCGAGTAAAATGCACTATTAAACTTCTCGGGTAATGCAAACAGAGACCCGATTAGATCATTTTATATTACGGTTAATATAAGATTTCAGGGAAATTCTATCACATTTGTTCAATTTACGTCGCTCCCATTTCAGATAGCTATTGGGCTAAGCGGCATCTCAAAGCGCATGAAATGACGAGAGAAATGCACTATTAAACTTCTTGGGTAGGGCGAACAGAGACCCGATTACATCATTTTATATTATGGTTAATATAAGAATTCAGCGAAATTCTATCACATTTGTTCAATTTGCGTCGCTCCTATTTCAGATAGCGTATTGGGCTAAGCGGCATCTCAAAGCACATGAAATGACGAATAAAATGCACTATTAAGCTTGTACGCTAGGGCGAACAGAGACCCGATTAGATCATTTAACATTATGGTAAATAAAAGAATTCAGCGAAATTCTATCACATTTGTTCAATTTACGTCGCTCCTATTTCAGATAGCGTACTGGGCTAGGCGGCATCTCAAAGCGCATGAAATGACGAGTAAAATGCTCTATTAAACTTCTAGGGTAGGGCAAACAGAGACCCGATTAGGTCATTTCATATTATGGTTAATTTAAGAATTCAGCGAAATTCTATCACATTTGTTCAAGTTACATCGCTCCTATTTCAGATAGCTTATTGGGCTAAGCGGCATCTCAAAGCGCATGAAATGGCGAGTAAAATGCACTATTAAACTTATAGGATAAGGCAAACAGAGACCCGATTGGATCATTTTATATTACGGTTAATATAAGAATTCAGCGTAATTCTGTCACATTTGTTCAAGTTACGTAGCTCCTATTTCAGATAGCGTACTGGGCTAGGCGGCAACTTAAACCGCGCGGAATGGCGAGTAAAATGCACTATTAAACTTCTATGATAGGGCAATCAGACACCCGATTAGTTCATTTTATATTTTGGTTAATATAAGAATCCAGCGAAATTCTATCACATTTGTTCAATTTACGTCGCTCCTATTTCAGATAGCGTATTGGGCTAAGCGGCATCTCAAAGCGCACGAAAGGGCGAGTAAAATGCACTATTAAACTTCTAGGGTGGGGCAAGCAGAGACCCGATCAGATCATTTCATATTACGGTTAATATAAGAATTCAGCGAAGTTATATCACATTTGTTCAATTTACGTCGCTCCTATTTCAGATAGCTTATTGGGCTAAGCGGCATCTCAAAGCGCATGAAGTGGCGAGTAAAATGCACTATTAAACTTCTAGGGTAGGGCGAACAAAGACCCGATTAGATCATTTTACGTTAAGGTTAATATAAGAATTCAGCGAAATTCTATCACATTTGTTCAATTTACATCGCTCCTATTTCAGATACCGACTTGTGCTAAGCGGCATCTCAAAGCGCAAGAAATGGCGAGTACAATGCACTATTAAACTTCTAGGGTTGGGCAAACAGAGACCCGATTAGATCATTTTATATTACGGTTAATATAAGAATTCAGCGTAATTCTGTGACATTTGTTCAACTTACGTAGCTCCTATTTCAGATAGCGTACTGAGCTAGGCGGCTACTTAAGCTGCGTGGAATGGCGAGTAAAATGCACTGTTAAACTTCTATGATAGGGCAATCAGAGACCCGATAAGATCATTTTATATTTTGGTTAATATAAGAATTCAGCGAAATTCTATCACATTTGTTCAATTTACGTCGCTCCCATTTCAGATAGCTTATTGGGCTAAGCGGCATCGCAAAGCGCATGAATTGACGAGTAAAATGCACTATTAAACTTCTCGGGTAATGCAAACAGAGACCCGATTAGATCATTTTATATTACGGTTAATATAAGAATTCAGCGAAATTCTATCACATTTGTTCAATTTACGTCGCTCCTATTTCAGACAGCATATTGGGCTAAGCGGCATCTCAAAGCGCATGGAATGGCGAGTGAAATGCACTATTAAACTTCTAGGGTAGGGCGAACAGACACCCAAATAGATCATTTTATATTACGGTTAATATAAGAATTCAGCGTAATTCTATCACATTTGTTCAACTAACGTCGCTCCTATTTCAGATAGCGTACTGGGCTAGGCGGTATCTTAAAGCGCGTGGAATGGCGAGTAAAATGCACTATTAAACTTCTAGGATAAGGCAAACGGAGACCCGATTAGACCATTTTATATTACGGTTAATATAAGAATTCAGCGTTATTCTATCACATTTGTTCAACTTACGTCGCTCCTATTTCAGAAAGCGTACTCGCATAGGCGGCATCTTAAAGCGCGTGGAATGGCGAGTAAAATGCACTATTAAACTTGTCGGGTAATGCAAACAGAGACCCGATTAGATCATTTTATATTACGGTTAATATAAGATTTCAGGGAAATTCTATCACATTTGTTCAATTTACGTCGCTCCTATTTCAGATAGCTATTGGGCTAAGCGGCATCTCAAAGCGCATGAAATGACGAGAGAAATGCACTATTAAACTTCTTGGGTAGGGCGAACAGAGACCCGATTACATCATTTTATATTATGGTTAATATAAGAATTCAGCGAAATTCTATCACATTAGTTCAATTTGCGTCGCTCCTATTTCAGCTAGCGTATTGGGCTAAGCGGCATCTCAAAGCGCATGAAATGACGAATAAAATGCACTATTAAGCTTGTACGCTAGGGCGTACAGAGACCCGATTAGATCATTTAACATTATGGTAAATAAAAGAATTCAGCGAAATTCTATCACATTTGTTCAATTTACGTCGCTCCTATTTCAGATAGCGTACTGGGCTAGGCGGCATCTCAAAGCGCATGAAATGGCGAGTAAAATGCACTATTAAACTTCTAGGGTAAGGCAAACAGAGACCCGATTAGATCATTTTATATTACGGTTAATATAAGAATTCAGCGTAATTCTGTCACATTTGTTCAAGTTACGTAGCTCCTATTTCAGATAGCGTACTGGGCTAGGCGGCAACTTAAACCGCGTGGAATGGGGAGTAAAATGCACTACTAAACTTCTATGATAGGGCAATCAGAGACCCGATTAGTTCATTTTATATTTTGGTTAATATAAGAATCCAGCGAAATTCTATCACATTTGTTCAATTTACGTCGCTCCTATTTCAGATAGCGTATTGGGCTAAGCGGCATCTCAAAGCGCACGAAAGGGCGAGTAAAATGCACTATTAAACTTCTAGGGTGGGGCAAGCAGAGACCCGATCAGATCATTTCATATTACGGTTAATATAAGAATTCAGCGAAGTTATATCACATTTGTTCAATTTACGTCGCTCCTATTTCAGATAGCTTATTGGGCTAAGCGGCAACTCACAGCGCATGAAATGACGAGTGAAATGCACTGTTAAACTTCTAGGGTAGGGCGAACAAAGACCCGATTAGATCATTTTACATTAAGGTTAATTTAAGAATTCAGCAAAATTCTATCACATTTGTTCAATTTACGTCGCTCCTATTTCAGATAGCGTACTGGGCTAGGCGGCATCTTAAAGCGCGTGGAATGGCGAGTAAAATGCACTATTATCCTTCTATGATAGGGCAATCAGAGACCCGATTAGATCATTTTATATTTTGGTTAATATAAGAATTCAGCGAAATTCTATCACATTTGTTCAATTTACGTCGCTCCTATATCAGATAGCTTATTGGGCTAAGCGGCATCTCAAAGCGCATGAAGTGGCGAGTAAAATGCACTATTAAACTTCTAGGGTAGGGCAAACAGAGACCCGATTAGGTCATTTCATATTATGGTTAATTTAAGAATTCAGAAAAATTCTATCACATTTGTTCAATTTACGTCGCTCCTATTTCAGATAGCGCACCCGGATGGGCGGCATCTTAAAGCGCGAGGAATGGCGAGTAAAATGCACTATTAAACTTCTATGATAGGGCAATCAGAGACCCGATTAGATCATTTTATATTTTGGTTAATATAAGAATTCAGCGAAATTCTATCACATTTGTTTAATTTACGTCGCTCCTATTTCAGATAGCGTATTGGGATAAGCGGCATCGCAAAGCGCATGAAATGCTGAGTAAAATGCGCTATTAAACTTCTAGGGTTGGGCAATCAGAGACCCGATTAGATCATTTTATATTATGGTTAATATAAGAATTCAGCGAAATTCTATCACATTTGTTCAATTTACGTCGCTCCTATTTCAGATAGCGACTTGTGCTAAGCGGCATCTCAAAGCGCAGGAAATGGCGAGTAAAATGCACTATTAAACTTCTAGTGTAGGGCAAACAGAGACCCCATTAGATCATTTTATATTATGGTTAGTTTAAGAATTCAGCGAAATTCTCTCACATTTGTTCAATTTACGTCGCTGATATTTCAGATAGCGTGTTGGGCTAAGCGGCATCTCGAAGCGCAAGAAATGGCGAGTAAAATGCACTATTAAACTTCTAGGGTAGGGCAAACAGAGACCCGATTAGGTCATTTCATATTATGGTTAATTTAAGAATTCAGAAAAATTCTATCACATTTGTTCAATTTACGTCGCTCCTATTTCAGATAGCGTATTGGGCTAAGCGGCATCTCAAAGCGCAAGATATGGCGAGTAAAATGCACTATTAAACTTCTAGGGTACGGCAAACAGAGACCCCATTAGATCATTTTATATTATGGTTAATTTAAGAATTCAGCGAAATTCTATCACATTTGTTCAATTTACGTTGCTCCTATTTCAGATAGCGTATTGGGCTAAGCGGCATCTCAAAGCGCAAGAAATGGCGAGTAAAATTCACTATTAAACTTCTAGGGTGGGGCAAACAGAGACCAGTTTAGATCACTTTATATTATGGTTAATTTAAGAATTCAGCGAAATTCTATCTCATTTGTACAATTTACGTCGATCCTATTGCAGATAGCGAATTGGGCTAAGCGGCATCTCAAAGCGCATGAAATGGCGAGTAAAATGCACTATTAAACTTCTATGGTAATGCAAACAGAGACCCGATTAGATCATTTTATATTACGGTTAATATAAGAATTCAGCGTAATTCTATCACATTTGTTCAACATGCGTCGCTCCTATTTCAGATAGTGTACTGGGCTAGGCGGCATCTTAAAGCGCGTGGAAGGGCGAGTAAAATGCACTACTAAACTTATATGATAGGGCAATCAGAGTCCCGTTTAGATCATTTTATATTTTGTTAAATATAAGGTTTCAGGGAAATTCTATCACATTTGTTCAATTTACGTCGCTCCTATTTCAGATAGCTATTGGGCTAAGAGGCATCTCAAAGCGCATGAAATGACGAGAGAAATGCACTATTAAACTTCTTGGGTAGGGCGAACAGAGACCACATTAGATCATTTTATATTATGGTTAATTTAAGAATTCAGCAAAATTCTATCACATTTGTTCAATTTACATCGCTCCTATTTCAGATAGCGACTTGTGCTAAGCGGCATCTCAAAGCGCAAGAAATGGCGAGTAAAATGCACTATTAAACTTCTAGGGTAGGGCAAACAGAGACCACATTAGATAATTTTATATTATGGTTAATTTAAGAATTCAGCGAAATTCTCTCACATTTGTTCAATTTACGTCGCTGATATTTCAGATAGCGTATTGGGCTAAGCGGCATCTCAAAGCGCATGAAATGACGAATAAAATGCACTATTAAAGTTCTAGGATAAGGCAAGCAGAGACCCGATTAGATCATTTTATATTACGGTTAATATAAGAATTCAGCGTAATTCTGTGACATTTGTTCAACTTACGTAGCTCCTATTTCAGATAGCGTACTGAGCTAGGCGGCAACTTAAAGCGCGTGGAATGGTGAGTAAAATGCACTATTAAACTTCTAGGGTAGGGCAATCAGAGACCCGATTAGATCATTTCATATTATGGTTAATTTAAGAATTCAGAAAAATTCTATCACATTTGTTCAATTTACGTCGCTCCTATTTCAGATAGCGTACTCGGATAGGCGGCATCTTAAAGCGCGAGGAATGGCGAGTAAAATGCACTATTAAACTACTATGATAGGGCAATCAGAGACCCGATTAGATCACTTTATATTTTGGTTAATATAAGAATTCAGCGAAATTCTATCACATTTGTTCAATTTACATCGCTCCTATTTCAGATAGCGACTTGTGCTAAGCGGCATCTCAAAGCGCAAGAAATGGCGAGTAAAATGCACTATTAAACTTCTAGGGTAGGGCAAACAGAGACCCGATTAGGTCATTTCATATTATGGTTAATTTAAGAATTCAGCGAAATTCTATCACATCTGTTCAAGTTGCATCGCTCCTATTTCAGATAGCTTATTGGGCTAAGCGGCATCGCAAAGCGCATGAATTGACGAGTAAAATGCACTATTAAACTTCTTGGGTAGGGCGAACAGAGACCCGATTACATCATTTTATATTATGGTTAATATAAGAATTCAGCGAAATTCTATCACATTAGTTCAATTTGCGTCGCTCCTATTTCAGCTAGCGTATTGGGCTAAGCGGCATCTCAAAGCGCATGAAATGACGAATAAAATGCACTATTAAGCTTGTACGCTAGGGCGTACAGAGACCCGATTAGATCATTTAACATTATGGTAAATAAAAGAATTCAGCGAAATTCTATCACATTTGTTCAATTTACGTCGCTCCTATTTCAGATAGCGTACTGGGCTAGGCGGCATCTCAAAGCGCATGAAATGGCGAGTAAAATTCACTATTAAACTTCTAGGGTAAGGCAAACAGAGACCCGATTAGATCATTTTATATTACGGTTAATATAAGAATTCAGCGTAAATCTGTCACATTTGTTCAAGTTACGTAGCTCCTATTTCAGATAGCGTACTGGGCTAGGCGGCAACTTAAACCGCGTGGAATGGCGTGTAAAATGCACTATTAAACTTCTATGATAGGGCAATCAGAGACCCGATTAGTTCATTTTATATTTTGGTTAATATAAGAATCCAGCGAAATTCTATCACATTTGTTCAATTTACGTCGCTCCTATTTCAGATAGCGTATTGGGCTAAGCGGCATCTCAAAGCGCACGAAAGGGCGAGTAAACTGCACTATTAAACTTCTAGGGTGGGGCAAGCAGAGACCCGATCAGATCATTTCATATTACGGTTAATATAAGAATTCAGCGAAGTTATATCACATTTGTTCAATTTACGTCGCTCCTATTTCAGATAGCTTATTGGGCTAAGCGGCAACTCAGAGCGCATGAAATGACGAGTGAAATGCACTGTTAAACTTCTAGGGTAGGGCGAACAAAGACCCGATTAGATCATTTTACATTAAGGTTAAAATAAGAATTCAGCGAAATTCTATCACTTTTGTTCAATTTACGTCGCTCCTATTTCAGATAGCGTATTGGGCTAAGCGGCATCTCAAAGCGCAAGAAATGGCGAGTAAAATGCACTATTAAAGTTCTAGGATAAGGCAAGCAGAGACCCGATTAGATCATTTTATATTACGGTTAATATAAGAATTCAGCGTAATTCTGTGACATTTGTTCAACTTACGTAGCTCCTATTTCAGATAGCGTACTGAGCTAGGCGGCAACTTAAAGCGCGTGGAATGGTGAGTAAAATGCACTATTAAACTTCTAGGGTAGGGCAATCAGAGACCCGATTAGATCATTTTATATTACGGTTAACATAAGAATTCAGCGAAATTCTATCACATTTGTTCAATTTACGTCGCTCCTATTTCAGATAGCGTATTGGGCTAAGCGGCATCTCAAAACGCATGGAATGGCGAGTGAAATGCACTATTAAACTTCTAGGGTAGGGCGAACAGACTCACGAATAGATCATTTTATATCACGGTTAATATAAGAATTCAGCGTAATTCTATCACATTTGTTCAACTAACGTCTCTCCTATTTCAGATAGCGTACTGGGCTAGGCGGCATCTTAAAACGCGTGGAAGGGCGAGTAAAATGCACTTCTAAACTTCTATGATAGAGCAATGAGAGTTCCGAATAGATCATTTTATATTTTGTTTACTATAACATTTCAGGGAAATTCTATCACATTTGTTCAATTTACGTCGCTCCTATTTCAGATAGCGTATTGGGCTAAGCGGCATCTCAAAGCGCAAGAAATGGCGAGTAAAATGCACTATTAAGCTTCTAGGGTTGGGCACATAGAGACCCGATTAGATCATTTTATATTATGGTTAATTTAAGAATTCAGCGAAATCCTATCACAGTTGTTCATTTTACGTCGCTCCTATTTCAGATAGCGTATTGGGCTAAGCGGCATCTCAAAGCGCATGGAATGACGAGTAAAATGCACTAATAAACTTCTAGGATAAGGCAAACGGAGACCCGATTAGACCATTTATATTACGGTTAATATAAGAATTCAGCGTTATTCTATCACATTTGTTCAACTTACGTCGCTCCTATTTCAGATAGCGTACTCGGATAGGCGGCATCTTAAAGCGCGTGGAAAGGCGAGTAAAATGCACTATTATACTTCGAGGGTAATGCAAACAGAGACCCGATTAGATCATTTTATATTACTGTTAATATAAGATTTCAGGGAAATTCTATCACATTTGTTCAATTTACGTCGCTCCTATTTCAGATAGCTATTGGGCTAAGCGGCATCTCAAAGCGCATGAAATGACGAGAGAAATGCACTATTAAACTTCTTGGGTAGGGCGAACAGAGACCCGATTACATCATTTATATTATGGTTAATATAAGAATTCAGCGAAATTCTATCACATTTGTTCAATTTGCGTCGCTCCTATTTCAGATAGCGTATTGGGCTAAGCGGCATCTCAAAGCGCTTGAAATGACGAATAAAATGCACTATTAAGCTTGTACGCTAGGGCGAACAGAGACCCGATTAGATCATTTAACATTATGGTAAATAAAAGAATTCAGCGAAATTCTATCACATTTGTTCAATTTACGTCGCTCCTATTTCAGCTAGCGTATTGGGCTAAGCGGCATCTCAAAGCGCATGAAATGACGAATAAAATGCACTATTAAGCTTGTACGCTAGGGCGTACAGAGACCCGATTAGATCATTTAACATTATGGTAAATAAAAGAACTCAGCGAAATTCTATCACATTTGTTCAATTTACGTCGCTCCTATTTCAGATAGCGTACTGGGCTAGGCGGCATCTCAAAGCGCATGAAATGGCGAGTAAAATGCACTATTAAACTTCTAGGGTAAGGCAAACAGAGACCCGATTAGATCATTTTATATTACGGTTAATATAAGAATTCAGCGTAATTCTGTCACATTTGTTCAAGTTACGTAGCTCCTATTTCAGATAGCGCACTGGGCTAGGCGGCAACTTAAACCGCGTGGAATGGCGAGTAAAATGCACTATTAAACTTCTATGATAGGGCAATCAGAGACCCGATTAGATCATTTTATATTTTGGTTAATATAAGAATCCAGCGAAATTCTATCACATTTGTTCAATTTACGTCGCTCCTATTTCAGATAGCGTATTGGGCTAAGCGGCATCTCAAAGCGCACGAAAGGGCGAGTAAAATGCACTGTTAAACTTCTAGGGTAGGACGAACAAAGACCCGATTAGATCATTTTACATTAAGGTTAAAATAAGAATTCAGCGAAATTCTATCACTTTTGTTCAATTTACGTCGCTCCTATTTCAGATAGCGTATTGGGCTAAGCGGCATCTCAAAGCGCAAGAAATGGCGAGTAAAATGCACTATTAAAGTTCTAGGATAAGGCAAGCAGAGACCCGATTAGATCATTTTATATTACGGTTAATATAAGAATTCAGCGTAATTCTGTGACATTTGTTCAACTTACGTAGCTCCTATTTCAGATAGCGTGCTGGGCTAGGCGGCAACTTAAAGCGCGTGGGATGGCGAGTAAAATGCACTGTTAAACTTCTATGATAGGGCAATCAGAGACCCGATAAGATCGTTTTATATTTTGGTTAATATAAGAATTCAGCGAAATTCTATCACATTTGTTCAATTTACGTCGCTCCTATTTCAGATAGCTTCTTGGGCTAAGCGGCATCGCAAAGCGCATGAATTGACGAGTAAAATGCACTATTAAACTTCTTGGGTAGGGCGAACAGAGACCCGATTACATCATTTTATATTATGGTTAATTTAAGAATTCAGCAAAATTCTATCACATTTGTTCAATTTACGTCGCTCCTATTTCAGATAGCTTATTGGGCTAAGCGGCATCGCAAAGCGCATGAAATGACGAGTGAAATGCACTATTAAACTTCTAGGGTAGGGCAAACAGAGACCCGATTAGATCATTTTATATTATGGTTAATTTAAGAATTCAGCAAAATTCTATCATATTTGTTCAATTTACGTCGCTCCTATTTCAGATAGCGTACTGGGCTAAGCGGCATCTCAAAGCGCAAGAAATGGCGAGTAAAATGCACTATTAAACATCTAGGGTAGGGCAAACAGAGACCCGATTAGATCATTTTATATTACGGTTAATATAAGAATTCAGCGTAATTCTGTCACATTTGTTCAACTTACGTAGCTCCTATTTCAGATAGCGTACTGGGCTAGGCGGCAACTTACAGCACGTGGAATGGCGAGTAAAATGCACTATTAAACTTCTATGATAGGCCAATCAGAGACCCGATTAGATCATTTTATATTTTGGTTAATATAAGAATTCAGCGAAATTCTATCACATTTGTTCAATTTACGTCGCTCCTATGTCAGATAGCGTATTGGGCTAAGCGGCATCTCAAAGCGCATGAAATGGCGAGTGAAATGCTCTATTAATCTTCTAGGGTAGGGCAATCAGAGACCCCATTAGATCATTTTATATTATGGTTAATTTAAGAATTCAGCGAAATTCTATCACATTTGTTCAATTTACATCGCTCCTATTTCAGATAGCGACTTGTGCTAAGCGGCATCTCAAAGCGCAGGAAATGGCGAGTAAAATGCACTATTAAACTTCTAGGGTAGGGCAAACAGAGACTCCATTAGATCATTTTATATTATGGTTAATTTAAGAATTCAGCGAAATTCTCTCACATTTGTTCAATTAACGTCGCTGATATTTCAGATAGCGTATTGGGCTAAGCGGGATCTCAAAGCGCAAGAAATGGCGAGTAAAATGCACTATTAAACTTCTAGGGTAGGGCAAACAGAGACCCGATTAGGTCATTTCATATTATGGTTAATTTAAGAATTCAGAAAAATTCTATCACATTTGTTCAATTTACGTCGCTCCTATTTCAGATAGCGTACCCGGATAGGCGGCATCTTAAAGCGCGAGGAATGGCGAGTAAAATGAACTATTAAACTTCTATGATAGGGCAATCAGAGACCCGATTAGATCATTTTATATTTTGGTTAATATAAGAATTCAGCGAAATTCTATCACATTTGTTTAATTTACGTCGCTCCTATTTCAGATAGCGTATTGGGATAAGCGGCATCTCAAAGCGCATGAAATGCTGAGTAAAATGCGCTATTAAACTTCTATGATAGGGTAATCAGAGACCCGATTAGATCATTTTATATTGTGGTTAATTTAAGAATTCAGCGAAATTCTATCACATTTATTCAATTTACATCGCTCCTATTTCAGATAGCGTATTGGGCTAAGCGGCATCTCAATGCGCATGAAATGGCCAGTAAAATGCACTATTAAACTTCTAGGATAAGGCAAACGGAGACCCGATTAGACCATTTCATATTACGGTTAATATAAGAATTCAGCGTTATTCTATCACATTTGTTCAACTTACGTCGCTCCTATTTCAGATAGCGTACTGGGCTAGGCGGCATCTTAAAGCGCGTGGAATGGCGAGCAAAATGCACTCTTAAACTTCTATGATAGGGCAATCAGAGACCCGATTAGATCATTTTATATTTTGGTTAATATAAGAATTCAGCGAAATTCTATCACATTTGTTCAATTTACGTCGCTCCTATGTCAGATAGCGTATTGGGCTAAGCGGCATCTCAAAGCGCATGAAATGGCGAGTGAAATGCACTATTAATCTTCTAGGGTAGGGCAATCAGAGACCCGATTAGATCATTTTATATTACGGTTAACATAAGAATTCAGCGAAATTCTATCACATTTGTTCAATTTACGTCGCTCCCATTTCAGATAGCTTATTGGGCTAAGCGGCATCGCAAAGCGCATGAATTGACGAGTAAAATGCACTATTAAACTTCTAGGGTAAGGCAAACAGAGACCCGATTAGATCATTTTATATTACGGTTAATATAAGAATTCAGCGAAATTCTATCACATTTGTTCAATTTACGTCGCTCCTATTTCAGATAGCGTATTGGGCTATGCGGCATCTCAAAGCGCATGAAATGACGAGAGAAATGCACTATTAAACTTCTTGGGTAGGGCGAACAGAGACCCGATTACATCATTTTATATTATGGTTAATTTAAGAATTCAGCAAAATTCTATCACATTTGTTCAATTTACGTCGCTCCTATTTCAGATAGCGTACTGGGCTACGCGGTATCTTAAAGCGCGTGGAATGGCGAGTAAAATGCACTATTAAACTTCTAGGATAAGGCAAACGGAGACCCGATTAGACCATTTTATATACGGTTAATATAAGAATTCAGCGTTATTCTATCACATTTGTTCAACTTACGTCGCTCCTATTTCAGAAAGCGTACTCGGATAGGCGGCATCTTAAAGCGCGTGGAATGGCGAGTAAAATGCACTATTAAACTTCTCGGGTAATGCAAACAGAGACCCGATTAGATCATTTTATATTACGGTTAATATAAGATTTCAGGGAAATTCTATCACATTTGTTCAATTTACGTCGCTCCTATTTCAGATAGCTATTGGGCTAAGCGGCATCTCAAAGCGCATGAAATGACGAGAGAAATGCACTATTAAACTTCTTGGGTAGGGCGAACAGAGACCCGATTACATCATTTTATATTATGGTTAATATAAGAATTCAGCGAAATTCTATCACATTAGTTCAATTTGCGTCGCTCCTATTTCAGCTAGCGTATTGGGCTAAGCGGCATCTCAAAGCGCATGAAATGACGAATAAAATGCACTATTAAGCTTGTACGCTAGGGCGTACAGAGACCCGATTAGATCATTTAACATTATGGTAAATAAAAGAATTCAGCGAAATTCTATCACATTTGTTCAATTTACGTCGCTCCTATTTCAGATAGCGTATTGGGATAAGCGGCATCTCAAAGCGCATGAAATGCTGAGTAAAATGCGCTATTAAACTTCTAGGGTTGGGCAATCAGAGACCCGATTAGATCATTTTATATTATGGTTAATATAAGAATTCAGCGAAATTCTATCACATTTGTTCAATTTACGTCGCTCCTATTTCAGATAGCGACTTGTGCTAAGCGGCATCTCAAAGCGCAGGAAATGGCGAGTAAAATGCACTATTAAACTTCTAGTGTAGGGCAAACAGAGACCCCATTAGATCATTTTATATTATGGTTAGTTTAAGAATTCAGCGAAATTCTCTCACATTTGTTCAATTTACGTCGCTGATATTTCAGATAGCGTGTTGGGCTAAGCGGCATCTCGAAGCGCAAGAAATGGCGAGTAAAATGCACTATTAAACTTCTAGGGTAGGGCAAACAGAGACCCGATTAGGTCATTTCATATTATGGTTAATTTAAGAATTCAGAAAAATTCTATCACATTTGTTCAATTTACGTCGTTCCTATTTCAGATAGCATACTGGGCTAGGCGGCAACTTAAAGCGCGCGGAATGGCGAGTAAAATGCACTATTAAACTTCTATGATAGGGCAATCAGAGACCCGATTAGATCATTTTATATTGTGGTTAATTTAAGAATTCAGCGAAATTCTATCACATTTGTTCAATTTACATCGCTCCTATTTCAGATAGCGTATTGGGCTAAGCGGCATCGCAATGCGCATGAAATGGCCAGTAAAATGCACTATTAAACTTCTAGGATAAGGCAAACGGAGACCCGATTAGACCAGTTCATATTACGGTTAATATAAGAATTCAGCGTTATTCTATCACATTTGTTCAACTTACGTCGCTCCTATTTCAGATAGCGTACTGGGCTAGGCGGCATCTTAAAGCGCGTGGAATGGCGAGCAAAATGCACTCTTAAACTTCTATGATAGGGCAATCAGAGACCCGATTAGATCATTTTATATTTTGGTTAATATAAGAATTCAGCGAAATTCTATCACATTTGTTCAATTTACGTCGCTCCTATTTCAGATAGCGTATTGGGCTAAGCGGCATCTCAAAGCGCAAGATAAGGCGAGTAAAATGCACTATTAAACTTCTAGGGTACGGCAAACAGAGACCCCATTAGATCATTTTATATTATGGTTAATTTAAGAATTCAGCGAAATTCTATCACATTTGTACAATTTACGTCGATCCTATTGCAGATAGCGAATTGGGCTAAGCGGCATCTCAAAGCGCATGAAATGGCGAGTAAATGCACTATTAAACTTCTATGGTAATGCAAACAGAGACCCGATTAGATCATTTTATATTACGGTTAATATAAGAATTCAGCGTAATTCTATCACATTTGTTCAACATGCGTCGCTCCTATTTCAGATAGTGTACTGGGCTAGGCGGCATCTTAAAGCGCGTGGAAGGGCGAGTAAAATGCACTACTAAACTTATATGATAGGGCAATCAGAGTCCCGTTTAGATCATTTTATATTTTGTTAAATATAAGATTTCAGGGAAATTCTATCACATTTGTTCAACTTACGTCGCTCCTATTTCAGATAGCTATTGGGCTAAGAGGCATCTCAAAGCGCATGAAATGACGAGAGAAATGCACTATTACACTTCTTGGGTAGGGCGAACAGAGACCACATTAGATCATTTTATATTATGGTTAATTTAAGAATTCAGCAAAATTCTATCACATTTGTTCAATTTACATCGCTCCTATTTCAGATAGCGACTTGTGCTAAGCGGCATCTCAAAGCGCAAGAAATGGCGAGTAAAATGCACTATTAAACTTCTAGGGTAGGGCAAACAGAGACCCGATTAGGTCATTTCATATTATGGTTAATTTAAGAATTCAGAAAAATTCTATCACATTTGTTCAATTTACGTCGCTCCTATTTCAGATAGCGGACTCGGATAGGCGGCATCTTAAAGCGCGAGGAATGGCGAGTAAAATGCACTATTAAACTACTATGATAGGGCAATCAGAGACCCGATTAGATCATTTTATATTATGGTTAATTTAAGAATTCAGCAAAATTCTATCACATTTGTTCAATTTACGTCGTTCCTATTTCAGATAGCATACTGGGCTAGGCGGCAACTTAAAGCGCGCGGAATGGCGAGTAAAATGCACTATTAAACTTCTATGATAGGGCACACAGAGACCTGATTAGATCATTTTATATTATGGTTAATTTAAGAATTCAGCGAAATTCTATCACATTTGTTCAATTTACATCGCTCCTATTTCAGATAGCGTATTGGGCTAAGCGGCATCTCAATGCGCATGAAATGGCCAGTAAAATGCACTATTAAACTTCTAGGATAAGGCAAACGGAGACCCGATTAGACCATTTCATATTACGGTTAATATAAGAATTCAGCGTGATTCTATCGCATTTGTTCAACTTACGTCGCTCCTATTTCAGATAGCGTACTGGGCTAGGCGGCATCTTAAAGCGCGTGGAATGGCGAGCAAAATGCACTCTTAGTCTTCTATGATAGGGCAATCAGAGTCCCGATTAGATCATTTTATATTACGGTTAATATAAGAATTCAGCGTAATTCTATCACATTTGTTCAACATACGTCGCTCCTATTTCAGATAGTGTACTGGGCTAGGCGGCATCTTAAAGCGCGTGGAAGGGCGAGTAAAATGCACTACTAAACTTCTATGATAGGGCAATCAGAGTCCCGTTTAGATCATTTTATATTATGGTTAATTAAGAATTCAGCGAAATTCTATCACATTTGTTCAATTTACATCGCTCCTATTTCAGATAGCGTACTGGGCTAGGCGGCATCTTAAAGCGCGTGGAATGGCGAGCAAAATGCACTCTTAATCTTCTATGACAGGGCAATCAGAGACCCGATTAGATCATTTTATATTTTGGTTAATATAAGAATTCAGCGAAATTCTTCACATTTGTTCAATTTACGTCGCTCCTATTTCAGATAGCGTATTGGGCTAAGCGGCATCTCAAAGCGCAAGAAATGGCGAGTAAAATGCACTATTAAACTTCTAGGGTAGGGCAAACAGAGACCCCATTAGATCATTTTATATTATGGTTAATTTAAGAATTCAGCGAAATTCTATCACATTTGTTCAATTTACGTTGCTCCTATTTCAGATAGCGTACTGGGCGAGGCGGCATCTTAAAGCGCGTGCAATGACGAGTAAAATGCACTATTAAACTTCTATGATAGGGCAATCAGAGACCCGATTAGATCATCTTATATTTTGGTTAATATAAGCATTCAGCGAAATTCTATCACATTTGTTCAATTTACGTCGTTCCTATTTCAGATAGCGTACTGGGCTAGGCGGCATCTTAAAGCGTGTGTAATGGCGAGTAAAATGAACTATTAAACTTCTATGATAGGGCAATCAGAGACCCGATTAGATCATTTTATATTTTGGTTAATATAAGAATTCAGCGAAATTCTATCACATTTGTTCAATTTACGTCGCTCCAATTTCAGATACCTTATTGGGCTAAGCGGCATCGCAAAGCGCATGAATTGACGAGTGAAATGCACTATTATACTTCTTGGGTAGGGCGAACAAAGACCCGATTAGATCATTATACATTAAGGTTAATATAAGAATTCAGCGAAATTCTATCACATTTGTTCAATTTACATCGCTCCTATTTCAGATAGCGACTTGTGCTAAGCGGCATCTCAAAGCGCAGGAAATGGCGAGTAAAATGCACTATTAAACTTCTAGGGTAGGGTAAACAGAGACCCCATTAGATCATTTTATATTATGGTTAATTTAAGAACTCAGCGAAATTCTCTCACATTTGTTCAATTTACGTCGCTGATATTTCAGATAGCGTATTGGGCTAAGCGGCATCTCAAAGCGCAAGAAATGGCGAGTAAAATGCACTATTAAACTTCTAGGGTAGGGCAAACAGAGACCCGATTAGGTCATTTCATATTATGGTTAATTTAAGAATTCAGAAAAATTCTATCACATTTGTTCAATTTACGTCGCTCCTATTTCAGATAGCGTACCCGGCTAGGCGGCATCTTAAAGCGCGAGGAATGGCGAGTAAAATGCACTATTAAACTTCTATGATAGGGCAATCAGAGACCCGATTAAATCACTTTATATTTTGGTTAATATAAGAATTCAGCGAAATTCTATCACATTTGTTCAATTTACATCGCTCCTATTTCAGATAGCGACTTGTGCTAAGCGGCATCTCAAAGCGCAAGAAATGGCGAGTAAAATGCACTATTAAACTTCTAGGGTAGGGCAAACAGAGACCCGATTAGGTCATTTCATATTATGGTTAATTTAAGAATTCAGCGAAATTATATCACATTTGTTCAAGTTGCATCGCTCCTATTTCAGATAGCTTATTGGGCTAAGCGGCATCTCAAAGCGCATGAAATGGCGAGTAAAATGCACTATTAAACTTCTAGGATAAGGCAAACAGAGACCCGATTAGATCATTTTATATTACGGTTAATATAAGAATTCAGCGTAATTCTGTCACATTTGTTCAAGTTACGTAGCTCCTATTTCAGATAGCGTACTGGGCTAGGCGGCAACTTAAACCGCGCGGAATGGCGAGTAAAATGCACTATTAAACTTCTATGATAGGGCAATCAGACACCCGATTAGTTCATTTTATATTTTGGTTAATATAAGAATCCAGCGAAATTCTATCACATTTGTTCAATTTACGTCGCTCCTATTTCAGATAGCGTATTGGGCTAAGCGGCATCTCAAAGCGCACGAAAGGGCGAGTAAAATGCACTATTAAACTTCTAGGGTGGGGCAAGCAGAGACCCGATCAGATCATTTTATATTACGGTTAATATATGAATTCAGCGAAGTTCTATCACATTTGTTCAATTTACGTCGCTCCTATTTCAGATAGCTTATTGGGCTAAGCGGCAACTCAGAGCGCATGAAATGACGAGTGAAATGCACTGTTAAACTTCTAGGGTAGGGCGAACAAAGACCCGATTAGATCATTTTACATTAAGGTTAAAATAAGAATTCAGCGAAATTCTATCACTTTTGTTCAATTTACGTCGCTCCTATTTCAGATGGCGTATTGGGCTAAGCGGCATCTCAAAGCGCAAGAAATGGCGAGTTAAATGCACTATTAAACTTTTAGGGTTGGGCGAACAAAGACCCGATTAGATCATTTTACATTAAGGTTAATATAAGAATTCAGCAAAATTCTATCACATTTGTTCAATTTACGTCGCTCCTATTTCAGATAGCGTACTGGGCGAGGCGGCATCTTAAAGCGCGTGGAATGACGAGTAAAATGCACTATTAGACTTCTATGATAGGGCAATCAGAGACCCGATTAGATCATCTTATATTTTGGTTAATATAAGCATTCAGCGAAATTCTATCACATTTGTTCAATTTACGTCGTTCCTATTTCAGATAGCTTATTGGGCTAAGCGGCATCTCAAAGCGCATGAAGTGGCGAGTAAAAATGCACTATTAAACTTCTAGGGTAGGGCAAACAGAGACCCGATTAGGTCATTTCATATTATGGTTAATTTAAGAATTCAGAAAAATTCTGTCACATTTGTTCAATTTACGTCGCTCCTATTTCAGATAGCGTACCCGGATGGGCGGCATCTTAAAGCGCGAGGAACGGCGAGTAAAATGCACTCTTAAACTTCTATGATAGGGCAATCAGAGACCCGAATAGATCATTTTATATTTTGGTTAATATAAGAATTCAGCGAAATTCTATCACATTTGTTCAATTTACGTCGCTCCTATATCAGATAGCTTATTGGGCTAAGCGGCATCTCAAAGCGCATGAAGTGGCGAGTAAAATGCACTATTAAACTTCTAGGGTAGGGCAAACAGAGACCCGATTAGGTCATTTCATATTATGGTTAATTTAAGAATTCAGAAAAATTCTATCACATTTGTTCAATTTACGTCGCTCCTATTTCAGATAGCGTACCCGGATGGGCGGCATCTTAAAGCGCGAGGAACGGCGAGTAAAATGCACTATTAAACTTCTATGATAGGGCAATCAGAGACCCGATTAGATCATTTTATATTGTGGTTAATTTAAGAATTCAGCGAAATTCTATCACATTTGTTCAATTTACATCGCTCCTATTTCAGATAGCGTATTGGGCTAAGCGGCATCGCAATGCGCATGAAATGGCCAGTAAAATGCACTATTAAACTTCTAGGATAAGGCAAACGGAGACCCGATTAGACCAGTTCATATTACGGTTAATATAAGAATTCAGCGTTATTCTATCACATTTGTTCAACTTACGTCGCTCCTATTTCAGATAGCGTACTGGGCTAGGCGGCATCTTAAAGCGCGTGGAATGGCGAGCAAAATGCACTCTTAAACTTCTATGATAGGGCAATCAGAGACCCGATTAGATCATTTTATATTTTGGTTAATATAAGAATTCAGCGAAATTCTATCACATTTGTTCAATTTACGTCGCTCCTATTTCAGATAGCGTATTGGGCTAAGCGGCATCTCAAAGCGCAAGATATGGCGAGTAAAATGAACTATTAAACTTCTAGGGTACGGCAAACAGAGACCCCATTAGATCATTTTATATTATGGTTAATTTAAGAATTCAGCGAAATTCTATCACATTTGTTCAATTTACGTTGCTCCTATTTCAGATAGCGTATTGGGCTAAGCGGCATCTCAAAGCGCAAGAAATGGCGAGTAAAATTCACTATTAAACTTCTAGGGTGGGGCAAACAGAGACCTGTTTAGATCACTTTATATTATGGTTAATTTAAGAATTCAGCGAAATTCTATCTCATTTGTACAATTTACGTCGATCCTATTGCAGATAGCGAATTGGGCTAAGCGGCATCTCAAAGCGCATGAAATGGCGAGTAAAATGCACTATTAAACTTCTATGGTAATGCAAACAGAGACCCGATTAGATCATTTTATATTACGGTTAATATAAGAATTCAGCGTAATTCTATCACATTTGTTCAACATGCGTCGCTCCTATTTCAGATAGTGTACTGGGCTAGGCGGCATCTTAAAGCGCGTGGAAGGGCGAGTAAAATGCACTACTAAACTTATATGATAGGGCAATCAGAGACCCGATTAGATCATCTTATATTTTGGTTAATATAAGCATTCAGCGAAATTCTATCACATTTGTTCAATTTACGTCGCTCCTATTTCAGATAGCTATTGGGCTAAGAGGCATCTCAAAGCGCATGAAATGACGAGAGAAATGCACTATTAAACTTCTTGGGTAGGGCGAACAGAGACCACATTAGATCATTTTATATTATGGTTAATTTAAGAATTCAGCGAAATTCTCTCACATTTGTTCAATTTACGTCGCTGATATTTCAGATAGCGTATTGGGCTAAGCGGCATCTCAAAGCGCAAGAAATGGCGAGTAAAATGCACTATTAAACTTCTAGGGTAGGGCAAACAGAGACCCGATTAGGTCATTTCATATTATGGTTAATTTAAGAATTCAGCGAAATTCTATCACATTTGTTCAATTTACGTTGCTCCTATTTCAGATAGCGTACTGGGCGAGGCGGCATCTTAAAGCGCGTGCAATGACGAGTAAAATGCACTATTAAACTTCTATGATAGGGCAATCAGAGACCCGATTAGATCATCTTATATTTTGGTTAATATAAGCATTCAGCGAAATTCTATCACATTTGTTCAATTTACGTCGTTCCTATTTCAGATAGCGTACTGGGCTAGGCGGCATCTTAAAGCGTGTGTAATGGCGAGTAAAATGAACTATTAAACTTCTATGATAGGACAATCAGAGACCCGATTAGATCATTTTATATTTTGGTTAATATAAGAATTCAGCGAAATTCTATCACATTTGTTCAATTTACGTCGCTCCAATTTCAGATACCTTATTGGGCTAAGCGGCATCGCAAAGCGCATGAATTGACGAGTGAAATGCACTATTATACTTCTTGGGTAGGGCGAACAAAGACCCGATTAGATCATTATACATTAAGGTTAATATAAGAATTCAGCGAAATTCTATCACATTTGTTCAATTTACATCGCTCCTATTTCAGATAGCGACTTGTGCTAAGCGGCATCTCAAAGCGCAGGAAATGGCGAGTAAAATGCACTATTAAACTTCTAGGGTAGGGTAAACAGAGACCCCATTAGATCATTTTATATTATGGTTAATTTAAGAATTCAGCGAAATTCTCTCACATTTGTTCAATTTACGTCGCTGATATTTCAGATAGCGTATTGGGCTAAGCGGCATCTCAAAGCGCAAGAAATGGCGAGTAAAATGCACTATTAAACTTCTAGGGTAGGGCAAACAGAGACCCGATTAGGTCATTTCATATTATGGTTAATTTAAGAATTCAGAAAAATTCTATCACATTTGTTCAATTTACGTCGCTCCTATTTCAGATAGCGTACCCGGCTAGGCGGCATCTTAAAGCGCGAGGAATGGCGAGTAAAATGCACTATTAAACTTCTATGATAGGGCAATCAGAGACCCGATTAAATCACTTTATATTTTGGTTAATATAAGAATTCAGCGAAATTCTATCACATTTGTTCAATTTACGTCGCTCCTATTTCAGATAGCGTATTGGGCTAAGCGGCATCTCAAAGCGCACGAAAGGGCGAGTAAAATGCACTATTAAACTTCTAGGGTGGGGCAAGCAGAGACCCGATCAGATCATTTTATATTACGGTTAATATAAGAATTCAGCGAAGTTCTATCACATTTGTTCAATTTACGTCGCTCCTATTTCAGATAGCTTATTGGGCTAAGCGGCAACTCAGAGCGCATGAAATGGCCAGTAAAATGCACTATTAAACTTCTAGGATAAGGCAAACGGAGACCCGATTAGACCAGTTCATATTACGGTTAATATAAGAATTCAGCGTTATTCTATCACATTTGTTCAACTTACGTCGCTCCTATTTCAGATAGCGTACTGGGCTAGGCGGCATCTTAAAGCGCGTGGAATGGCGAGCAAAATGCACTCTTAAACTTCTATGATAGGGCAATCAGAGACCCGATTAGATCATTTTATATTTTGGTTAATATAAGAATTCAGCGAAATTCTATCACATTTGTTCAATTTACGTCGCTCCTATATCAGATAGCTTATTGGGCTAAGCGGCATCTCAAAGCGCATGAAGTGGCGAGTAAAATGCACTATTAAACTTCTAGGGTAGGGCAAACAGAGACCCGATTAGGTCATTTCATATTATGGTTAATTTAAGAATTCAGAAAAATTCTATCACATTTGTTCAATTTACGTCGCTCCTATTTCAGATAGCGTATTGGGCTAAGCGGCATCTCAAAGCGCAAGATATGGCGAGTAAAATGAACTATTAAACTTCTAGGGTACGGCAAACAGAGACCCCATTAGATCATTTTATATTATGGTTAATTTAAGAATTCAGCGAAATTCTATCACATTTGTTCAATTTACGTTGCTCCTATTTCAGATAGCGTATTGGGCTAAGCGGCATCTCAAAGCGCAAGAAATGGCGAGTAAAATTCACTATTAAACTTCTAGGGTGGGGCAAACAGAGACCTGTTTAGATCACTTTATATTATGGTTAATTTAAGAATTCAGCGAAATTCTATCTCATTTGTACAATTTACGTCGATCCTATTGCAGATAGCGAATTGGGCTAAGCGGCATCTCAAAGCGCATGAAATGGCGAGTAAAATGCACTATTAAACTTCTATGGTAATGCAAACAGAGACCCGATTAGATCATTTTATATTACGGTTAATATAAGAATTCAGCGTAATTCTATCACATTTGTTCAACATGCGTCGCTCCTATTTCAGATAGTGTACTGGGCTAGGCGGCATCTTAAAGCGCGTGGAAGGGCGAGTAAAATGCACTACTAAACTTATATGATAGGGCAATCAGAGTCCCGTTTAGATCATTTTATATTTTGTTTAATATAAGATTTCAGGGAAATTCTATCACATTTGTTCAATTTACGTCGCTCCTATTTCAGATAGCTATTGGGCTAAGAGGCATCTCAAAGCGCATGAAATGACGAGAGAAATGCACTATTAAACTTCTTGGGTAGGGCGAACAGAGACCACATTAGATCATTTTATATTATGGTTAATTTAAGAATTCAGCGAAATTCTCTCACATTTGTTCAATTTACGTCGCTGATATTTCAGATAGCGTATTGGGCTAAGCGGCATCTCAAAGCGCAAGAAATGGCGAGTAAAATGCACTATTAAACTTCTAGGGTAGGGCAAACAGAGACCCGATTAGGTCATTTCATATTATGGTTAATTTAAGAATTCAGAAAAATTCTATCACATTTGTTCAATTTACGTCGCTCCTATTTCAGATAGCGTACCCGGCTAGGCGGCATCTTAAAGCGCGAGGAATGGCGAGTAAAATGCACTATTAAACTTCTATGATAGGGCAATCAGAGACCCGATTAAATCACTTTATATTTTGGTTAATATAAGAATTCAGCGAAATTCTATCACATTTGTTCAATTTACGTCGCTCCTATTTCAGATAGCGTATTGGGCTAAGCGGCATCTCAAAGCGCACGAAAGGGCGAGTAAAATGCACTATTAAACTTCTAGGGTGGGGCAAGCAGAGACCCGATCAGATCATTTTATATTACGGTTAATATAAGAATTCAGCGAAGTTCTATCACATTTGTTCAATTTACGTCGCTCCTATTTCAGATAGCTTATTGGGCTAAGCGGCAACTCAGAGCGCATGAAATGACGAGTGAAATGCACTGTTAAACTTCTAGGGTAGGGCGAACAAAGACCCGATTAGATCATTTTACATTAAGGTTAAAATAAGAATTCAGCGAAATTCTATCACTTTTGTTCAATTTACGTCGCTCCTATTTCAGATGGCGTATTGGGCTAAGCGGCATCTCAAAGCGCAAGAAATGGCGAGTAAAATGCACTATTAAACTTCTAGGATAAGGCAAACAGAGACCCGATTAGATCATTTTATATTACGGTTAATATAAGAATTCAGCGTAATTCTGTGACATTTGTTCAACTTACGTAGCTCCTATTTCAGATAGCGTGCTGGGCTAGGCGGCAACTTAAAGAGCGTGGAATGGTGAGTAAAATGCACTATTAAACTTCTAGGGTAGGGCAATCAGAGACCCGATTAGATCATTTTATATTACGGTTAACATAAGAATTCAGCGAAATTCTATCACATTTGTTCAATTTACGTCGCTCCTATTTCAGATAGCTTATTGGGCTAAGCGGCATCTCAAAGCGCATGAAGTGGCGAGTAAAATGCACTATTAAACTTCTTGGGTAGGGCGAACAGAGACCCGATTACATCATTTTATATTATGGTTAATTTAAGAATTCAGCACAATTCTATCACATTTGTTCAATTTACGTCGCTCCTATTTCAGATAGCGTATTGGGCTAAGCGGCATCTCAAAGCGCATGGAATGGCGAGTGAAATGCACTATTAAACTTCTAGGGTAGGGCGAACAGACACCCGAATAGATCATTTTATATTACGGTTAATATAAGAATTCAGCGTAATTCTATCACATTTGTTCAACTAACGTCGCTCCTATTTCAGATAGCGTACTGGGCTAGGCGGTATCTTAAATCGCGTGGAATGGCGAGTAAAATGCACTATTAAACTTCTAGGATAAGGCAAACGGAGACCCGATTAGACCATTTTATATTACGGTTAATATAAGAATTCAGCGTTATTCTATCACATTTGTTCAACTTACGTCGCTCCTATTTCAGAAAGCGTACTCGGATAGGCGGCATCTTAAAGCGCGTGGAATGGAGAGTAAAATGCACTATTAAACTTCTCGGGTAATGCAAACAGAGACCCGATTAGATCATTTTATATTACGGTTAATATAAGATTTCAGGGAAATTCTATCACATTTGTTCAATTTACGTCGCTCCTATTTCAGATAGCTATTGGGCTAAGCGGCATCTCAAAGCGCATGAAATGACGAGAGAAATGCACTATTAAACTTCTTGGGTAGGGCGAACAGAGACTCGATTACATCATTTTATATTATGGTTAATATAAGAATTCAGCGAAATTCTATCACATTTGTTCAATTTGCGTTGCTCCTATTTCAGATAGCGTATTGGGCTAAGCGGCATCTCAAAGCGCATGAAATGACGAATAAAATGCACTATTAAGCTTGTACGCTAGGGCGTACAGAGACCCGATAGGATCATTTAACATTATGGTAAATAAAAGAATTCAGCGAAATTCTATCACATTTGTTCAATTTACGTCGCTCCTATTTCAGATAGCGTACTGGGCTAGGCGGCATCTCAAAGCGCGTGGAATGGCGAGTAAAATGCACTATTAAACTTCTATGATAGGGCAATCAGAGACCCGATTAGTTCATTTTATATTTTGGTTAATATAAGAATCCAGCGAAATTCTATCACATTTGTTCAATTTACGTCGCTCCTATTTCAGATGGCGTATTGGGCTAAGCGGCAACTTAAACCGCGTGGAATGGCGAGTAAAATGCACTATTAAACTTCTATGATAGGGCAATCAGAGACCCGATTAGTTCATTTTATATTTTGGTTAATATAAGAATCCAGCGAAATTCTATCACATTTGTTCAATTTACGTCGCTCCTATTTCATATGGCGTATTGGGCTAAGCGGCATCTCAAAGCGCACGAAAAGGCGAGTAAAATGCACTATTAAACTTCTAGGGTGGGGCAAGCAGAGACCCGATCAGATCATTTTATATTACGGTTAATATAAGAATTCAGCGAAGTTCTATCACATTTGTTCAATTTACGTCGCTCCTATTTCAGATAGCTTATTGGGCTAAGCGGCAACTCAGAGCGCATGAAATGTCGAGTGAAATGCACTGTTAAACTTCTAGGGTAGGGCGAACAAAGACCCGATTAGATCATTTTACATTAAGGTTAAAATAAGAATTCAGCGAAATTCTATCACTTTTGTTCAATTTACGTCGCTCCTATTTCAGATAGCGTATTCGGCTAAGCGGCATCTCCAAGCGCAAGAAATGGCGAGTAAAATGCACTATTAAACTTCTAGGATAAGGCAAACAGAGACCCGATTAGATCATTTTATATTACGGTTAATATAAGAATTCAGCGTAATTCTGTGACATTTGTTCAACTTACGTAGCTCCTATTTCAGATAGCGTGCTGGGCTAGGCGGCTACTTAAATCGCGTGGAATGGCGAGTAAAATGCACTGTTAAACTTCTATGATAGGGCAATCAGAGACCCGATAAGATCATTTTATATTTTGGTTAATATAAGAATTCAGCGAAATTCTATCACATTTGTTCAATTTACGTCGCTCCTATTTCAGATAGCTTATTGGGCTAAGCGGCATCGCAAAGCGCATGAATTGACGAGTAAAATGCACTATTAAACTTCTTGGGTAGGGCCAACAGAGACCCGATTACATCATTTTATATTATGGTTAATTTAAGAATTCAGCAAAATTCTATCACATTTGTTCAATTTACGTCGCTCCTATTTCAGATAGCTTATTGGGCTAAGCGGCATCTCAAAGCGCATGAAGTGGCGAGTAAAATGCACTATTAAACTTCTAGGGTTGGGCGAACAAAGACCCGATTAGATCATTTTACATTAAGGTTAATATAAGAATTCAGCGAAATTCTATCACATTAGTTCAATTTACATCGCTCCTATTTCAGATAGCGACTTGTGCTAAGCGGCATCTCAAAGCGCAAGAAATGGCGAGTAAAATGCACTATTAAACTTCTAGGGTAGGGCAATCAGAGACCCGATTAGATCATTTTATATTACGGTTAACATAAGAATTCAGCGAAATTCTATCACATCTGTTCAATTTACGTCGCTCCTATTTCAGATAGCGTATTGGGCTAAGCGGCATCTCAAAGCGCATGGAATGGCGAGTGAAATGCACTATTAAACTTCTAGGGTAGGGCGAACAGAGACCCGATTAGATCATTTTATATTATGGTTAATTTAAGAATTCAGCAAAATTCTATCACATTTGTTCAATTTACGTCGCTCCTATTTCAGATAGCTATTGGGCTAAGAGGCATCTCAAAGCGCATGAAATGACGAGAGAAATGCACTATTAAACTTCTTGGGTAGGGCGAACAGAGACCACATTAGATCATTTTATATTATGGTTAATTTAAGAATTCAGCGAAATTCTCTCACATTTGTTCAATTTACGTCGCTGATATTTCAGATAGCGTATTGGGCTAAGCGGCATCTCAAAGCGCAAGAAATGGCGAGTAAAATGCACTATTAAACTTCTAGGGTAGGGCAAACAGAGACCCGATTAGGTCATTTCATATTATGGTTAATTTAAGAATTCAGAAAAATTCTATCACATTTGTTCAATTTACGTCGCTCCTATTTCAGATAGCATACTGGGCTAGGCGGCAACTTAAAGCGCGCGGAATGGCGAGTAAAATGCACTATTAAACTTCTATGATAGGGCAATCAGAGACCCGATTAGATCATTTTATATTATGGTTAATTTTAGAATTCAGCGAAATTCTATCACATTTGTTCAATTTACGTCGTTCCTATTTCAGATAGCGTACTGGGCTAGGCGGCATCTTAAAGCGTGTGTAATGGCGAGTAAAATGAACTATTAAACTTCTATGATAGGGTAATCAGAGACCCGATTAGATCATTTTATATTTTGGTTGATATAAGAATTCTGCGAAATTCTATCACATTTGTTCAATTTACGTCGCTCCAATTTCAGATAGCTTATTGGGCTAAGCGGCATCGCAAAGCGCATGAATTGACGAGTGAAATGCACTATTATACTTCTTGGGTAGGGCGAACAAAGACCCGATTAGATCATTATACATTAAGGTTAATATAAGAATTCAGCGAAATTCTATCACATTTGTTCAATTTACATCGCTCCTATTTCAGATAGCGTATTGGGCTAAGCGGCATCGCAATGCGCATGAAATGGCCAGTAAAATGCACTATTAAACTTCTTGGGTAGGGCGAACAGAGACCCGATTACATCATTTTATATTATGGTTAATTTAAGAATTCAGCGAAATTCTATCACATTTGTTCAATTTACGTCGCTCCTATTTCAGATAGCGTACTGGGCGAGGCGGTATCTCAAAGCGCGAGGAATGACGAGTAAAATGCACTATTAAACTTCTAGGGTAGGGCAATCAGAGACCCGATTAGATCATTTTATATTACGGTTAACATAAGAATTCAGCGAAATTCTATCACATTTGTTCAATTTACGTCGCTCCTATTTCAGATAGCGTATTGGGCTAAGCGGCATCTCAAAGCGCAAGAAATGGCGAGTAAAATGCACTATTAAACTTCTAGGGTAGGGCAAACAGAGACCCGATTAGGTCATTTCATATTATGGTTAATTTAAGATTTCAGAAAAATTCTATCACATTTGTTCAATTTACGTCGCTCCAATTTCAGATAGCGTACCCGGATAGGCGGCATCTTAAAGCGCGAGGAATGGCAAGTAAAATGAACTATTAAACTTCTATGATAGGGCAATCAGAGACCCGATTAGATCATTTTATATTTTGGTTAATATAAGAATTCAGCCAAATTCTATCACATTTGTTTAATTTACGTCGCTCCTATTTCAGATAGCGTATTGGGATAAGCGGCATCTCAAAGCGCATGAAATGCTGAGTAAAATGCGCTATTAAACTTCTAGGGTAGGGCAATCAGAGACCCGATTAGATCATTTTATATTATGGTTAATTTAAGGATTCAGCAAAATTCTATCACATTTGTTCAATTTACGTCGTTCCTATTTCAGATAGCATACTGGGCTAGGCGGCAACTTAAAGCGCGCGGAATGCCGAGTAAAATGCACTATTAAACTTCTATGATAGGGTAATCAGAGACCCGATTAGATCATTTTATATTGTGGTTAATTTAAGAATTCAGCGAAATTCTATCACATTTGTTCAATTTACATCGCTCCTATTTCAGATAGCGTATTGGGCTAAGCGGCATCGCAATGCGCATGAAATGGCCAGTAAAATGCACTATTAAACTTCTAGGATAAGGCAAACGGAGACCCGATTAGACCATTTCATATTACGGTTAATATAAGAATTCAGGGTTATTCTATCACATTTGTTCAACTTACGTCGCTCCTATATCAGATAGCGTACTGGGCTAGGCGGCATCTTAAAGCGCGTGGAATGGCGAGCAAAATGCACTCTTAAACTTCTATGATAGCGCAATCAGAGACCCGTTTAGATCATTTTATATTTTGGTTAATATAAGAATTCAGCGAAATTCTATCACATTTGTTCAATTTACGTCGCTCCTATTGCGGATAGCGTATTGGGCTAAGCGGCATCTCAAAGCGCAAGATATGGCGAGTGAAATGCACTATTAATCTTCTAGGGTAGGGCAAACAGAGACCCCATTAGATCATTTTATATTATGGTTAATTTAAGAATTCAGCGAAATTCTATCACATTTGTTCAATTTACGTCGCTCCTATTTCAGATAGCGTACCCGGATAGGCGGCATCGTAAAGCGCGAGGAATGGCGAGTAAAATGAACTATTAAACTTCTATGATAGGGCAATCAGAGACCCGATTAGATCATTTTATATTTTGGTTAATATAAGAATTCAGCGAAATTCTATCACATTTGTTCAATTTACGTCGCTCCTATTTCAGATAGCGTATTGGGCTAAGCGGCATCTCAAAGCGCAAGAAATGGCGAGTAAAATGCACTATTAAACTTCTAGGATAAGGCAAACAGAGACCCGATTAGATCATTTTATATTACGGTTAATATAAGAATTCAGCGTAATTCTGTGACATTTGTTCAACTTACGTAGCTCCTATTTCAGATAGCGTGCTGGGCTAGGCGGCTACTTAAAGCGCGTGGAATGGCGAGTAAAATGCACTGTTAAACTTCTATAATAGGGCAATCAGAGACCCGATAAGATCATTTTATATTTTGGTTAATATAAGAATTCAGCGAAATTCTATCACATTTGTTCAATTTACGTCGCTCCTATTTCAGATAGCTTATTGGGCTAAGCGGCATCGCAAAGCGCATGAATTGACGAGTAAAATGCACTATTAAACTTCTTGGGTAGGGCGAACAGAGACCCGATTACATCATTTTATATTATGGTTAATTTAAGAATTCAGCGAAATTCTATCACATTTGTTCAATTTACGTCGCTCCTATTTCAGATAGCGTACTGGGCGAGGCGGTATCTCAAAGCGCGAGGAATGACGAGTAAAATGCACTATTAAACTTCTAGGGTAGGGCAATCAGAGACCCGATTAGATCATTTTATATTACGGTTAACATAAGAATTCAGCGAAATTCTATCACATTTGTTCAATTTACGTCGCTCCTATTTCAGATAGCGTATTGGGCTAAGCGGCATCTCAAAGCGCAAGAAATGGCGAGTAAAATGCACTATTAAACTTCTAGGGTAGGGCAAACAGAGACCCGATTAGGTCATTTCATATTATGGTTAATTTAAGATTTCAGAAAAATTCTATCACATTTGTTCAATTTACGTCGCTCCAATTTCAGATAGCGTACCCGGATAGGCGGCATCTTAAAGCGCGAGGAATGGCAAGTAAAATGAACTATTAAACTTCTATGATAGGGCAATCAGAGACCCGATTAGATCATTTTATATTTTGGTTAATATAAGAATTCAGCCAAATTCTATCACATTTGTTTAATTTACGTCGCTCCTATTTCAGATAGCGTATTGGGATAAGCGGCATCTCAAAGCGCATGAAATGCTGAGTAAAATGCGCTATTAAACTTCTAGGGTAGGGCAAACAGAGACCCCATTAGATCATTTTATATTATGGTTAATTTAAGAATTCAGCGAAATTCTATCACATTTGTTCAATTTACGTTGCTCCTATTTCAGATAGCGTACTGGGCGAGGCGGCATCTTAAAGCGCGTGCAATGACGAGTAAAATGCACTATTAAACTTCTATGATAGGGCAATCAGAGACCCGATTAGATCATCTTATATTTTGGTTAATATAAGCATTCAGCGAAATTCTATCACATTTGTTCAATTTACGTCGTTCCTATTTCAGATAGCGTACTGGGCTAGGCGGCATCTTAAAGCGTGTGTAATGGCGAGTAAAATGAACTATTAAACTTCTATGATAGGGCAATCAGAGACCCGATTAGATCATTTTATATTTTGGTTAATATAAGAATTCAGCGAAATTCTATCACATTTGTTCAATTTACGTCGCTCCAATTTCAGATAGCTTATTGGGCTAAGCGGCATCGCAAAGCGCATGAATTGACGAGTGAAATGCACTATTATACTTCTTGGGTAGGGCGAACAAAGACCCGATTAGATCATTATACATTAAGGCTAATATAAGAATTCAGCGAAATTCTATCACATTTGTTCAATTTACATCGCTCCTATTTCAGATAGCGTATTGGGCTAAGCGGCATCGCAATGCGCATGAAATGGCCAGTAAAATGCACTATTAAACTTCTAGGATAAGGCAAACGGAGACCCGATTAGACCATTTCATATTACGGTTAATATAAGAATTCAGGGTTATTCTATCACATTTGTTCAACTTACGTCGCTCCTATTTCAGATAGCGTACTGGTCTAGGCGGCATCTTAAAGCGCGTGGAATGGCGAGCAAAATGCACTCTTAAACTTCTATGATAGCGCAATCAGAGACCCGTTTAGATCATTTTATATTTTGGTTAATATAAGAATTCAGCGAAATTCTATCACATTTGTTCAATTTACGTCGCTCCTATTGCGGATAGCGTATTGGGCTAAGCGGCATCTCAAAGCGCAAGATATGGCGAGTGAAATGCACTATTAATCTTCTAGGGTAGGGCAAACAGAGACCCCATTAGATCATTTTATATTATGGTTAATTTAAGAATTCAGCGAAATTCTATCACATTTGTTCAATTTACATCGCTCCTATTTCAGATAGCGTACTGGGCTAGGCGGCATCTTAAAGCGCGTGGAATGGCGAGCAAAATGCACTCTTAATCTTCTATGACAGGGCAATCAGAGACCCGATTAGATCATTTTATATTTTGGTTAATATAAGAATTCAGCGAAATTCTATCACATTTGTTCAATTTACGTCGCTCCTATTTCAGATAGCGTATTGGGCTAAGCGGCATCTCAAAGCGCAAGATATGGCGAGTAAAATGCACTATTAAACTTCTATGGTAATGCAAACAGAGACCCGATCAGATCATTTTATATTACGGTTAATATAAGAATTCAGCGTAATTCTATCACATTTGTTCAATTTACGTCGATCCTATTTCAGATAGCGACTTGTGCTAAGCGGCATCTCAAAGCGCATGAAATGCCGAGTAAAATGCGCTATTAAACTTCTAGGGTAGGGCAATCAGAGACCCGATTAGATCATTTTATATTATGGTTAATTTAAGAATTCAGCAAAATTCTATCACATTTGTCCAATTTACGTCGTTCCTATTTCAGATAGCATACTGGGCTAGGCGGCAACTTAAAGCGCGCGGAATGGCGAGTAAAATGCACTATTAAACTTCTATGATAGGGCAATCAGAGACCCGATTAGATCATTTTATATTATGGTTAATTTTAGAATTCAGCGAAATTCTATCACATTTGTTCAATTTACGTCGTTCCTATTTCAGATAGCGTACTGGGCTAGGCGGCATCTTAAAGCGTGTGTAATGGCGAGTAAAATGAACTATTAAACTTCTATGATAGGGCAATCAGAGACCCGATTAGATCATTTTATATTTTGGTTGATATAAGAATTCAGCGAAATTCTATCACATTTGTTCAATTTACGTCGCTCCAATTTCAGATAGCTTATTGGGCTAAGCGGCATCGCAAAGCGCATGAATTGACGAGTGAAATGCACTATTATACTTCTTGGGTAGGGCGAACAAAGACCCGATTAGATCATTATACATTAAGGTTAATATAAGAATTCAGCGAAATTCTATCACATTTGTTCAATTTACATCGCTCCTATTTCAGATAGCGTATTGGGCTAAGCGGCATCGCAATGCGCATGAAATGGCCAGTAAAATGCACTATTAAACTTCTAGGATAAGGCAAACGGAGACCCGATTAGATCATTTTATATTTTGGTTAATATAATAATTCAGCGAAATTCTCTCACATTTGTTCAATTTACGTCGCTGATATTTCAGATAGCGTATTGGACTAAGCGGCATCTCAAAGCGCAAGAAATGTCGAGTAAAATGCACTATTAAACTTCTATGATAGGGCACTCAGAGACCCGATTAGATCATTTTATATTTTGGTTAATATAAGAATTCAGCGAAATTCTATCACATTTGTTCAATTTGCGTCGCTCCTATTTCAGATAGCTTATTGGGCTAAGCGGCATCGCAAAGCGCATGAAATGACGAGTGAAATGCACTATTAAACTTCTAGGGTAGGGCAAACAGAGACCCGATTAGATCATTTTATATTATGGTTAATTTAAGAATTCAGCAAAATTCTATCATATTTGTTCAATTTACGTCGCTCCTATTTCAGATAGCGTACTGGGCTAAGCGGCATCTCAAAGCGCAAGAAATGGCGAGTAAAATGCACTATTAAACTTCTAGGGTAGGGCAAACAGAGACCCGATTAGATCATTTTATATTACGGTTAATATAAGAAATCAGCGTAATTCTGTCACATTTGTTGAACTTACGTAGCTCCTATTTCAGATAGCGTACTGGGCTAGGCGGCAACTTAAAGCACGTGGAATGGCGAGTAAAATGCACTATTAAACTTCTATGATAGGCCAATCAGAGACCCGATTAGATCATTTTATATTTTGGTTAATATAAGAATTCAGCGAAATTCTATCACATTTGTTCAATTTACGTCGCTCCTATGTCAGATAGCGTATTGGGCTAAGCGGCATCTCAAAGCGCATGAAATGGCGAGTGAAATGCACTATTAATCTTCTAGGGTAGGGCAATCAGAGACCCCATTAGATCATTTTATATTATGGTTAATTTAAGAATTCAGCGAAATTCTATCACATTTGTTCAATTTACGTCGCTCCAATTTCAGATAGCGTACCCGGATAGGCGGCATCTTAAAGCGCGAGGAATGGCAAGTAAAATGAACTATTAAACTTCTATGATAGGGCAATCAGAGACCCGATTAGATCATTTTATATTTTGGTTAATATAAGAATTCAGCGAAATTCTATCACATTTGTTTAATTTACGTCGCTCCTATTTCAGATAGCGTATTGGGATAAGCGGCATCTCAAAGCGCATGAAATGGCGAGTAAAATGCACTATTAAACTTCTATGGTAATGCAAACAGAGACCCGATTAGATCATTTTATATTACGGTTAATATAAGAATTCAGCGTAATTCTATCACAGTTGTTCAACATACGTCGCTCCTATTTCAGATAGTGTACTGGGCTAGACGGCATCTTAAAGCGCGTGGAAGGGCGAGCAAAATGCACTGCTAAACTTCTATGATAGGGCAATCAGAGTCCCGTTTAGATCATTTTATATTTTGTTTAATATAAGATTTCAGGGAAATTCTATCACATTTGTTCAATTTACGTCGCTCCTATTTCAGATAGCTATTGGGCTAAGCGGCATCTCAAAGCGCATGAAATGACGAGAGAAATGCACTATTAAACTTCTTGGGTAGGGCGAACAGAGACCCGATTACATCATTTTATATTATGGTTAATTTAAGAATTCAGCAAAATTCTATCACATTTGTTCAATTTACGTCGCTCCTATTTCAGATAGCGTACTGGGCTAGGCGGCATCTTAAAGAGCGTGGAATGACGAGTAAAATGCACTATTAAACTTCTATGATAGGGCAATCAGAGACCCGATTAGATCATTTTATATTTTGGTTAATATAAGAATGCAGCGAAATTCTATCACATTTGTTCAATTATGTCGATCCTATTTCAGATAGCTTATTGGGCTAAGCGGCATCTCAAAGCGCATGAAGTGGCGAGTAAAATGCACTATTAAACTTCTAGGGTAGGGCGAACAAAGACCCGATTAGATTATTTTACATTAAAGTTAATATAAGTATTCAGCGAAATTCTATCACATTTGTTCAATTTACATCGCTCCTATTTCAGATAGCGACTTGTGCTAAGCGGCACCTCAAAGCGCAAGAAATGGCGAGTAAAATGCAGTATTAAACTTCTAGGATAGGGCAAACAGAGACCACATTAGATCATTTTATATTATGGTTAATTTAAGAATTCAGCGAAATTCTCTCACATTTGTTCAATTTATGTCGCTGATATTTCAGATAGCGTATTGGGCTAAGCGGCATCTCAAAGCGCAAGAAATGGCGAGTAAAATGCACTATTAAACTTCTAGGGTAGGGCAAACAGAGACCCGATTAGGTCATTTCATATTATGGTTAATTTAAGAATTCAGAAAAATTCTATCACATTTGTTCAATTTACGTCGTTCCTATTTCAGATAGCATACTGGGCTAGGCGGCAACTTAAAGCGCGCGGAATGGCGAGTAAAATGCACTATTAAACTTCTATGATAGGGCAATCAGAGACCCGATTAGATCATTTTATATTATGGTTAATTTAAGAATTCAGCGAAATTCTATCACATTTGTTCAATTTACATCGCTCCTATTTCAGATAGCGTATTGGGCTAAGCGGCATCGCAATGCGCATGAAATGGCCAGTAAAATGCACTATTAAACTTCTAGGATAAGGCAAACGGAGACCCGATTAGACCATTTCATATTACGGTTAATATAAGAATTCAGGGTTATTCTATCACATTTGATCAACTTACGTCGCTCCTATTTCAGATAGCGTACTGGGCTAGGCGGCATCTTAAAGCGCGTGGAATGGCGAGCAAAATGCACTCTTAAACTTCTATGATAGCGCAATCAGAGACCCGTTTAGATCATTTTATATTTTGGTTAATATAAGGATTCAGCGAAATTCTATCACATTTGTTCAATTTACGTCGCTCCTATTGCGGATAGCGTATTGGGCTAAGCGGCATCTCAAAGCGCAAGATATGGCGAGTGAAATGCACTATTAATCTTCTAGGGTAGGGCAAACAGAGACCCCATTAGATCATTTTATATTATGGTTAATTTAAGAATTCAGCGAAATTCTATCACATTTGTTCAATTTACGTCGCTCCTATTTCAGATAGCGTACCCGGATAGGCGGCATCGTAAAGCGCGAGGAATGGCGAGTAAAATGAACTATTAAACTTCTATGATAGGGCAATCAGAGACCCGATTAGATCATTTTATATTTTGGTTAATATAAGAATTCAGCGAAATTCTATCACATTTGTTTAATTTACGTCGCTCCTATTTCAGATAGCGTATTGGGATAAGCGGCATCTCAAAGCGCATGAAATGCTGAGTAAAATGCGCTATTAAACTTCTAGGGTAGGGCAATCAGAGACCCGATTAGATCATTTTATATTATGGTTAATATAAGAATTCAGCGTGATTCTATCGCATTTGTTCAACTTACGTCGCTCCTATTTCAGATAGCGTACTGGGCTAGGCGGCATCTTAAAGCGCGTGGAATGGCGAGCAAAATGCACTCTTAGTCTTCTATGATAGGGCAATCAGAGTCCCGATTAGATCATTTTATATTACGGTTAATATAAGAATGCAGCGTAATTCTATCACATTTGTTCAACATACGTCGCTCCTATTTCAGATAGCGTACTGGGCTAGGCGGCATCTTAAAGCGCGTGGAAGGGCGAGTAAAATGCACTACTAAACTTCTATGATAGGGCAATCAGAGTCCCGTTTAGATCATTTTATATTATGGTTAATTTAAGAATTCAGCGAAATTCTATCACATTTGTTCAATTTACGTCGCTCCTATTTCAGATAGCTTATTGGGCTAAGCGGCATCGCAAAGCGCATGAAGTGGCGAGTAAAATGCACTATTAAACTTCTAGGGTTGGGCGAACAAAGACCCGATTAGATCATTTTACATTAAGGTTAATATAAGAATTCAGCGAAATTCTATCACATTTGTTCAATTTACATCGCTCCTATTTCAGATAGCGACTTGTGCTAAGCGGCATCTCAAAGCGCAACAAATGGCGAGTAAAATGCACTATTAAACTTCTAGGGTAGGGCAATCAGAGACCCGATTAGATCATTTTATATTACGGTTAACATAAGAATTCAGCGAAATTCTATCACATTTGTTCAATTTACGTCGCTCCTATTTCAGATAGCGTATTGGGCTAAGCGGCATCTCAAAGCGCATGGAATGGCGAGTGAAATGCACTATTAAACTTCTAGGGTAGGGCGAACAGAGACCCGATTAGATCATTTTATATTATGGTTAATTTAAGAATTCAGCAAAATTCTATCACATTTGTACAATTTACGTCGCTCCTATTTCAGATAGCGTACTCGGCTAGGCGGCATCTCAAAGCGCATGAAATGGCGAGTCAAATGCACTACAAAACTTGTATGATAGGGAAATCAGAGACCCGATTAGATTATTTTATATTTTGGTTAATATAATAATTCAGCGAAATTCTCTCACATTTGTTCAATTTACGTCGCTGATATTTCAGATAGCGTATTGGACTAAGCGGCATCTCAAAGCGCAAGAAATGTCGAGTAAAATGCACTATTAAACTTCTATGATAGGGCACTCAGAGACCCGATTAGATCATTTTATATTTTGGTTAATATAAGAATTCAGCGAAATTCTATCACATTTGTTCAATTTGCGTCGCTCCTATTTCAGATAGCTTATTGGGCTAAGCGGCATCGCAAAGCGCATGAAATGACGAGTGAAATGCACTATTAAACTTCTAGGGTAGGGCAAACAGAGACCCGATTAGATCATTTTATATTATGGTTAATTTAAGAATTCAGCAAAATTCTATCATATTTGTTCAATTTACGTCGCTCCTATTTCAGATAGCGTACTGGGCTAAGCGGCATCTCAAAGCGCAAGAAATGGCGAGTAAAATGCACTATTAAACTTCTAGGGTAGGGCAAACAGAGACCCGATTAGATCATTTTATATTACGGTTAATATAAGAAATCAGCGTAATTCTGTCACATTTGTTCAACTTACGTAGCTCCTATTTCAGATAGCGTACTGGGCTAGGCGGCAACTTAAAGCACGTGGAATGGCGAGTAAAATGCACTATTAAACTTCTATGATAGGCCAATCAGAGACCCGATTAGATCGTTTTATATTTTGGTTAATATAAGAATTCAGCGAAATTCTATCACATTTGTTCAATTTACGTGTCTCCTATGTCAGATAGCGTATTGGGCTAAGCGGCATCTCAAAGCGCATGAAATGGCGAGTGAAATGCACTATTAATCTTCTATGGTAGGGCAATCAGAGACCCCATTAGATCATTTTATATTATGGTTAATTTAAGAATTCAGCGAAATTCTATCACATTTGTTCAATTTACATCGCTCCTATTTCAGATAGCGACTTGTGCTAAGCGGCATCTCAAAGCGCAGGAAATGGCGAGTAAAATGCACTATTAAACTTCTAGGGTAGGGCAAACAGAGACTCCATTAGATCATTTTATATTATGGTTAATTTAAGAATTCAGCGAAATTCTCTCACATTTGTTCAATTAACGTCGCTGATATTTCAGATAGCGTATTGGGCTAAGCGGCATCTCAAAGCGCAAGAAATGGCGAGTAAAATGCACTATTAAACTTCTAGGGTAGGGCAAACAGAGACCCGATTAGGTCATTTCATATTATGGTTAATTTAAGATTTCAGAAAAATTCTATCACATTTGTTCAATTTACGTCGCTCCAATTTCAGATAGCGTACCCGGATAGGCGGCATCTTAAAGCGCGAGGAATGGCAAGTAAAATGAACTATTAAACTTCTATGATAGGGCAATCAGAGACCCGATTAGATCATTTTATATTTGGTTAATATAAGAATTCAGCGAAATTCTATCACATTTGTTTAATTTACGTCGCTCCTATTTCAGATAGCGTATTGGGATAAGCGGCATCTCAAAGCGCATGAAATGCTGAGTAAAATGCGCTATTAAACTTCTAGGGTAGGGCAATCAGAGACCCGATTAGATCATTTTATATTATGGTTAATATAAGAATTCAGCGTGATTCTATCGCATTTGTTCAACTTACGTCGCTCCTATTTCAGATAGCGTACTGGGCTAGGCGGCATCTTAAAGCGCGTGGAATGGCGAGCAAAATGCACTCTTAGTCTTCTATGATAGGGCAATCAGAGTCCCGATTAGATCATTTTATATTACGGTTAATATAAGAATTCAGCGTAATTCTATCACATTTGTTCAACATACGTCGCTCCTATTTCAGATAGTGTACTGTGCTAGGCGGCATCTTAAAGCGCGTGGAAGGGCGAGTAAAATGCACTACTAAACTTCTATGATAGGGCAATCAGAGTCCCGTTTAGATCATTTTATATTATGGTTAATTTAAGAATTCAGCGAAATTCTATCACATTTGTTCAATTTACATCGCTCCTATTTCAGATAGCGTACTGGGCTAGGCGGCATCTTAAAGCGCGTGGAATGGCGAGCAAAATGCACTCTTAATCTTCTATGACAGGGCAATCAGAGACCCGATTAGATCATTTTATATTTTGGTTAATATAAGAATTCAGCGAAATTCTATCACATTTGTTCAATTTACGTCGCTCCTATTTCAGATAGCGTATTGGGCCTAGCGGCATCTCAAAGCGCAAGAAATGGCGTGTAAAATGCACTATTAAACTTCTAGGGTAGGGCAAACAGAGACCCCATTAGATCATTTTATATTATGGTTAATTTAAGAATTCAGCGAAATTCTATCACATTTGTTCAATTTACGTTGCACCTATTTCAGATAGCGTACTGGGCGAGGCGGCATCTTAAAGCGCGTGCAATGACGAGTAAAATGCACTACTAAACTTCTATGATAGGGCAATCAGAGTCCCGTTTAGATCATTTTATATTATGGTTAATTTAAGAATTCAGCGAAATTCTATCACATTTGTTCAATTTACATCGCTCCTATTTCAGATAGCGTACTGGGCTAGGCGGCATCTTAAAGCGCGTGGAATGGCGAGCAAAATGCACTCTTAATCTTCTATGACAGGGCAATCAGAGACCCGATTAGATCATTTTATATTTTGGTTAATATAAGAATTCAGCGAAATTCTATCACATTTGTTCAATTTACGTCGCTCCTATTTCAGATAGCGTATTGGGCCTAGCGGCATCTCAAAGCGCAAGAAATGGCGAGTAAAATGCACTATTAAACTTCTAGGGTAGGGCAAACAGAGACCCCATTAGATCATTTTATATTATGGTTAATTTAAGAATTCAGCGAAATTCTATCACATTTGTTCAATTTACGTTGCTCCTATTTCAGATAGCGTACTGGGCGAGGCGGCATCTTAAAGCGCGTGCAATGACGAGTAAAATGCACTATTAAACTTCTATGATAGGGCAAACAGAGACCCGATTAGATCATTTTATATTATGTTTAATTTAAGAATTCAGCCAAATTCTATCACATTTGTTCAATTTACGTCGCTCCTATTTCAGATAGCGTACTGGGCTAGGCGGCATCTTAAAGCGCGTGGAATGGCGAGCAAAATGCACTCTTAAACTTCTATGATAGCGCAATCAGAGACCCGTTTAGATCATTTTATATTTTGGTTAATATAAGAATTCAGCGAAATTCTATCACATTTGTTCAATTTACGTCGCTCCTATTGCGGATAGCGTATTGGGCTAAGCGGCATCTCAAAGCGCAAGATATGGCGAGTGAAATGCACTATTAATCTTCTAGGGTAGGGCAAACAGAGACCCCATTAGATCATTTTATATTATGGTTAATTTAAGAATTCAGCGAAATTCTATCACATTTGTTCAATTTACGTCGCTCCTATTTCAGATAGCGTACCCGGATAGGCGGCATCGTAAAGCGCGAGGAATGGCGAGTAAAATGAACTATTAAACTTCTATGATAGGGCAATCAGAGACCCGATTAGATCATTTTATATTTTGGTTAATATAAGAATTCAGCGAAATTCTATCACATTTGTTTAATTTACGTCGCTCCTATTTCAGATAGCGTATTGGGATAAGCGGCATCTCAAAGCGCATGAAATGCTGAGTAATATGCGCTATTAAACTTCTAGGGTAGGGCAATCAGAGACCCGATTAGATCTTTTATATTATGGTTAATATAAGAATTCAGCGTGATTCTATCGCATTTGTTCAACTTACGTCGCTCCTATTTCAGATAGCGTACTGGGCTAGGCGGCATCTTAAAGCGCGTGGAATGGCGAGCAAAATGCACTCTTAGTCTTCTATGATAGGGCAATCAGAGTCCCGATTAGATCATTTTATATTACGGTTAATATAAGAATTCAGCGTAATTCTATCACATTTGTTCAACATACGTCGCTCCTATTTCAGATAGTGTACTGTGCTAGGCGGCATCTTAAAGCGCGTGGAAGGGCGAGTAAAATGCACTACTAAACTTCTATGATAGGGCAATCAGAGTCCCGTTTAGATCATTTTATATTATGGTTAATTTAAGAATTCAGCGAAATTCTATCACATTTGTTCAATTTACATCGCTCCTATTTCAGATAGCGTACTGGGCTAGGCGGCATCTTAAAGCGCGTGGAATGGCGAGCAAAATGCACTCTTAATCTTCTATGACAGGGCAATCAGAGACCCGATTAGATCATTTTATATTTTGGTTAATATAAGAATTCAGCGAAATTCTATCACATTTGTTCAATTTACGTCGCTCCTATTTCAGATAGCGTATTGGGCCTAGCGGCATCTCAAAGCGCAAGAAATGGCGAGTAAAATGCACTATTAAACTTCTAGGGTAGGGCAAACAGAGACCCCATTAGATCATTTTATATTATGGTTAATTTAAGAATTCAGCGAAATTCTATCACATTTGTTCAATTTACGTTGCTCCTATTTCAGATAGCGTACTGGGCGAGGCGGCATCTTAAAGCGCGTGCAATGACGAGTAAAATGCACTATTAAACTTCTATGATAGGGCAATCAGAGACCCGATTAGATCATCTTATATTTTGGTTAATATAAGCATTCAGCGAAATTCTATCACATTTGTTCAATTTACGTCGTTCCTATTTCAGATAGCGTACTGGGCTAGGCGGCATCTTAAAGCGTGTGTAATGGCGAGTAAAATGAACTATTAAACTTCTATGATAGGGCAATCAGAGACCCGATTAGATCATTTTATATTTTGGTTAATATAAGAATTCAGCGAAATTCTATCACATTTGTTCAATTTACGTCGCTCCAATTTCAGATAGCTTATTGGGCTAAGCGGCATCGCAAAGCGCATGAATTGACGAGTGAAATGCACTATTATACTTCTTGGGTAGGGCGAACAAAGACCCGATTAGATCATTATACATTAAGGTTAATATAAGAATTCAGCGAAATTCTATCACATTTGTTCAATTTACATCGCTCCTATTTCAGATAGCGACTTGTGCTAAGCGGCATCTCAAAGCGCAGGAAATGGCGAGTAAAATGCACTATTAAACTTCTAGGGTAGGGTAAACAGAGACCCCATTAGATCATTTTATATTATGGTTAATTTAAGAATTCAGCGAAATTCTCTCACATTTGTTCAATTTACGTCGCTGATATTTCAGATAGCGTATTGGGCTAAGCGGCATCTCAAAGCGCAAGAAATGGCGAGTAAAATGCACTATTAAACTTCTAGGGTAGGGCAAACAGAGACCCGATTAGGTCATTTCATATTATGGTTAATTTAAGAATTCAGAAAAATTCTATCACATTTGCTCAATTTACGTCGCTCCTATTTCAGATAGCGTACCCGGCTAGGCGGCATCTTAAAGCGCGAGGAATGGCGAGTAAAATGCACTATTAAACTTCTATGATAGGACAATCAGAGACCCGATTAAATCACTTTATATTTTGGTTAATATAAGAATTCAGCGAAATTCTATCACATTTGTTCAATTTACATCGCTCCTATTTCAGATAGCGACTTGTGCTAAGCGGCATCTCAAAGCGCAAGAAATGGCGAGTAAAATGCACTATTAAACTTCTAGGGTAGGGCAAACTGAGACCCGATTAGGTCATTTCATATTATGGTTAATTTAAGAATTCAGCGAAATTCTATCACATTTGTTCAAGTTACATCGCTCCTATTTCAGATAGCTTATTGGGCTAAGCGGCATCTCAAAGCGCATGAAATGGCGAGTAAAATGCACTATTAAACTTCTAGGATAAGGTAAACAGAGACCCGATTAGATCATTTTATATTACGGTTAATATAAGAATTCAGCGTAATTCTGTCACATTTGTTCAAGTTACGTAGCTCCTATTTCAGATAGCGTACTGGGCTAGGCGGCAACTTAAACCGCGCGGAATGGCGAGTAAAATGCACTATTAAACTTCTATGATAGGGCAATCAGACACCCGATTAGTTCATTTTATATTTTGGTTAATATAAGAATCCAGCGAAATTCTATAACATTTGTTCAATTTACGTCGCTCCTATTTCAGATAGCGTATTGGGCTAAGCGGCATCTCAAAGCGCACGAAAGGGCGAGTAAAATGCACTATTAAACTTCTAGGGTGGGGCAAGCAGAGACCCGATCAGATCATTTTATATTACGGTTAATATAAGAATTCAGCGAAGTTCTATCACATTTGTTCAATTTACGTCGCTCCTATTTCAGATAGCTTATTGGGCTAAGCGGCAACTCAGAGCGCATGAAATGTCGAGTGAAATGCACTGTTAAACTTGTAGGGTAGGGCGAACAAAGACCCGATTAGATCATTTTACATTATGGTAAATAAAAGAATTCAGCGAAATTCTATCACATTTGTTCAATTTACGTCGCTCCTATTTCAGATAGCGTACTGGGCTAGGCGGCATCTCAAAGCGCGTGGAATGGCGAGTAAAATGCACTATTAAACTTCTATGATAGGGCAATCAGAGACCCGATTAGTTCATTTTATATTTTGGTTAATATAAGAATCCAGCGAAATTCTATCACATTTGTTCAATTTACGTCGCTCCTATTTCAGATGGCGTATTGGGCTAAGCGGCAACTTAAACCGCGTGGAATGGCGAGTAAAATGCACTATTAAACTTCTATGATAGGGCAATCAGAGACCCGATTAGTTCATTTTATATTTTGGTTAATATAAGAATCCAGCGAAATTCTATCACATTTGTTCAATTTACGTCGCTCCTATTTCAGATGGCGTATTGGGCTAAGCGGCATCTCAAAGCGCGCGAAAGGGCGAGTAAAATGCACTATTAAACTTCTCGGGTGGGGCAAGCAGAGACCCGATCAGATCATTTTATATTACGGTTAATATAAGAATTCAGCGAAGTTCTATCACATTTGTTCAATTTACGTCGCTCCTATTTCAGATAGCTTATTGGGCTGAGCGGCAACTCAGAGCGCATGAAATGTCGAGTGAAATGCACTGTTAAACTTCTAGGGTAGGGCGAACAAAGACCCGATTAGATCATTTTACATTAAGGTTAAAATAAGAATTCAGCGAAATTCTATCACTTTTGTTCAATTTACGTCGCTCCTATTTCAGATAGCGTATTGGGCTAAGCGGCATCTCAAAGCGCAAGAAATGGCGAGTAAAATGCACTATTAAACTTCTAGGATAAGGCAAACAGAGACCCGATTAGATCATTTTATATTACGGTTAATATAAGAATTCAGCGTAATTCTGTGACATTTGTTCAACTTACGTAGCTCCTATTTCAGATAGCGTGCTGGGCTAGGCGGCTACTTAAAGCGCGAGGAATGGCGAGTAAAATGAACTATTAAACTTCAATGATAGGGCAATCAGAGACCCGATTAGATCATTTTATATTTTGGTTAATATAAGAATTCAGCGAAATTCTATCACATTTGTTTAATTTACGTCGCTCCTATTTCAGATAGCGTATTGGGATAAGCGGCATCTCAAAGCGCATGAAATGCTGAGTAAAATGCGCTATTAAACTTCTAGGGTAGGGCAATCAGAGACCCGATTAGATCTTTTATATTATGGTTAATATAAGAATTCAGCGTGATTCTATCGCATTTGTTCAACTTACGTCGCTCCTATTTCAGATAGCGTACTGGGCTAGGCGGCATCTTAAAGCGCGTGGAATGGCGAGCAAAATGCACTCTTAGTCTTCTATGATAGGGCAATCAGAGTCCCGATTAGATCATTTTATATTACGGTTAATATAAGAATTCAGCGTAATTCTATCACATTTGTTCAACATACGTCGCTCCTATTTCAGATAGCGTACTCTGCTAGCCGGCATCTTAAAGCGCGTGGAAGGGCGAATAAAATGCACGACTAAGCTTCTATGATAGGGCAATCAGAGTCCCGTTTAGATCATTTTATATTATGGTTAATTTAAGAATTCAGCGAAATTCTATCACATTTGTTCAATTTACATCGCTCCTATTTCAGATAGCGTACTGGGCTAGGCGGCATCTTAAAGCGCGTGGAATGGCGAGCAAAATGCACTCTTAATCTTCTATGACAGGGCAATCAGAGAACCGATTAGATCATTTTATATTTTGGTTAATTTAAGAATTCAGCGAAATTCTATCACATTTGTTCAATTTACGTCGCTCCTATTTCAGATAGCGTATTGGGCCTAGCGGCATCTCAAAGCGCAAGAAATGGCGAGTAAAATGCACTATTAAACTTCTAGGGTAGGGCAAACAGAGACCCCATTAGATCATTTTATATTATGGTTAATTTAAGAATTCAGCGAAATTCTATCACATTTGTTCAATTTACGTTGCTCCTATTTCAGATAGCGTACTGGGCGAGGCGGCATCTTAAAGCGCGTGCAATGACGAGTAAAATGCACTATTAAACTTCTATGATAGGGCAAACAGAGACCCGATTAGATCATTTTATATTATGTTTAATTTAAGAATTCAGCCAAATTCTATCACATTTGTTCAGTTTACGTCGCTCCTATTTCAGATAGCGTACTGGGCTAGGCGGCATCTTAAAGCGCGTGGAATGGCGAGCAAAATGCACTCTTAAACTTCTATGATAGCGCAATCAGAGACCCGTTTAGATCATTTTATATTTTGGTTAATATAAGAATTCAGCGAAATTCTATCACATTTGTTCAATTTACGTCGCTCCTATTGCGGATAGCGTATTGGGCTAAGCGGCATCTCAAAGCGCAAGATATGGCGAGTGAAATGCACTATTAATCTTCTAGGGTAGGGCAAACAGAGACCCCATTAGATCATTTTATATTATGGTTAATTTAAGAATTCAGCGAAATTCTATCACATTTGTTCAATTTACGTCGCTCCTATTTCAGATAGCGTACCCGGATAGGCGGCATCGTAAAGCGCGAGGAATGGCGAGTAAAATGAACTATTAAACTTCTATGATAGGGCAATCAGAGACCCGATTAGATCATTTTATATTTTGGTTAATATAAGAATTCAGCGAAATTCTATCACATTTGTTTAATTTACGTCGCTCCTATTTCAGATAGCGTATTGGGATAAGCGGCATCTCAAAGCGCATGAAATGCTGAGTAAAATGCGCTATTAAACTTCTAGGGTAGGGCAATCAGAGACCCGATTAGATCTTTTATATTATGGTTAATATAAGAATTCAGCGTGATTCTATCGCATTTGTTCAACTTACGTCGCTCCTATTTCAGATAGCGTACTGGGCTAGGCGGCATCTTAAAGCGCGTGGAATGGCGAGCAAAATGCACTCTTAGTCTTCTATGATAGGGCAATCAGAGTCCCGATTAGATCATTTTATATTACGGTTAATATAAGAATTCAGCGTAATTCTATCACATTTGTTCAACTTACGTCGCTCCTATTTCAGATAGTGTACTGTGCTAGGCGGCATCTTAAAGCGCGTGGAAGGGCGAGTAAAATGCACTACTAAACTTCTATGATAGGGCAATCAGAGTCCCGTTTAGATCATTTTATATTATGGTTAATTTAAGAATTCAGCGAAATTCTATCACATTTGTTCAATTTACATCGCTCCTATTTCAGATAGCGTACTGGGCTAGGCGGCATCTTAAAGCGCGTGGAATGGCGAGCAAAATGCACTCTTAATCTTCTATGACAGGGCAATCAGAGAACCGATTAGATCATTTTATATTTTGGTTAATTTAAGAATTCAGCGAAATTCTATCACATTTGTTCAATTTACGTCGCTCCTATTTCAGATAGCGTATTGGGCCTAGCGGCATCTCAAAGCGCAAGAAATGGCGAGTAAAATGCACTATTAAACTTCTAGGGTAGGGCAAACAGAGACCCCATTAGATCATTTTATATTATGGTTAATTTAAGAATTCAGCGAAATTCTATCACATTTGTTCAATTTACGTTGCTCCTATTTCAGATAGCGTACTGGGCGAGGCGGCATCTTAAAGCGCGTGCAATGACGAGTAAAATGCACTATTAAACTTCTATGATAGGGCAAACAGAGACCCGATTAGATCATTTTATATTATGTTTAATTTAAGAATTCAGCCAAATTCTATCACATTTGTTCAATTTACGTCGCTCCTATTTCAGATAGCGTACTGGGCTAGGCGGCATCTTAAAGCGCGTGGAATGGCGAGCAAAATGCACTCTTAAACTTCTATGATAGCGCAATCAGAGACCCGTTTAGATCATTTTATATTTTGGTTAATATAAGAATTCAGCGAAATTCTATCACATTTGTTCAATTTACGTCGCTCCTATTGCGGATAGCGTATTGGGCTAAGCGGCATCTCAAAGCGCAAGATATGGCGAGTGAAATGCACTATTAATCTTCTAGGGTAGGGCAAACAGAGACCACATTAGATCATTTTATATTATGGTTAATTTAAGAATTCAGCGAAATTCTATCACATTTGTTCAATTTACGTCGCTCCTATTTCAGATAGCGTACCCGGATAGGCGGCATCGTAAAGCGCGAGGAATGGCGAGTAAAATGAACTATTAAACTTCTATGATAGGGCAATCAGAGACCCGATTAGATCATTTTATATTTTGGTTAATATAAGAATTCAGCGAAATTCTATCACATTTGTTTAATTTACGTCGCTCCTATTTCAGATAGCGTATTGGGATAAGCGGCATCTCAAAGCGCATGAAATGCTGAGTAAAATGCGCTATTAAACTTCTAGGGTAGGGCAATCAGAGACCCGATTAGATCTTTTATATTATGGTTAATATAAGAATTCAGCGTGATTCTATCGCATTTGTTCAACTTACGTCGCTCCTATTTCAGATAGCGTACTGGGCTAGGCGGCATCTTAAAGCGTGTGGAATGGCGAGCAAAATGCACTCTTAGTCTTCTATGATAGGGCAATCAGAGTCCCGATTAGATCATTTTATATTACGGTTAATATAAGAATTCAGCGTAATTCTATCACATTTGTTCAACATACGTCGCTCCTATTTCAGATAGTGTACTGTGCTAGGCGGCATCTTAAAGCGCGTGGAAGGGCGAGTAAAATATACTACTAAACTTCTATGATAGGGCAATCAGAGTCCCGTTTAGATCATTTTATATTATGGTTAATTTAAGAATTCAGCGAAATTCTATCACATTTGTTCAATTTACATCGCTCCTATTTCAGATAGCGTACTGGGCTAGGCGGCATCTTAAAGCGCGTGGAATGGCGAGCAAAATGCACTCTTAATCTTCTATGACAGGGCAATCAGAGACCCGATTAGATCATTTTATATTTTGGTTAATATAAGAATTCAGCGAAATTCTATCACATTTGTTCAATTTACGTCGCTCCTATTTCAGATAGCGTATTGGGCCTAGCGGCATCTCAAAGCGCAAGAAATGGCGAGTAAAATGCACTATTAAACTTCTAGGGTAGGGCAAACAGAGACCCCATTAGATCATTTTATATTATGGTTAATTTAAGAATTCAGCGAAATTCTATCACATTTGTTCAATTTACGTTGCTCCTATTTCAGATAGCGTACTGGGCGAGGCGGCATCTTAAAGCGCGTGCAATGACGAGTAAAATGCACTATTAAGCTTCTATGATAGGGCAATCAGAGACCCGATTAGATCATCTTATATTTTGGTTAATATAAGCATTCAGCGAAATTCTATCACATTTGTTCAATTTACGTCGTTCCTATTTCAGATAGCGTACTGGGCTAGGCGGCATCTTAAAGCGTGTGTAATGGCGAGTAAAATGAACTATTAAACTTCTATGATAGGGCAATCAGAGACCCGATTAGATCATTTTATATTTTGGTTAATATAAGAATTCAGCGAAATTCTATCACATTTGTTCAATTTACGTCGCTCCAATTTCAGATAGCTTATTGGGCTAAGCGGCATCGCAAAGCGCATGAATTGACGAGTGAAATGCACTATTATACTTCTTGGGTAGGGCGAACAAAGACCCGATTAGATCATTATACATTAAGGTTAATATAAGAATTCAGCGAAATTCTATCACATTTGTTCAATTTACATCGCTCCTATTTCAGATAGCGACTTGTGCTAAGCGGCATCTCAAAGCGCAGGAAATGGCGAGTAAAATGCACTATTAAACTTCTAGGGTAGGGTAAACAGAGACCCTATTAGATCATTTTATATTATGGTTAATTTAAGAATTCAGCGAAATTCTCTCACATTTGTTCAATTTACGTCGCTGATATTTCAGATAGCGTATTGGGCTAAGCGGCATCTCAAAGCGCAAGAAATGGCGAGTAAAATGCACTATTAAACTTCTAGGGTAGGGCAAACAGAGACCCGATTAGGTCATTTCATATTATGGTTAATTTAAGAATTCAGAAAAATTCTATCACATTTGCTCAATTTACGTCGCTCCTGTTTCAGATAGCGTACCCGGCTAGGCGGCATCTTAAAGCGCGAGGAATGGCGAGTAAAATGCACTGTTAAACTTCTATGATAGGGCAATCAGAGACCCGATTAAATCACTTTATATTTTGGTTAATATAAGAATTCAGCGAAATTCTATCACATTTGTTCAATTTACATCGCTCCTATTTCAGATAGCGAGTTGTGCTAAGCGGCATCTCAAAGCGCAAGAAATGGCGAGTAAAATGCACTATTAAACTTCTAGGGTAGGGCAAACAGAGACCCGATTAGGTCATTTCATATTATGGTTAATTTAAGAATTCAGCGAAATTCTATCACATTTGTTCAAGTTACATCGCTCCTATTTCAGATAGCTTATTGGGCTAAGCGGCATCTCAAAGCGCATGAAATGGCGAGTAAAATGCACTATTAAACTTCTAGGATAAGGTAAACAGAGACCCGATTAGATCATTTTATATTACGGTTAATATAAGAATTCAGCGTAATTCTGTCACATTTGTTCAAGTTACGTAGCTCCTATTTCAGATAGCGTACTGGGCTAGGCGGCAACTTAAACCGCGCGGAATGGCGAGTAAAATGCACTATTAAACTTCTATGATAGGGCAATCAGACACCCGATTAGTTCATTTTATATTTTGGTTAATATAAGAATCCAGCGAAATTCTATAACATTTGTTCAATTTACGTCGCTCCTATTTCAGATAGCGTATTGGGCTAAGCGGCATCTCAAAGCGCACGAAAGGGCGAGTAAAATGCACTATTAAACTTCTAGGGTGGGGCAAGCAGAGACCCGATCAGATCATTTTATATTACGGTTAATATAAGAATTCAGCGAAGTTCTATCACATTTGTTCAATTTACGTCGCTCCTATTTCAGATAGCGTATTGGGCTAAGCGGCAACTCAGAGCGCATGAAATGTCGAGTGAAATGCACTGTTAAACTTGTAGGGTAGGGCGAACAAAGACCCGATTAGATCATTTTACATTATGGTAAATAAAAGAATTCAGCGAAATTCTATCACATTTGTTCAATTTACGTCGCTCCTATTTCAGATAGCGTACTGGGCTAGGCGGCATCTCAAAGCGCGTGGAATGGCGAGTAAAATGCACTATTAAACTTCTATGATAGGGCAATCAGAGACCCGATTAGTTCATTTTATATTTTGGTTAATATAAGAATCCAGCGAAATTCTATCACATTTGTTCAATTTACGTCGCTCCTATTTCAGATGGCGTATTGGGCTAAGCGGCAACTTAAACCGCGTGGAATGGCGAGTAAAATGCACTATTAAACTTCTATGATAGGTCAATCAGAGACCCGATTAGTTCATTTTATATTTTGGTTAATATAAGAATCCAGCGAAATTCTATCACATTTGTTCAATTTACGTCGCTCCTATTTCAGATGGCGTATTGGGCTAAGCGGCATCTCAAAGCGCACGAAAGGGCGAGTAAAATGCACTATTAAACTTCTAGGGTGGGGCAAGCAGAGACCCGATCAGATCATTTTATATTACGGTTAATATAAGAATTCAGCGAAGTTCTATCACATTTGTTCAATTTACGTCGCTCCTATTTCAGATAGCTTATTGGGCTGAGCGGCAACTCAGAGCGCATGAAATGTCGAGTGAAATGCACTGTTAAACTTCTAGGGTAGGGCGAACAAAGACCCGATTAGATCATTTTACATTAAGGTTAAAATAAGAATTCAGCGAAATTCTATCACTTTTGTTCAATTTACGTCGCTCCTATTTCAGATAGCGTATTGGGCTAAGCGGCATCTCAAAGCGCAAGAAATGGCGAGTAAAATGCACTATTAAACTTCTAGGATAAGGCAAACAGAGACCCGATTAGATCATTTTATATTACGGTTAATATAAGAATTCAGCGTAATTCTGTGACATTTGTTCAACTTACGTAGCTCCTATTTCAGATAGCGTGCTGGGCTAGGCGGCTACTTAAAGCGCGTGGAATGGCGAGTAAAATGCACTGTTAAACTTCTATGATAGGGCAATCAGAGACCCGATAAGATCATTTTATATTTTGGTTAATATAAGAATTCAGCGAAATTCTATCACATTTGTTCAATTTACGTCGCTCCTATTTCAGATAGCTTATTGGGCTAAGCGGCATCGCAAAGCGCATGAATTGACGAGTACAATGCACTATTAAACTTCTTGGGTAGGGCGAACAGAGACCCGATTACATCATTTTATATTATGGTTAATTTAAGAATTCAGCAAAATTCTATCACATTTGTTCAATTTACGTCGCTCCTATTTCAGATAGCGTACTGGGCGAGGCGGTATCTTAAAGCGCGAGGAATGACGAGTAAAATGCTCTATTAAACTTCTATGATAGGGCAATCAGAGACCCGATTAGATCATTTTATATTTTGGTTAATATAAGAATTCAGCGAAATTCTATCACATTTGTTCAATTTACGTCGCTCCTATTTCAGATAGCTTATTGGGCTAAGCGGCATCTCAAAGCGCATGAAGTGGCGAGTAAAATGCACTATTAAACTTCTAGGGTTGGGCGAACAAAGACCCGATTAGATCATTTTACATTAAGGTTAATATAAGAATTCAGCGAAATTCTATCACATTTGTTCAATTTACATCGCTCCTATTTCAGATAGCGACTTGTGCTAAGCGGCATCTCAAAGCGCAAGAAATGGCGAGTAAAATGCACTATTAAACATCTAGGGTAGGGCAATCAGAGACCCGATTAGATCATTTTATATTACGGTTAACATAAGAATTCAGCGAAATTCTATCACATTTGTTCAATTTACGTCGCTCCTATTTCAGATAGCGTATTGGGCTAAGCGGCATCTCAAAGCGCATGGAATGGCGAGTGAAATGCACTCTTAAACTTCTAGGGTAGGGCGAACAGACACCCGATTAGAACATTTTACGTTAAGGTTAATATAAGAATTCAGCGTAATTCTATCACATTTGTTCAATTTACGTTGCTGATATTTCAGATAGCGTATTGGGCTAAGCGGCATCTCTAAGCGCATGAAATGGCGAGTGAAATGCACTATTAAACTTCTAGGGTAGGGCGAACAGAGACCCGATTAGATCATTTTATATTATGGTTAATTTAAGAATTCAGCAAAATTCTATCACATTTGTACAATTTACGTCGCTCCTATTTCAGATAGCGTACTGGGCTAGGCGGCATCTCAAAGCGCATGAAATGGCGAGTCAAATGCACTACAAAACTTGTATGATAGGGAAATCAGAGACCCGATTAGATTATTTTATATTTTGGTTAATATAATAATTCAGCGAAATTCTCTCACATTTGTTCAATTTACGTCGCTGATATTTCAGATAGCGTATTGGACTAAGCGGCATCTCAAAGCGCAAGAAATGTCGAGTAAAATGCACTATTAAACTTCTATGATAGGGCACTCAGAGACCCGATTAGATCATTTTATATTTTGGTTAATATAAGAATTCAGCGAAATTCTATCACATTTGTTCAATTTACGTCGCTCCTATTGCGGATAGCGTATTGGGCTAAGCGGCATCTCAAAGCGCAAGATATGGCGAGTGAAATGCACTATTAATCTTCTAGGGTAGGGCAATCAGAGACCCCATTAGATAATTTTATATTATGGTTAATTTAAGAATTCAGCGAAATTCTATCACATTTGTTCAATTTACGTCGCTCCTATTTCAGATAGCGTACCCGGATAGGCGGCATCGTAAAGCGCGAGGAATGGCGAGTAAAATGAACTATTAAACTTCTATGATAGGGCAATCAGAGACCCGATTAGATCATTTTATATTTTGGTTAATATAAGAATTCAGCGAAATTCTATCACATTTGTTTAATTTACGTCGCTCCTATTTCAGATAGCGTATTGGGATAAGCGGCATCTCAAAGCGCATGGAATGCTGAGTAAAATGCGCTATTAAACTTCTAGGGTAGGGCAATCAGAGACCCGATTAGATCATTTTATATTATGGTTAATTTAAGGATTCAGCAAAATTCTATCACATTTGTTCAATTTACGTCGTTCCTATTTCAGATAGCATACTGGGCTAGGCGGCATCTTAAAGCGCGTGGAATGGCGAGTAAAATGCACTATTAAACTTCTATGATAGGGCAATCAGAGACCCGATTAGATCATTTTATATTGTTGTTAATTTAAGAATTCAGCGAAATTCTATCACATTTGTTCAATTTACATCGCTCCTATTTCAGATAGCGTATTGGGCTAAGCGGTATCTCAAAGCGCAAGATATGGCGAGTAAAATGCACTATTAAACTTCTATGGTAATGCAAACAGAGACCCGATCAGATCATTTTATATTACGGTTAATATAAGAATTCAGCGTAATTCTATCACATTTGTTCAATTTACGTCGATCCTATTTCAGATAGCTTATTGGGCTAAGCGGCATCTCAAAGCGCATGAAGTGGCGAGTAAAATGCACTATTAAACTTCTAGGGTAGGGCGAACAAAGACCCGATTAGATTATTTTACATTAAGGTTAATATAAGAATTCAGCGAAATTCTATCACATTTGTTCAATTTATATCGCTCCTATTTCAGATAGCGACTTGTGCCAAGCGGCATCTCAAAGCGCATGAAATGGCCAGTAAAATGCACTATTAAACTTCTAGGATAAGGCAAACGGAGACCCGATTAGACCATTTCATATTACGGTTAATATAAGAATTCAGGGTTATTCTATCACATTTGTTCAACTTACGTCGCTCATATTTCAGATAGCGTACTGGGCTAGGCGGCATCTTAAAGCGCGTGAAATGGCGAGCAAAATGCACTATTAAACTTCTATGATAGCGCAATCAGAGACCCGTTTAGATCATTTTATATTTTGGTTAATATAAGAATTCAGCGAAATTCTATCACATTTGTTCAATTTACGTCGCTTCTATTGCGGATAGCGTATTGGGCTAAGCGGCATCTCAAAGCGCAAGATATGGCGAGTGAAATGCACTATTAATCTTCTAGGGTAGGGCAATCAGAGACCCCATTAGATCATTTTATATTATGGTTAATTTAAGAATTCAGCGAAATTCTATCACATTTGTTCAATTTACATCGCTCCTATTTCAGATAGCGTATTGGGCTAAGCGGCATCTCAATGCGCATGAAATGGCCAGTAAAATACACTATTAAACTTCTAGGATAAGGCAAACGGAGACCCGATTAGACCATTTCATATTACGGTTAATATAAGAATTCAGCGTAATTCTATCACATTTGTTCAACATACGTCGCTCCTATTTCAGATAGTGTACTGGGCTAGGCGGCATCTTAAAGCGCGTGGAAGGGCGAGCAAAATGCACTACTAAACTTCTATGATAGGGCAATCAGAGTCCCGTTTAGATCATTTTATATTTTGTTTAATATAAGATTTCAGGGAAATTCTATCACAATTGTTCAATTTACATCGCTCCTACTTCAGATAGCGACTTGTGCTAAGCGGCATCTCAAAGCGCAGGAAATGGCGAGTAAAATGCATTATTAAACTTCTAGGGTAGGGCAAACAGACACTCCATTAGATCATTTTATATTATGGTTAATTTAAGAATTCAGCGAAATTCTCTCACATTTGTTCAATTTACGTCGCTGATATTTCAGATAGCGTATTGGGCTAAGCGGCATCTCAAAGCGCAAGAAATGGCGAGTAAAATGCACTATTAAACTTCTAGGGTGGGGCAAACAGAGACCCGATTAGGTCATTTCATATTATGGTTAATTTAAGAATTCAGAAAAATTCTATCACATTTCTTCAACTTACGTCGCTCCTATTTCAGATAGCGTACCCGGACAGGCGGCATCTTAAAGCGCGAGGAATGGCGAGTAAAATGAACTATTAAACTTCTATGATAGGGCAATCAGAGACCCGATTAGATCATTTTATATTTTGGTTAATATAAGAATTCAGCGAAATTCTATCACATTTGTTCAATTTACATCGCTCCTATTTCAGATAGCGACTTGTGCTAAGCGGCATCTCAAAGCGCAGGAAATGGCGAGTAAAATGCACCATTAAACTTCTAGGGTAGGGCAAACAGAGACCCCATTAGATCATTTTATATTATGGTTAATTTAAGAATTCAGCGAAATTCTCTCACATTTGTTCAATTTACGTCGCTGATATTTCAGATAGCGTTTGGGCTAAGCGGCATATCAAAGCGCAAGAAATGGCGAGTAAAATGCACTATTAAACTTCTAGGGTAGGGCAAACAGAGACCCGATTAGGTCATTTCATATTATGGTTAATTTAAGAATTCAGAAAAATTCTATCACATTTCTTCAACTTACGTCGCTCCTATTTCAGATAGCGTACCCGGATAGGCGGCATCTTAAAGCGCGAGGAATGGCGAGTAAAATGCACTAATAAACTTCTATGATAGGGCAATCAGAGACCCGATTAGATCATTTTATATTTTGGTTAATATAAGAATTCAGCGAAATTCTATCACATTTGTTCAATTTACGTCGCTCCTATTTCAGATAGCTTATTGGGCTAAGCGGCAACTCAAAGCGCATGAAATGACAAGTGAAATGCACCATTAAACTTCAAGGGTAGGGCGAACAAAGACCCGATTAGATCATTTTACATTAAGGTTAATATAAGAATTCAGCGAAATTCTATCACATTTGTTCAATTTACATCGCTCCTATTTCAGATAGCGACTTGTGTTAAGCGTCATCTCAAAGCGCAAGAAATGGCGAGTAAAATGCACTATTAAACTTCTAGGATAAGGCAAACAGAGACCCGATTAGATCATTTTATATTACGGTTAATATAAGAATTCAGCGTAATTCTGTGACATTTGTTCAACTTACGTAGCTCCTATTTCAGATAGCGTACTGGGCTAGGCGGCAACTTAAAGCGCGTGGAATGGCGAGTAAAATGCGTTATTAAACTTCTATGATAGGGCAATCAGAGACCCGATTAGATCATTTTATATTTTGGTTAATATAAGAATTCAGCGAAATTCTATCACATTTGTTCGATTTACGTCGCTCCTATTTCAGATAGCGTATTGGGCTAAGCGGCATCTCTAAGCGCATGAATAACTAGTGAAATGCACTATTAAACTTCTAGGGTAGGGCGAACAAAGACCCGATTAGATCATTTTACATTAAGGTTAATATAAGAATTCAGCGTAACTCTGTCACATTTGTTCAATTTACGTCGCTCCTATTTCAGAAAGCGTAGTGGGCTAAGCGGCATCTCAAAGCGCAAGAAATGGCGAGTAAACTGCACTATTAAACTTCTAGGGTAGGGCAAACAGAGACCAGTTTAGATCATTTTATATTATGGTTAATTTAAGAATTCAGAAAAATTCTATCACATTTGTTCAATTTACGTCGCTCCTATTTCAGATAGCGTACCCGGATAGGCGGCATCTTAAAGCGCGAGGAATGGCGAGTAAAATGAACTATTAAACTTCTATGATAGGGCAATCAGAGACCCGATTAGATCATTTTATATTTTGGTTAATATAAGAATTCAGCGAAATTCTATCACATTTGTTTAATTTACGTCGCTCCTATTTCAGATAGCGTATTGGGATAAGCGGTATCTCAAAGCGCATGAAATGCTGAGTAAAATGCGCTATTAAACTTCTAGGGTAGGGCAATCAGAGACCCGATTAGATCATTTTATATTATGGTTAATTTAAGGATTCAGCAAAATTCTATCACATTTGTTCAATTTACGTCGTTCCTATTTCAGATAGCATACTGGGCTAGGCGGCAACTTAAAGCGCGCGGCATGGCGAGTAAAATGCACTATTAAACTTCTATGATAGGGCAATCAGAGACCCGATTAGATCATTTTATATTGTGGTTAATTTAAGAATTCAGCGAAATTCTATCACATTTGTTCAATTTACATCGCTCCTATTTCAGATAGCGTATTGGGCTAAGCGGCATCTCAATGCGCATGAAATGGCCAGTAAAATGCACTATTAAACTTCTAGGATAAGGCAAACGGAGACCCGATTAGACCATTTCATATTACGGTTAATATAAGAATTCAGCGTTATTCTATCACATTTGTTCAACTTACGTCGCTCCTATTTCAGATAGCGTACTGGGCTAGGCGGCATCTTAAAGCGCGTGGAATGGCGAGCAAAATGCACTCTTAATCTTCTATGATAGGGCAATCAGAGACCCGATTAGATCATTTTATATTACGGTTAATATAAGAATTCAGCGTAATTCTATCACATTTGTTCAACATACGTCGCTCCTATTTCAGATAGTGTACTGGGCTAGGCGGCATCTTAAAGCGCGTGGAAGGGCGAGTAAAATGCACCACTAAACTTCTATGATCGGGCAATCAGAGTCCCGTTTAGATCATTTTATATTATGGTTAATTTAAGAATTCAGCGAAATTCTATCACATTTGTTCAATTTACATCGCTCCTATTTCAGATAGCGTATTGGGCTAAGCGGCATCTCAATGCGCATGAAATGGCCAGTAAAATGCACTCTTAATCTTCTATGATAGGGCAATCAGAGACCCGATTAGATCATTTTATATTTTGGTTAATATAAGAATTCAGCGAAATTCTATCACATTTGTTCAATTTACGTCGCTCCTATTTCAGATAGCGTATTGGGCTAAGCGGCATCTCAAAGAGCAAGAAATGGCGAGTAAAATGCACTATTAAACTTCTAGGGTAGGGCAAACAGAGACCCCATTAGATCATTTTATATTATGGTTAATTTAAGAATTCAGCGAAATTCTATCACATTTGTTCAATTTACGTTGCTCCTATTTCAGATAGCGTACTGGGCTAGGCGGCATCTTAAAGCGCGTGCAATGACGAGTAAAATGCACTATTAAACTTCTATGATAGGGCAATCAGAGACCCGATTAGATCATTTTATATTATGGTTAATTTAAGAATTCAGCGAAATTCTATCACATTTGTTCAATTTACGTCGCTGATATTTCAGATAGCGTATTGGGCTAAGCGGCATCTCAAAGCGCAAGAAATGGCGAGTATAATGCACTATTAAACTTCTAGGGTAGGGCAAACAGAGACCCGATTAGGTCATTTCATATTATGGTTAATTTAAGAATTCAGAAAAATTCTATCACATTTGTTCAATTTACGTCGCTCCTACTTCAGATAGCGTACCCGGATAGGCGGCATCTTAAAGCGCGAGGAATGGCGAGTAAAATGAACTATTAAACTTCTATGATAGGGCAATCAGAGACCCGATTAGATCATTTTATATTTTGGTTAATATAAGAATTCAGCGAAATTCTATCACATTTGTTCAATTTACATCGCTCCTATTTCAGATAGCGACTTGTGCTAAGCGGCATCTCAAAGCGCAGGAAATGGCGAGTAAAATGCACCATTAAACTTCTAGGGTAGGGCAAACAGAGACCCCATTAGATCATTTTATATTATGGTTAATTTAAGAATTCAGCGAAATTCTCTCACATTTGTTCAATTTACGTCGCTGATATTTCAGATAGCGTTTGGGCTAAGCGGCATATCAAAGCGCAAGAAATGGCGAGTAAAATGCACTATTAAACTTCTAGGGTAGGGCAAACAGAGACCCGATTAGGTCATTTCATATTATGGTTAATTTAAGAATTCAGAAAAATTCTATCACATTTCTTCAACTTACGTCGCTCCTATTTCTGATAGCGTACCCGGATAGGCGGCATCTTAAAGCGCGAGGAATGGCGAGTAAAATGCACTAATAAACTTCTATGATAGGGCAATCAGAGACCCGATTAGATCATTTTATATTTTGGTTAATATAAGAATTCAGCGAAATTCTATCACATTTGTTCAATTTACGTCGCTCCTATTTCAGATAGCTTATTGGGCTAAGCGGCAACTCAAAGCGCATGAAATGACAAGTGAAATGCACCTTTAAACTTCAAGGGTAGGGCGAACAAAGACCCGATTAGATCATTTTACATTAAGGTTAATATAAGAATTCAGCGAAATTCTATCACATTTGTTCAATTTACATCGCTCCTATTTCAGATAGCGACTTGTGTTAAGCGTCATCTCAAAGCGCAAGAAATGGCGAGTAAAATGCACTATTAAACTTCTAGGATAAGGCAAACAGAGACCCGATTAGATCATTTTATATTACGGTTAATATAAGAATTCAGCGTAATTCTGTGACATTTGTTCAACTTACGTAGCTCCTATTTCAGATAGCGTACTGGGCTAGGCGGCAACTTAAAGCGCGTGGAATGGCGAGTAAAATGCGTTATTAAACTTCTATGATAGGGCAATCAGAGACCCGATTAGATCATTTTATATGTTGGTTAATATAAGAATTCAGCGAAATTCTATCACATTTGTTCGATTTACGTCGCTCCTATTTCAGATAGCGTATTGGGCTAAGCGGCATCTCTAAGCGCATGAATAACTAGTGAAATGCACTATTAAACTTCTAGGGTAGGGCGAACAAAGACCCGATTAGATCATTTTACATTAAGGTTAATATAAGAATTCAGCGTAACTCTGTCACATTTGTTCAATTTACGTCGCTCCTATTTCAGAAAGCGTAGTGGGCTAAGCGGCATCTCAAAGCGCAAGAAATGGCGAGTAAACTGCACTATTAAACTTCTAGGGTAGGGCAAACAGAGACCAGTTTAGATCATTTTATATTATGGTTAATTTAAGAATTCAGAAAAATTCTATCACATTTGTTCAATTTACGTCGCTCCTATTTCAGATAGCGTACCCGGATAGGCGGCATCTTAAAGCGCGAGGAATGGCGAGTAAAATGAACTATTAAACTTCTATGATAGGGCAATCAGAGACCCGATTAGATCATTTTATATTTTGGTTAATATAAGAATTCAGCGAAATTCTATCACATTTGTTTAATTTACGTCGCTCCTATTTCAGATAGCGTATTGGGATAAGCGGCATCTCAAAGCGCATGAAATGCTGAGTAAAATGCGCTATTAAACTTCTAGGGTAGGGCAATCAGAGACCCGATTAGATCATTTTATATTATGGTTAATTTAAGGATTCAGCAAAATTCTATCACATTTGTTCAATTTACGTCGTTCCTATTTCAGATAGCATACTGGGCTAGGCGGCAACTTAAAGCGCGCGGAATGGCGAGTAAAATGCACTATTAAACTTCTATGATAGGGCAATCAGAGACCCGATTAGATCATTTTATATTACGGTTAATATAAGAATTCAGCGTAATTCTATCACATTTGTTCAATTTACATCGCTCCTATTTCAGATAGCGTATTGGGCTAAGCGGCATCTCAATGCGCATGAAATGGCCAGTAAAATGCACTCTTAATCTTCTATGATAGGGCAATCAGAGACCCGATTAGATCATTTTATATTTTGGTTAATATAAGAATTCAGCGAAATTCTATCACATTTGTTCAATTTACGTCGCTCCTATTTCAGATAGCGTATTGGGCTAGGCGGCATCTTAAAGCGCGTGGAAGGGCGAGTAAAATGCACCACTAAACTTCTATGATCGGGCAATCAGAGTCCCGTTTAGATCATTTTATATTATGGTTAATTTAAGAATTCAGCGAAATTCTATCACATTTGTTCAATTTACATCGCTCCTATTTCAGATAGCGTATTGGGCTAAGCGGCATCTCAATGCGCATGAAATGGCCAGTAAAATGCACTCTTAATCTTCTATGATAGGGCAATCAGAGACCCGATTAGATCATTTTATATTTTGGTTAATATAAGAATTCAGCGAAAATCTATCACATTTGTTCAATTTACGTCGCTCCTATTTCAGATAGCGTATTGGGCTAAGCGGCATCTCAAAGAGCAAGAAATGGCGAGTAAAATGCACTATTAAACTTCTAGGGTAGGGCAAACAGAGACCCCATTAGATCATTTTATATTATGGTTAATTTAAGAATTCAGCGAAATTCTATCACATTTGTTCAATTTACGTTGCTCCTATTTCAGATAGCGTACTGGGCTAGGCGGCATCTTAAAGCGCGTGCAATGACGAGTAAAATGCACTATTAAACTTCTATAATAGGGCAATCAGAGACCCGATTAGATCATTTTATATTATGGTTAATTTAAGAATTCAGCGAAATTCTATCACATTTGTTCAATTTACGTCGCTGATATTTCAGATAGCGTATTGGGCTAAGCGGCATCTCAAAGCGCAAGAAATGGCGAGTAAAATGCACTATTAAACTTCTAGGGTAGGGCAAACAGAGACCCGATTAGGTCATTTCATATTATGGTTAATTTAAGAATTCAGAAAAATTCTATCACATTTGTTCAATTTACGTCGCTCCTACTTCAGATAGCGTACCCGGATAGGCGGCATCTTAAAGCGCGAGGAATGGCGAGTAAAATGAACTATTAAACTTCTATGATAGGGCAATCAGAGACCCGATTAGATCATTTTATATTTTGGTTAATATAAGAATTCAGCGAAATTCTATCACATTTGTTTAATTTACGTCGCTCCTATTTCAGATAGCGTATTGGGATAAGCGGCATCTCAAAGCGCATGAAATGCTGAGTAAAATGCGCTATTAAACTTCTAGGGTAGGGCAATCAGAGACCCGATTAGATCATTTTATATTATGGTTAATTTAAGGATTCAGCAAAATTCTATCACATTTGTTCAATTTACGTCGTTCCTATTTCAGATAGCATACTGGGCTAGGCGGCAACTTAAAGCGCGCGGAATGGCGAGTAAAATGCACTATTAAACTTCTATGATAGGGCAATCAGAGACCCGATTAGATCATTTTATATTGTGGTTAATTTAAGAATTCAGCGAAATTCTATCACATTTGGTCAATTTACATCGCTCCTATTTCAGATAGCGTATTGGGCTAAGCGGCATCTCAATGCGCATGAAATGGCCAGTAAAATGCACTATTAAACTTCTAGGATAAGGCAAACGGAGACCCGATTAGACCATTTCATATTACGGTTAATATAAGAATTCAGCGTTATTCTATCACATTTGTTCAACTTACGTCGCTCCTATTTCAGATAGCGTACTGGGCTAGGCGGCATCTTAAAGCGCGTGGAATGGCGAGCAAAATGCACTCTTAATCTTCTATGATAGGGCAATCAGAGACCCGATTAGATCATTTTATATTACGGTTAATATAAGAATTCAGCGTAATTCTATCACATTTGTTCAACATACGTCGCTCCTATTTCAGATAGTGTACTGGGCTAGGCGGCATCTTAAAGCGCGTGGAAGGGCGAGTAAAATGCACCACTAAACTTCTATGATCGGGCAATCAGAGTCCCGTTTAGATCATTTTATATTATGGTTAATTTAAGAATTCAGCGAAATTCTATCACATTTGTTCAATTTACGTCTCTGATATTTCAGATAGCGTATTGGGCTAAGCAGCATCTCAAAGCGCAAGAAATGGCGAGTAAAATGCACTCTTAATCTTCTATGATAGGGCAATCAGAGACCCGATTAGATCATTTTATATTTTGGTTAATATAAGAATTCAGCGAAATTCTATCACATTTGTTCAATTTACGTCGCTCCTATTTCAGATAGCGTATTGGGCTAAGCGGCATCTCAAAGAGCAAGAAATGGCGAGTAAAATGCACTATTAAACTTCTAGGGTAGGGCAAACAGAGACCCCATTAGATCATTTTATATTATGGTTAATTTAAGAATTCAGCGAAATTCTATCACATTTGTTCAATTTACGTTGCTCCTATTTCAGATAGCGTACTGGGCTAGGCGGCATCTTAAAGCGCGTGCAATGACGAGTAAAATGCACTATTAAACTTCTATAATAGGGCAATCAGAGACCCGATTAGATCATTTTATATTATGGTTAATTTAAGAATTCAGCGAAATTCTATCACATTTGTTCAATTTACGTCGCTGATATTTCAGATAGCGTATTGGGCTAAGCGGCATCTCAAAGCGCAAGAAATGGCGAGTAAAATGCACTATTAAACTTCTAGGGTAGGGCAAACAGAGACCCGATTAGGTCATTTCATATTATGGTTAATTTAAGAATTCAGAAAAATTCTATCACATTTGTTCAATTTACGTCGCTCCTACTTCAGATAGCGTACCCGGATAGGCGGCATCTTAAAGCGCGAGGAATGGCGAGTAAAATGAACTATTAAACTTCTATGATAGGGCAATCAGAGACCCGATTAGATCATTTTATATTTTGGTTAATATAAGAATTCAGCGAAATTCTATCACATTTGTTCAATTTACATCGCTCCTATTTCAGATAGCGACTTGTGCTAAGCGGCATCTCAAAGCGCAGGAAATGGCGAGTAAAATGCACTATTAAACTTCTAGGGTAGGGCAAACAGAGACCCCATTAGATCATTTTATATTATGGTTAATTTAAGAATTCAGCGAAATTCTCTCACATTTGTTCAATTTACGTCGCTGATATTTCAGATAGCGTTTGGGCTAAGCGGCATATCAAAGCGCAAGAAATGGCGAGTAAAATGCACTATTAAACTTCTAGGGTAGGGCAAACAGAGAACCGATTAGGTCATTTCATATTATGGTTAATTTAAGAATTCAGAAAAATTCTATCACATTTCTTCAACTTACGTCGCTCCTATTTCTGATAGCGTACCCGGATAGGCGGCATCTTAAAGCGCGAGGAATGGCGAGTAAAATGCACTAATAAACTTCTATGATAGGGCAATCAGAGACCCGATTAGATCATTTTATATTTTGGTTAATATAAGAATTCAGCGAAATTCTATCACATTTGTTCAATTTACGTCGCTCCTATTTCAGATAGCTTATTGGGCTAAGCGGCAACTCAAAGCGCATGAAATGACAAGTGAAATGCACCATTAAACTTCAAGGGTAGGGCGAACAAAGACCCGATTAGATCATTTTACATTAAGGTTAATATAAGAATTCAGCGAAATTCTATCACATTTGTTCAATTTACATCGCTCCTATTTCAGATAGCGACTTGTGTTAAGCGTCATCTCAAAGCGCAAGAAATGGCGAGTAAAATGCACTATTAAACTTCTAGGATAAGGCAAACAGAGACCCGATTAGATCATTTTATATTACGGTTAATATAAGAATTCAGCGTAATTCTGTGACATTTGTTCAACTTACGTAGCTCCTATTTCAGATAGCGTACTGGGCTAGGCGGCAACTTAAAGCGCGTGGAATGGCGAGTAAAATGCGTTATTAAACTTCTATGATAGGGCAATCAGAGACCCGATTAGATCATTTTATATGTTGGTTAATATAAGAATTCAGCGAAATTCTATCACATTTGTTCGATTTACGTCGCTCCTATTTCAGATAGCGTATTGGGCTAAGCGGCATCTCTAAGCGCATGAATAACTAGTGAAATGCACTATTAAACTTCTAGGGTAGGGCGAACAAAGACCCGATTAGATCATTTTACATTAAGGTTAATATAAGAATTCAGCGTAACTCTGTCACATTTGTTCAATTTACGTCGCTCCTATTTCAGAAAGCGTAGTGGGCTAAGCGGCATCTCAAAGCGCAAGAAATGGCGAGTAAACTGCACTATTAAACTTCTAGGGTAGGGCAAACAGAGACCAGATTAGATCATTTTATATTATGGTTAATTTAAGAATTCAGAAAAATTCTATCACATTTGTTCAATTTACGTCGCTCCTATTTCAGATAGCGTACCCGGATAGGCGGCATCTTAAAGCGCGAGGAATGGCGAGTAAAATGAACTATTAAACTTCTATGATAGGGCAATCAGAGACCCGATTAGATCATTTTATATTTTGGTTAATATAAGAATTCAGCGAAATTCTATCACATTTGTTTAATTTACGTCGCTCCTATTTCAGATAGCGTATTGGGATAAGCGGCATCTCAAAGCGCATGAAATGCTGAGTAAAATGCGCTATTAAACTTCTAGGGTAGGGCAATCAGAGACCCGATTAGATCATTTTATATTATGGTTAATTTAAGGATTCAGCAAAATTCTATCACATTTGTTCAATTTACGTCGTTCCTATTTCAGATAGCATACTGGGCTAGGCGGCAACTTAAAGCGCGCGGAATGGCGAGTAAAATGCACTATTAAACTTCTATGATAGGGCAATCAGAGACCCGATTAGATCATTTTATATTGTGGTTAATTTAAGAATTCAGCGAAATTCTATCACATTTGGTCAATTTACATCGCTCCTATTTCAGATAGCGTATTGGGCTAAGCGGCATCTCAATGCGCATGAAATGGCCAGTAAAATGCACTATTAAACTTCTAGGATAAGGCAAACGGAGACCCGATTAGACCATTTCATATTACGGTTAATATAAGAATTCAGCGTTATTCTATCACATTTGTTCAACATACGTCGCTCCTATTTCAGATAGCGTACTGGGCTAGGCGGCATCTTAAAGCGCGTGGAATGGCGAGCAAAATGCACTCTTAATCTTCTATGATAGGGCAATCAGAGACCCGATTAGATCATTTTATATTACGGTTAATATAAGAATTCAGCGTAATTCTATCACATTTGTTCAACATACGTCGCTCCTATTTCAGATAGTGTACTGGGCTAGGCGGCATCTTAAAGCGCGTGGAAGGGCGAGTAAAATGCACCACTAAACTTCTATGATCGGGCAATCAGAGTCCCGTTTAGATCATTTTATATTATGGTTAATTTAAGAATTCAGCGAAATTCTATCACATTTGTTCAATTTACATCGCTCCTATTTCAGATAGCGTATTGGGCTAAGCGGCATCTCAATGCGCATGAAATGGCCAGTAAAATGCACTCTTAATCTTCTATGATAGGGCAATCAGAGACCCGATTAGATCATTTTATATTTTGGTTAATATAAGAATTCAGCGAAATTCTATCACATTTGTTCAATTTACGTCGCTCCTATTTCAGATAGCGTATTGGGCTAAGCGGCATCTCAAAGAGCAAGAAATGGCGAGTAAAATGCACTATTAAACTTCTAGGGTAGGGCAAACAGAGACCCCATTAGATCATTTTATATTATGGTTAATTTAAGAATTCAGCGAAATTCTATCACATTTGTTCAATTTACGTTGCTCCTATTTCAGATAGCGTACTGGGCTAGGCGGCATCTTAAAGCGCATGCAATGACGAGTAAAATGCACTATTAAACTTCTATAATAGGGCAATCAGAGACCCGATTAGATCATTTTATATTATGGTTAATTTAAGAATTCAGCGAAATTCTATCACATTTGTTCAATTTACGTCGCTCCTATGTCAGATAGCGTATTGGGCTATGCGGCATCTCGAAGCGCATGAAATGACGAGTAAAATGCACTGTTAAACTTCTAGGGTAGGGCAAACAGAGACCAGATTAGATCGTTTTATATTACGGTTAATATAAGAATTCAGCGTAATTCTATCACATTTGTTCAATTTACGTCGCTCCTATTTCAGATAGCGTATTGGGCTAAGCGGCATCTCAAAGCGCATGAAATGACGAATAAAATGCACAATTAAGCTTCTACGCTAGGGCGAACACAGACCCGATTAGATCATTTTACGTTATGGTAAATAAAAGAATTCAGCGAAATTCTATCACATTTGATCAATTTACATCGCTCCTATTTCAGATAGCGTACTGGGCTAAGCGGCATCTCAAAGCGCATGAAATTGCGTGTAAAATGCACGATTAAACTTCTAGGGTAGGGCAAACAGAGACCCGATTAGATCATTTTATATTTTGGTTAATATAAGTATTCAGGGAAATTCTATCACATTTGTTCAATTCGTGTCGCTGATATTTCAGATAGCGTATTGGGCTAAGCGGCATCTCAAAGCGCATGAAATGGCGAGTAAAATGCACTATTAAACTCCTAGGGTAGGGCAAACAGAGACCCGATTAGATCATTTTATATTATGTTTAATTTAAGAATTCAGCAAGATTCTATCACATTTGTGGAATTTACGTCGCTCCTATTTCAGATAGCGTACTGGGATAGGCGGCATCTTAAAGCGCGTGGAATGGCGAGTAGAATGCACTATTAAAATTCTATGGTAGGGCAAACAGAGACTCGATTAGATCATTTTACATTAATGTTAATAAAAGAATTCAGCGAAATTCTATCACATTTGTTCAACTTACGTCGCTCCTATTTCAGATAGCGTACTGGGCTAAGCGGCACCTCAAAGCGCATGAAATGGCGAGTGAAATGCACTATTAGACTTCTATGGTAGGGCGAACAGAGACCCGATTGGATCATTTTACATTAAGGTTTATATAAGAATTCACGGAAATTCTATCACATTTGTTCAATTTACGTCGCTCCTATTTCAGATAGCGTATTGGGCTAAGAGGCCTCTCAAAGCGCATGAAATGGAGCGTAAAATGCGCTATTATACTTCTAGGATAAGGCAAACGGAGACCCGATTAGTTCATTTTATATTACGGTTAATATAAGAATTCAGCGTAATTCTATCACATTTGTTCAATTTACGTCGCTCCTATTTCAGATAGCGTATTGGGCTAAGCGGCATCTCAAAGCGCATGAAATGGCGAGTGAAATGCACTATTAGACTTCTATGGTAGGGCGAACAGAGACCCGATTGGATCATTTTATATTATGGTTAATTTAAGAATTCAGCGAAATTCTATCACATTTGTTCAATTTACGTCGCTCCAATTTCAGATAGCGTATTGGGCTAAGCGGCATCTCAAAGCGCATGAAATGGCGAATAAAATGCACTATTAAACTTCTAGGCTAGGGCGAACAGAGACCCGAGCAGATCATTTTACATTATGGTTAATAAAAGAATTCAGCGTAATTCTATCACATTTGTTCAACTTACGTCGCTCCTATTTCAGATAGCGTATTGGGCTAAGCGGCATCTCAAAGCGCATGAAATGGCAAGTAAAATGCACCATTAAACTTCTAGGATAAGCCAAACAGAGACCCGATTACATCATTTTATATTACGGTTAATATAAGAATTCAGCGTAATTCTATCACATTTGTTCAATTTACGTCGCTCCAATTTCAGATAGCGTACTGTGCTAGGCGGCATCTTAAAGCGCATGAAATGACGAGTGAAATGCACTATTAAACTACTATGATAGGGCAATCAGAGACCCGACTAGATCATTTTATATTTTGGTTAATATAAGAATTCAGCGAAATTCTATCACAATTGTTCAATTTACGTCGCTCCTATTTCAGATAGCGTATTGGGCTAAGCGGCATCTCAAAGCGCAAGAAATGGCGAGTAAAATGCACTATTAAACTTCTAGGGTAGGGCAAACAGAGACCCCATTAGATCATTTTATATTATGGTTAATTTAAGAACTCAGCGAAATTCTATCACATTTGTTCAATTTACGTTGCTCCTATTTCAGATAGCGTACTGGGCTAGGCGGCATCTTAAAGCGCGTGGAATGACGAGTAAAATGCACTATTAAACTTCTATGATAGGGCAATCAGAGACCCGATTAGATCATTTTATATTTTGGTTAATATAAGAATCCAGCGAAATTCTATCACATTCGTTCAATTTACGTCGCTCCTATTTCAGATAGCGTATTGGGCTAAGCGGCATCTCAATGCGCATGAAATGGCGAGTAAAATGGACTATTAAACTTCTAGGATAAGGCAAACAGAGACCCGATGCGTTCATTTTATATTACGGTTAATATAAGAATTCAGCGTAATTCTATCACATTTGTTCAACGTACGTCGCTCCTATTTCAGATAGCGTACTGGGTTAGGCGGCATCTTAAAGCGCGTGGAATGGCGGGTAAAATGCACTATTAAACTTCTATGATAGGGCTATCAGAGACCCGATTAGATCATTTTATATTTTGGTTAATATAAGAATTCAGCGAAATTCTATCACATTTGTTCAACTTACGTCGCTGCTATTTCAGATAGCGTATTGGGCTAAGCGGCATCTCAAAGCGCATGAAATGACGAGTGAAATGCACTATTAAACTTCTAGGGTAGGGCAAACAGAGACCGGATAAGATCATTCTATATTATGGTTAATTTAAGAATTCAGCGAAACTCTATCATATTTGTTCAATTTACGTCGCTCCTATTTCAGATAGCGTATTGGGCTAAGCGGCATCTCAATGCGCATGAAATGGCGAGTAAAATGCACTATTAAACTTCTAGGATAAGGCACACAGAGACCCGATTAGATCATTTTATATTACGGTTAATATAAGAATTCAGCGTAATTGTATCACATTTGTTCAACTTACGTCGCTCCTATTTCAGATAGCGTACTGGGCTAGGCGGCATCTTAAAGCGCGTGGAATGGCGAGTAAAATGCACTATTAAACTTCTATGATAGGGCTATCGGAGACCCGATTAGATCATTTCTTATTTTGGTTAATATAAGAATCCAGCGAAATTCTATCACATTCGTTCAATTTACGTCGCTCCTATTTCAGATATCGTATTGGGCTAAGCGGCATCTCAAAGCGCCTGAAATGGCGAGTAAAATGCACTGCTAAACTTCTAGGGTAGGGCGAACGAAGGCCCGATTAGATCATTTTACATTGAGGTTAATATAAGAATTCAGGGAAATTCTATCACATTTGTTCAATTTACGTCGCTCCTATTTCAGATAGCGTATTGGTCTAAGCGCCATCTCAAAGCGCATGAAATTTCGAGTGAAATGCACTATTAAACTTCTAGGGTAGGGCGAACAGAGACGCGATTAGATCATTTTACATTAAGGTTAATATAAGTATTCAGGGAAATTCTATCACATTTGTTCAATTTACGTCGCTCCTATTTCAGATAGCGTATTGGGCTAAGCGGCATCTCAAAGCCCATGAAATGGCGAGTAAAATGCACTGTTAAACTTCTAGGGTAGGGCAAACAGAGACCCGATTAAATCATTTCATATTATGGTTTATATAAGAATTCAGAAAAAAACTATCACATGTGTTCAATTTACGTCGCTCCTATTTCAGATATCGTATTGGGCTAAGCGGCATCTCAAAGCGCATGAAATGGCGAGTAAAATGCACTGCTAAACTTGTAGGGTAGGGCAAACAGGGACCCGATTAGATCATTTTATATTATCGTTAATCCAAGATGTCAGCAAAATTCTATCACATTTGTTCAATTTACGTCGCTCCAATTTCAGATAGCGTACTGTGCTAGGCGGCATCTTAAAGCGCATGAAATGACGAGTGAAATGCACTATTAAACTACTATGATAGGGCAATCAGAGACCCGACTAGATCATTTTATATTTTGGTTAATATAAGAATTCAGCGAAATTCTATCACATTTGTTCAACTTACGTCGCTCCTATTTCAGATAGCGTACTGGGCTAAGCGGCACCTCAAAGCGCATGAAATGGCGAGTGAAATGCACTATTAGACTTCTATGGTAGGGCGAACAGAGACCCGATTGGATCATTTTACATTAAGGTTTATATAAGAATTCACGGAAATTCTATCACATTTGTTCAATTTACGTCGCTCCTATTTCAGATAGCGTATTGGGCTAAGAGGCCTCTCAAAGCGCATGAAATGGAGCGTAAAATGCGCTATTATACTTCTAGGATAAGGCAAACGGAGAGCCGATTAGTTCATTTTATATTACGGTTAATATAAGAATTCAGCGTAATTCTATCACATTTGTTCAATTTACGTCGCTCCTATTTCAGATAGCGTATTGGGCTAAGCGGCATCTCAAAGCGCATGAAATGGCGAGTGAAATGCACTATTAGACTTCTATGGTAGGGCGAACAGAGACCCGATTGGATCATTTTATATTATGGTTAATTTAAGAATTCAGCGAAATTCTATCACATTTGTTCAATTTACGTCGCTCCAATTTCAGATAGCGTATTGGGCTAAGCGGCATCTCAAAGCGCATGAAATGGCGAATAAAATGCACTATTAAACTTCTAGGCTAGGGCGAACAGAGACCCGAGCAGATCATTTTACATTATGGTTAATAAAAGAATTCAGCGTAATTCTATCACATTTGTTCAACTTACGTCGCTCCTATTTCAGATAGCGTATTGGGCTAAGCGGCATCTCAAAGCGCATGAAATGGCAAGTAAAATGCACCATTAAACTTCTAGGATAAGCCAAACAGAGACCCGATTACATCATTTTATATTACGGTTAATATAAGAATTCAGCGTAATTCTATCACATTTGTTCAATTTACGTCGCTCCTATTTCAGATATCGTATTGGGCTAAGCGACATCTCAAAGCGCATGAAATGGCGAGTAAAATGCACTGCTAAACTTGTAGGGTAGGGCAAACAGGGACCCGATTAGATCATTTTATATTATCGTTAATCCAAGATGTCAGCAAAATTCTATCACATTTGTTCAATTTACGTCGCTCCAATTTCAGATAGCGTACTGTGCTAGGCGGCATCTTAAAGCGCATGAAATGACGAGTGAAATGCACTATTAAACTACTATGATAGGGCAATCAGAGACCCGACTAGATCATTTTATATTTTGGTTAATATAAGAATTCAGCGAAATTCTATCACAATTGTTCAATTTACGTCGCTCCTATTTCAGATAGCGTATTGGGCTAAGCGGCATCTCAAAGCGCAAGAAATGGCGAGTAAAATGCACTATTAAACTTCTAGGGTAGGGCAAACAGAGACCCCATTAGATCATTTTATATTATGGTTAATTTAAGAACTCAGCGAAATTCTATCACATTTGTTCAATTTACGTTGCTCCTATTTCAGATAGCGTACTGGGCTAGGCGGCATCTTAAAGCGCGTGGAATGACGAGTAAAATGCACTATTAAACTTCTATGATAGGGCAATCAGAGACCCGATTAGATCATTTTATATTTTGGTTAATATAAGAATCCAGCGAAATTCTATCACATTCGTTCAATTTACGTCGCTCCTATTTCAGATATCGTATTGGGCTAAGCGGCATCTCAATGCGCATGAAATGGCGAGTAAAATGGACTATTAAACTTCTAGGATAAGGCAAACAGAGACCCGATGCGTTCATTTTATATTACGGTTAATATAAGAATTCAGCGTAATTCTATCACATTTGTTCAACGTACGTCGCTCCTATTTCAGATAGCGTACTGGGTTAGGCGGCATCTTAAAGCGCGTGGAATGGCGGGTAAAATGCACTATTAAACTTCTATGATAGGGCTATCAGAGACCCGATTAGATCATTTTATATTTTGGTTAATATAAGAATTCAGCGAAATTCTATCACATTTGTTCAACTTACGTCGCTGCTATTTCAGATAGCGTATTGGGCTAAGCGGCATCTCAAAGCGCATGAAATGACGAGTGAAATGCACTATTAAACTTCTAGGGTAGGGCAAACAGAGACCGGATAAGATGATTCTATATTATGGTTAATTTAAGAATTCAGCGAAACTCTATCATATTTGTTCAATTTACGTCGCTCCTATTTCAGATAGCGTATTGGGCTAAGCGGCATCTCAATGCGCATGAAATGGCGAGTAAAATGCACTATTAAACTTCTAGGATAAGGCACACAGAGACCCGATTAGATCATTTTATATTACGGTTAATATAAGAATTCAGCGTAATTCTATCACATTTGTTCAACTTACGTCGCTCCTATTTCAGATAGCGTACTGGGCTAGGCGGCATCTTAAAGCGCGTGGAATGGCGAGTAAAATGCACTATTAAACTTCTATGATAGGGCTATCGGAGACCCGATTAGATCATTTCTTATTTTGGTTAATATAAGAATCCAGCGAAATTCTATCACATTCGTTCAATTTACGTCGCTCCTATTTCAGATATCGTATTGGGCTAAGCGGCATCTCAAAGCGCCTGAAATGGCGAGTAAAATGCACTGCTAAACTTCTAGGGTAGGGCGAACGAAGGCCCGATTAGATCATTTTACATTGAGGTTAATATAAGAATTCAGGGAAATTCTATCACATTTGTTCAATTTACGTCGCTCCTATTTCAGATAGCGTATTGGTCTACGCGCCATCTCAAAGCGCATGAAATTTCGAGTGAAATGCACTATTAAACTTCTAGGGTAGGGCGAACAGAGACGCGATTAGATCATTTTACATTAAGGTTAATATAAGTATTCAGGGAAATTCTATCACATTTGTTCAATTTACGTCGCTCCTATTTCAGATAGCGTATTGGGCTAAGCGGCATCTCAAAGCCCATGAAATGGCGAGTAAAATGCACTGTTAAACTTCTAGGGTAGGGCAAACAGAGACCCGATTAAATCATTTCATATTATGGTTTATATAAGAATTCAGAAAAAAACTATCACATGTGTTCAATTTACGTCGCTCCTATTTCAGATATCGTATTGGGCTAAGCGGCATCTCAAAGCGCATGAAATGGCGAGTAAAATGCACTGCTAAACTTGTAGGGTAGGGCAAACAGGGACCCGATTAGATCATTTTATATTATCGTTAATCCAAGATGTCAGCAAAATTCTATCACATTTGTTCAATTTACGTCGCTCCAATTTCAGATAGCGTACTGTGCTAGGCGGCATCTTAAAGCGCATGAAATGACGAGTGAAATGCACTATTAAACTACTATGATAGGGCAATCAGAGACCCGACTAGATCATTTTATATTTTGGTTAATATAAGAATTCAGCGAAATTCTATCACAATTGTTCAATTTACGTCGCTCCTATTTCAGATAGCGTATTGGGCTAAGCGGCATCTCAAAGCGCAAGAAATGGCGAGTAAAATGCACTATTCAACTTCTAGGGTAGGGCAAACAGAGACCCCATTAGATCATTTTATATTATGGTTAATTTAAGAACTCAGCGAAATTCTATCACATTTGTTCAATTTACGTTGCTCCTATTTCAGATAGCGTACTGGGCTAGGCGGCATCTTAAAGCGCGTGGAATGACGAGTAAAATGCACTATTAAACTTCTATGATAGGGCAATCAGAGACCCGATTAGATCATTTTATATTTTGGTTAATATAAGAATCCAGCGAAATTCTATCACATTCGTTCAATTTACGTCGCTCCTATTTCAGATATCGTATTGGGCTAAGCGGCATCTCAATGCGCATGAAATGGCGAGTAAAATGGACTATTAAACTTCTAGGATAAGGCAAACAGAGACCCGATGCGTTCATTTTATATTACGGTTAATATAAGAATTCAGCGTAATTCTATCACATTTGTTCAACGTACGTCGCTCCTATTTCAGATAGCGTATTGGGCTAAGCGGCATCTCAAAGCGCATGAAATGACGAGTGAAATGCACTATTAAACTTCTAGGGTAGGGCAAACAGAGACCGGATAAGATCATTTTATATTATGGTTAATTTAAGAATTCAGCGAAACTCTATCATATTTGTTCAATTTACGACGCTCCTATTTCAGATAGCGTATTGGGCTAAGCGGCATCTCAATGCGCATGAAATGGCGAGTAAAATGCACTATTAAACTTCTAGGATAAGGCACACAGAGACCCGATTAGATCATTTTATATTACGGTTAATATAAGAATTCAGCGTAATTCTATCACATTTGTTCAACTTACGTCGCTCCTATTTCAGATAGCGTACTGGGCTAGGCGGCATCTTAAAGCGCGTGGAATGGCGAGTAAAATGCACTATTAAACTTCTATGATAGGGCTATCGGAGACCCGATTAGATCATTTCATATTTTGGTTAATATAAGAATCCAGCGAAATTCTATCACATTCGTTCAATTTACGTCGCTCCTATTTCAGATATCGTATTGGGCTAAGCGGCATCTCAAAGCGCCTGAAATGGCGAGTAAAATGCACTGCTAAACTTCTAGGGTAGGGCGAACGAAGGCCCGATTAGATCATTTTACATTGAGGTTAATATAAGAATTCAGGGAAATTCTATCACATTTGTTCAATTTACGTCGCTCCTATTTCAGATAGCGTATTGGTCTAAGCGGCATCTCAAAGCGCATGAAATTTCGAGTGAAATGCACTATTAAACTTCTAGGGTAGGGCGAACAGAGACGCGATTAGATCATTTTACATTAAGGTTAATATAAGTATTCAGGGAAATTCTATCACATTTGTTCAATTTACGTCGCTCCTATTTCAGATAGCGTATTGGGCTAAGCGGCATCTCAAAGCCCATGAAATGGCGAGTAAAATGCTCTGTTAAACTTCTAGGGTAGGGCAAACAGAGACCCGATTAAATCATTTCATATTATGGTTTATTTAAGAATTCAGAAAAAAACTATCACATTTGTTCAATTTACGTCGCTCTTATTTCAGATATCGTATTGGGCTGAGCGGCATCTCAAAGCGCATGAAATGGCGAGTAAAATGCACTGCTAAACTTGTAGGGTAGGGCAAACAGGGACCCGATTAGATCATTTTATATTATCGTTAATCCAAGATGTCAGCAAAATTCTATCACATTTGTTCAATTTACGTCGCTCCAATTTCAGATAGCGTACTGTGCTAGGCGGCATCTTAAAGCGCATGAAATGACGAGTGAAATGCACTATTAAACTACTATGATAGGGCAATCAGAAACCCGACTAGATCATTTTATATTTTGGTTAATATAAGAATTCAGCGAAATTCTATCACATTTGTTCAATTTACGTCGCTCCTATTTCAGATAGCTTATTGGGCTAAGCAGCATCTCAAAGCGCATGAAATGACGAGTGAAATGCACCATTAAACTTCAAGGGTAGGGCGAACAAAGACCCGATTAGATCATTTTACATTAAGGTTAATATAAGAATTCAGCGAAATTCTATCACATTTGTTCAATTTACATCGCTCCTATTTCAGATAGCGACTTGTGCTAAGCGGCATCTCAAAGCGCAAGAAATGGCGAGTAAAATGCACTATTAAACTTCTAGGGTAGGGCAAACAGAGACCCGATTAGGTCATTTCATATTATGGTTAATTTAAGAATTCAGCGAAATTCTATCACATTTGTTCAAGTTACATCGCTCCTATTTCAGATAGCTTATTGGGCTAAGCGGCATCTCAAAGCGCATGAAATGGCGAGTAAAATGCACTATTAAACTTCTAGGATAAGGTAAACAGAGACCCGATTAGATCATTTTATATTACGGTTAATATAAGAATTCAGCGTAATTCTATCACATTTGTTCAATTTACGTCGCTCCTATTTCAGATGGCGTATTGGGCTAAGCGGCAACTTAAACCGCGTGGAATGGCGTGTAAAATGCACTATTAAACTTCTATGATAGGGCAATCAGAGACCCGATTAGTTCATTTTATATTTTGGTTAATATAAGAATCCAGCGAAATTCTATCACATTTGTTCAATTTACGTCGCTCCTATTTCAGATGGCGTATTGGGCTAAGCGGCATCTCAAAGCGCACGAAAGGGCGAGTAAAATGCACTATTAAACTTCTAGGGTGGGGCAAGCAGAGACCCGACCAGATCATTTTATATTACGGTTAATATAAGAATTCAGCGAAGTTCTATCACATTTGTTCAATTTACGTCGCTCCTATTTCAGATAGCTTATTGGGCTGAGCGGCAACTCAGAGCGCATGAAATGTCGAGTGAAATGCACTGTTAAACTTCTAGGGTAGGGCGAACAAAGACCCGATTAGATCATTTTACATTAAGGTTAAAATAAGAATTCAGCGAAATTCTATCACTTTTGTTCAATTTACGTCGCTCCTATTTCAGATAGCGTATTGGGCTAAGCGGCATCTCAAAGCGCAAGAAATGGCGAGTAAAATGCACTATTAAACTTCTAGGATAAGGCAAACAGAGACCCGATTAGATCATTTTATATTACGGTTAATATAAGAATTCAGCGTAATTCTGTGACATTTGTTCAACTTACGTAGCTCCTATTTCAGATAGCGTGCTGGGCTAGGCGGCTACTTAAAGCGCGTGGAATGGCGAGTAAAATGCACTGTTAAACTTCTATGATAGGGCAATCAGAGACCCGATAAGATCATTTTATATTTTGGTTAATATAAGAATTCAGCGAAATTCTATCACATTTGTTCAATTTACGTCGCTCCTATTTCAGATAGCTTATTGGGCTAAGCGGCATCGCAAAGCGCATGAATTGAGGAGTACAATGCACTATTAAACTTCTTGGGTAGGGCGAACAGAGACCCGATTACATCATTTTATATTATGGTTAATTTAAGAATTCAGCAAAATTCTATCACATTTGTTCAATTTACGTCGCTCCTATTTCAGATAGCGTACTGGGCGAGGCGGTATCTTAAAGCGCGAGGAATGACGAGTAAAATGCTCTATTAAACTTCTATGATAGGGCAATCAGAGACCCGATTAGATCATTTTATATTTTGGTTAATATAAGAATTCAGCGAAATTCTATCACATTTGTTCAATTTACGTCGCTCCTATTTCAGATAGCTTATTGGGCTAAGCGGCATCTCAAAGCGCATGAAGTGGCCAGTAAAATGCACTATTAAACTTCTAGGGTTGGGCGAACAAAGACCCGATTAGATCATTTTACATTAAGGTTAATATAAGGATTCAGCGAAATTCTATCACATTTGTTTAATTTACATCGCTCCTATTTCAGATAGCGACTTGTGCTAAGCGGCATCTCAAAGCGCAAGAAATGGCGAGTAAAATGCACTATTAAACTTCTAGGGTAGGGCAATCAGAGACCCGATTAGATCATTTTATATTACGGTTAACATAAGAATTCAGCGAAATTCTATCACATTTGTTCAATTTACGTCGCTCCTATTTCAGATAGCGTATTGGGCTAAGCGGCATCTCAAAGCGCATGGAATGGCGAGTGAAATGCACTATTAAACTTCTAGGGTAGGGCGAACAGACACCCGATTAGAACATTTTACGTTAAGGTTAATATAAGAATTCAGCGTAATTCTATCACATTTGTTCAATTTACGTCGCTGATATTTCAGATAGCGTATTGGGCTAAGCGGCATCTCAAAGCGCATGAAATGGCGAGTGAAATGCACTATTAAACTTCTAGGGTAGTGCGAACAGAGACCCGATTAGATCATTTTATATTATGGTTAATTTAAGAATTCAGCAAAATTCTATCACATTTGTACAATTTACGTCGCTCCTATTTCAGATAGCGTACTGGGCTAGGCGGCATCTCAAAGCGCATGAAATGGCGAGTCAAATGCACTACAAAACTTGTATGATAGGGAAATCAGAGACCCGATTAGATTATTTTATATTTTGGTTAATATAATAATTCAGCGAAATTCTCTCACATTTGTTCAATTTACGTCGCTGATATTTCAGATAGCGTATTGGACTAAGCGGCATCTCAAAGCGCAAGAAATGTCGAGTAAAATGCACTATTAAACTTCTATGATAGGGCACTCAGAGACCCGATTAGATCATTTTATATTTTGGTTAATATAAGAATTCAGCGAAATTCTATCACATTTGTTCAATTTGCGTCGCTCCTATTTCAGATAGCTTATTGGGCTAAGCGGCATCGCAAAGCGCATGAAATGACGAGTGAAATGCACTATTAAACTTCTAGGGTAGGGCAAACAGAGACCCGATTAGATCATTTCATATTATGGTTAATTTAAGAATTCAGAAAAATTCTATCACATTTGTTCAATTTACGTCGTTCCTATTTCAGATAGCATACTGGGCTAGGCGGCAACTTAAAGCGCGCGGAATGGCGAGTAAAATGCACTATTAAACTTCTATGATAGCGCAATCAGAGACCCGTTTAGATCATTTTATATTTTGGTTAATATAAGAATTCAGCGAAATTCTATCACATTTGTTCAATTTACGTCGCTCCTATCGCGGATAGCGTATTGGGCTAAGCGGCATCTCAAAGCGCAAGATATGGCGAGTGAAATGCACTATTAATCTTCTAGGGTAGGGCAATCAGAGACCCCATTAGATCATTTTATATTATGGTTAATTTAAGAATTCAGCGAAATTCTATCACATTTGTTCAATTTACGTCGCTCCTATTTCAGATAGCGTACCCGGATAGGCGGCATCGTAAAGCGCGAGGAATGGCGAGTAAAATGAACTATTAAACTTCTATGATAGGGCAATCAGAGACCCGATTAGATCATTTTATATTTTGTTTAATATAAGAATTCAGCGAAATTCTATCACATTTGTTTAATTTACGTCGCTCCTACTTCAGATAGCGTATTGGGATAAGCGGCATCTCAAAGCGCACGGAATGCTGAGTAAAATGCGCTATTAAACTTCTAGGGTAGCGCAATCAGAGACCCGATTAGATCATTTTATATTATGGTTAATTTAAGGATTCAGCAAAATTCTATCACATTTGTTCAATTTACGTCGTTCCTATTTCAGATAGCATACTGGGCTAGGCGGCAACTTAAAGCGCGCGGAATGGCGAGTAAAAGGCACTATTAAACTTCTATGATAGGGCAATCAGAGACCCGATTAGATCATTTTATATTGTGGTTAATTTAAGAATTCAGCGAAATTCTATCACATTTGTTCAATTTACATCGCTCCTATTTCAGATAGCGTATTGGGCTAAGCGGTATCTCAATGCGCATGAAATGGCCAGTAAAATGCACTATTAAACTTCTAGGATAAGGCAAACGGAGACCCGATTAGACCATTTCATATTACGGTTAATATAAGAATTCAGCGTTATTCTATCACATTTGTTCAACTTACGTCGCTCCTATTTCAGATAGCGTACTGGGCTAGGCGGCATCTTAAAGCGCGTGGAATGGCGAGCAAAATGCACTCTTAAACTTCTATGATAGGGCAATCAGATACCCGATTAGATCATTTTATATTTTGGTTAATATAAGAATTCAGCGAAATTCTATCACATTTGTTCAATTTACGTCGCTCCTATTTCAGATAGCGTATTGGGCTAAGCGGCATCTCAAAGCGCAAGATATGGCGAGTAAAATGCACTATTAAACTTCTATGGTAATGCAAACAGAGACCCGATCAGATCATTTTATATTACGGTTAATATAAGAATTCAGCGTAATTCTATCACATTTGTTCAATTTACGTCGATCCTATTTCAGATAGCTTATTGGGCTAAGCGGCATCTCAAAGCGCATGAAGTGGCGAGTAAAATGCACTATTAAACTTCTAGGATAAGGCAAACGGAGACCCGATTAGACCATTTCATATTACGGTTAATATAAGAATTCAGCGTTATTCTATCACATTTGTTCAACTTACGTCGCTCCTATTTCAGATAGCGTACTGGGCTAGGCGGCATCTTAAAGCGCGTGGAATGGCGAGCAAAACGCACTCTTAAACTTCTATGATAGGGCAATCAGAGACCCGATTAGATCATTTTATATTTTGGTTAATATAAGAATTCAGCGAAATTCTATCACATTTGTTCAATTTACGTCGCTCCTATTTCAGATAGCGTATTGGGCTAAGCGGCATCTCAAAGCGCAAGATATGGCGAGTAAAATGCACTATTAAACTTCTATGGTAATGCAAACAGAGACCCGATTAGATCATTTTATATTACGGTTAATATAAGAATTCCGCGTAATTCTATCACATTTGTTCAATTTACATCGCTCCTATTTCAGATAGCGACTTGTGCTAAGCGGCACCTCAAAGCGCAAGAAATGGCGAGTAAAATGCACTATTAAACTTCTAGGGTAGGGCAAACAGAGACCCGATTAGGTCATTTCATATTATGGTTAATTTAAGAATTCAGAAAAATTCTATCACATTTGTTCAATTTACGTCGCTCCTATTTCAGATAGCGTACTCGGATAGGCGGCATCTTAAAGCGCGAGGAATGGCGAGTAAAATGCACTATTAAACTTCTATGATAGGGCAATCAGAGACCCGATTAGATCATTTTATATTTTGGTTAATATAAGAATTCAGCGAAATTCTATCACATTTGTTTAGTTTACGTCGCTGCTATTTCAGATAGCGTATTGGGATAAGCGGCATCTCAAAGCGCATGAAATGCCGAGTAAAATGCGCTATTAAACTTCTAGGGTAGGGCAATCAGAGACCCGATTAGATCATTTTATGTTATGGTTAATTTAAGAATTCAGCAAAATTCTATCACATTTGTCCAATTTACGTCGTTCCTATTTCAGATAGCATACTGGGCTAGGCGGCAACTTAAAGCGCGCGGAATGGCGAGTAAAATGCACTATTAAACTTCTATGATAGGGCAATCAGAGACCCGATTAGATCATTTTATATTATGGTTAATTTTAGAATTCAGCGAAATTCTATCACATTTGTTCAATTTACATCGCTCCTATTTCAGATAGCGTATTGGGCTAAGCGGCATCTCGATGCGCATGAAATGGCCAGTAAAATGCACTATTAAACTTCTATGATAGGGCAATCAGAGACCCGATTAGATCATTTTACATTAAGGTTAATATAAGAATTCAGCGAAATTCTATCACATTTGTTCAATTTACATCGCTCCTATTTCAGATAGCGACTTGTGTTAAGCGTCATCTCAAAGCGCAAGAAATGGCGAGTAAAATGCACTATTAAACTTCTAGGATAAGGCAAACAGAGACCCGATTAGATCATTTTATATTACGGTTAATATAAGAATTCAGCGTAATTCTGTGACATTTGTTCAACTTACGTAGCTCCTATTTCAGATAGCGTACTGGGCTAGGCGGCAACTTAAAGCGCGTGGAATGGCGAGTAAAATGCGTTATTAAACTTCTATGATAGGGCGAACAAAGACCCGATTAGATCATTTTACATTAAGGTTAATATAAGAATTCAGCGTTACTCTGTCACATTTGTTCAATTTACGTCGCTCCTATTTCAGAAAGCGTAGTGGGCTAAGCGGCATCTCAAAGCGCAAGAAATGGCGAGTAAACTGCACTATTAAACTTCTAGGGTAGGGCAAACAGAGACCAGTTTAGATCATTTTATATTATGGTTAATTTAAGTATTCAGAAAAATTCTATCACATTTGTTCAATTTACGTCGCTCCTATTTCAGATAGCGTACCCGGATAGGCGGCATCTTAAAGCGCGAGGAATGGCGAGTAAAATGAACTATTAAACTTCTATGATAGGGCAATCAGAGACCCGATTAGATCATTTTATATTTTGGTTAATATAAGAATTCAGCGAAATTCTATCACATTTGTTTAATTTACGTCGCTCCTATTTCAGATAGCGTATTGGGATAAGCGGCATCTCAAAGCGCATGAAATGCTGAGTAAAATGCGCTATTAAACTTCTAGGGTAGGGCAATCAGAGACCCGATTAGATCATTTTATATTATGGTTAATTTAAGGATTCAGCAAAATTCTATCACATTTGTTCAATTTACGTCGTTCCTATTTCAGATAGCATACTGGGCTAGGCGGCAACTTAAAGCGCGCGGAATGGCGAGTAAAATGCACTATTAAAATTCTATGATAGGGCAATCAGAGACCCGATTAGATCATTTTATATTGTGGTTAATTTAAGAATTCAGCGAAATTCTATCACATTTGGTCAATTTACATCGCTCCTATTTCAGATAGCGTATTGGGCTAAGCGGCATCTCAATGCGCATGAAATGGCCAGTAAAATGCACTATTAAACTTCTAGGATAAGGCAAACGGAGACCCGATTAGACCATTTCATATTACGGTTAATATAAGAATTCAGCGTTATTCTATCACATTTGTTCAACTTACGTCGCTCCTATTTCAGATAGCGTACTGGGCTAGGCGTCATCTTAAAGCGCGTGGAATGGCGAGCAAAATGCACTCTTAATCTTCTATGATAGGGCAATCAGAGACCCGATTAGATCATTTTATATTACGGTTAATATAAGAATTCAGCGTAATTCTATCACATTTGTTTAATTTACGTCGCTCCTATTTCAGATAGCGTATTGGGACAAGCGGCATCTCAAAGCGCATGAAATGCTGAGTAAAATGCGCTATTAAACTTCTAGGGCAGGGTAATCAGAGACCCGATTAGATCATTTTATATTATGGTTAATTTAAGGATTCAGCAAAATTCTATCACATTTGTTCAATTTACATCGCTCCTATTTCAGATAGCGTATTGGGCTAAGCGGCATCTCAATGTGCATGAAATGGCCAGTAAAATGCACTATTAAACTTCTAGGATAAGGCAAACGGAGACCCGATTAGACCATTTCATATTACGGTTAATATAAGAATTCAGCGTTATTCTATCACATTTGTTCAACTTACGTCGCTCCTATTTCAGATAGCGTACTGGGCTAGGCGGCATCTTAAAGCGCGTGGAATGGCGAGCAAAATGCACTCTTAAACTTCTGTGATAGGGCAATCAGAGACCCGTTTAGATCATTTTATATTTTGGTTAATATAAGAATTCAGCGAAATTCTATCACATTTGTTCAATTTACGTCGCTCCTATTTCAGATAGCGTATTGGGCTAAGCGGCATCTCAAAGCGCAAGAAATGGCGAGTAAGATGCACTACTAAACTTCTAGGGTGGGGCAAACAGATACCAGTTTAGATCACTTTATATTACGGTTAATATAAGAATTCAGCGTAATTCTATCACATTTGTTCAACATACGTCGCTCCTATTTCAGATAGTGTACTGGGCTAGGCGGCATCTTAAAGCGCGTGGAAGGGCGAGCAAAATGCACTACTAAACTTCTATGATAGGGCAATCAGAGTCCCGTTTAGATCATTTTATATTTTGTTTAATATAAGATTTCAGGGAAATTCTATCACATTTGTTCAATTTACATCGCTCCTACTTCAGATAGCGACTTGTGCTAAGCGGCATCTCAAAGCGCAGGAAATGGCGAGTAAAATGCACTATTAAACTTCTAGGGTAGGGCAAACAGAGACTCCATTAGATCATTTTATATTATGGTTAATTTAAGAATTCAGCGAAATTCTCTCACATTTGTTCAATTTACGTCGCTGATATTTCAGATAGCGTATTGGGCTAAGCGGCATCTCAAAGCGCAAGAAATGGCGAGTAAAATGCACTATTAAACTTCTAGGGTAGGGCAAACAGAGACCCGATTAGGTCATTTCATATTATGGTTAATTTAAGAATTCAGAAAAATTCTATCACATTTGTTCAATTTACGTCGCTCCTACTTCAGATAGCGTACCCGGATAGGCGGCATCTTAAAGCGCGAGGAATGGCGAGTAAAATGAACTATTAAACTTCTATGATAGGGCAATCAGAGACCCGATTAGATCATTTTATATTTTGGTTAATATAAGAATTCAGCGAAATTCTATCACATTTGTTCAATTTACATCGCTCCTATTTCAGATAGCGACTTGTGCTAAGCGGCATCTCAAAGCGCAGGAAATGGCGAGTAAAATGCACCATTAAACTTCTAGGGTAGGGCAAACAGAGACCCCATTAGATCATTTTATATTATGGTTAATTTAAGAATTCAGCGAAATTCTCTCACATTTGTTCAATTTACGTCGCTGATATTTCAGATAGCGTTTGGGCTAAGCGGCATATCAAAGCGCAAGAAATGGCGAGTAAAATGCACTATTAAACTTCTAGGGTAGGGCAAACAGAGACCCGATTAGGTCATTTCATATTATGGTTAATTTAAGAATTCAGAAAAATTCTATCACATTTCTTCAACTTACGTCGCTCCTATTTCTGATAGCGTACCCGGATAGGCGGCATCTTAAAGCGCGAGGAATGGCGAGTAAAATGCACTAATAAACTTCTATGATAGGGCAATCAGAGACCCGATTAGATCATTTTATATTTTGGTTAATATAAGAATTCAGCGAAATTCTATCACATTTGTTCAATTTACGTCGCTCCTATTTCAGATAGCTTATTGGGCTAAGCGGCAACTCAAAGCGCATGAAATGACAAGTGAAATGCACCATTAAACTTCAAGGGTAGGGCGAACAAAGACCCGATTAGATCATTTTACATTAAGGTTAATATAAGAATTCAGCGAAATTCTATCACATTTGTTCAATTTACATCGCTCCTATTTCAGATAGCGACTTGTGTTAAGCGTCATCTCAAAGCGCAAGAAATGGCGAGTAAAATGCACTATTAAACTTCTAGGATAAGGCAAACAGAGACCCGATTAGATCATTTTATATTACGGTTAATATAAGAATTCAGCGTAATTCTGTGACATTTGTTCAACTTACGTAGCTCCTATTTCAGATAGCGTACTGGGCTAGGCGGCAACTTAAAGCGCGTGGAATGGCGAGTAAAATGCGTTATTAAACTTCTATGATAGGGCAATCAGAGACCCGATTAGATCATTTTATATTTTGGTTAATATAAGAATTCAGCGAAATTCTATCACATTTGTTCGATTTACGTCGCTCCTATTTCAGATAGCGTATTGGGCTAAGCGGCATCTCTAAGCGCATGAATAACTAGTAAATGCACTATTAAACTTCTAGGGTAGGGCGAACAAAGACCCGATTAGATCATTTTACATTAAGGTTAATATAAGAATTCAGCGTAACTCTGTCACATTTGTTCAATTTACGTCGCTCCTATTTCAGAAAGCGTAGTGGGCTAAGCGGCATCTCAAAGCGCAAGAAATGGCGAGTAAACTGCACTATTAAACTTCTAGGGTAGGGCAAACAGAGACCAGTTTAGATCATTTTATATTATGGTTAATTTAAGAATTCAGAAAAATTCTATCACATTTGTTCAATTTACGTCGCTCCTATTTCAGATAGCGTACCCGGATAGGCGGCATCTTAAAGCGCGTGGAAAGGCGAGTAAAATGCACTATTAAACTTCTATGATAGGGCAATCAGAGACCCGATTAGATCATTTTATATTTTGGTTAATATAAGAATTCAGCGAAATTCTATCACATTTGTTTAATTTACGTCGCTCCTATTTCAGATAGCGTATTGGGATAAGCGGTATCGCAAAGCGCATGAAATGCTGAGTAAAATGCGCTATTAAACTTCTAGGGTAGGGCAATCAGAGACCCGATTAGATCATTTTATATTATGGTTAATTTAAGGATTCAGCAAAATTCTATCACATTTGTTCAATTTACGTCGTTCCTATTTCAGATAGCATACTGGGCTAGGCGGCAACTTAAAGCGCGCGGAATGGCGAGTAAAATGCACTCTTAATCTTCTATGATAGGGCAATCAGAGACCCGATTAGATCATTTTATATTTTGGTTAATATAAGAATTCAGCGAAATTCTATCACATTTGTTCAATTTACGTCGCTCCTATTTCAGATAGCGTATTGGGCTAAGCGGCATCTCAAAGAGCAAGAAATGGCGAGTAAAATGCACTATTAAACTTCTAGGGTAGGGCAAACAGAGACCCCATTAGATCATTTTATATTATGGTTAATTTAAGAATTCAGCGAAATTCTATCACATTTGTTCAATTTACGTTGCTCCTATTTCAGATAGCGTACTGGGCTAGGCGGCATCTTAAAGCGCGTGCAATGACGAGTAAAATGCACTATTAAACTTCTATAATAGGGCAATCAGAAACCCGATTAGATCATTTTATATTATGGTTAATTTAAGAATTCAGCGAAATTCTATCACATTTGTTCAATTTACGTCGCTGATATTTCAGATAGCGTATTGGGCTAAGCGGCATCTCAAAGCGCAAGAAATGGCGAGTAAAATGCACTATTAAACTTCTAGGGTAGGGCAAACAGAGACCCGATTAGGTCATTTCATATTATGGTTAATTTAAGAATTCAGAAAAATTCTATCACATTTGTTCAATTTACGTCGCTCCTACTTCAGATAGCGTACCCGGATAGGCGGCATCTTAAAGCGCGAGGAATGGCGAGTAAAATGAACTATTAAACTTCTATGATAGGGCAATCAGAGACCCGATTAGATCATTTTATATTTTGGTTAATATAAGAATTCAGCGAAATTCTATCACATTTGTTCAATTTACATCGCTCCTATTCAGATAGCGACTTGTGCTAAGCGGCATCTCAAAGCGCAGGAAATGGCGAGTAAAATGCACCATTAAACTTCTAGGGTAGGGCAAACAGAGACCCCATTAGATCATTTTATATTATGGTTAATTTAAGAATTCAGCGAAATTCTCTCACATTTGTTCAATTTACGTCGCTGATATTTCAGATAGCGTTTGGGCTAAGCGGCATATCAAAGCGCAAGAAATGGCGAGTAAAATGCACTATTAAACTTCTAGGGTAGGGCAAACAGAGACCCGATTAGGTCATTTCATATTATGGATAATTTAAGAATTCAGAAAAATTCTATCACATTTCTTCAACTTACGTCGCTCCTATTTCTGATAGCGTACCCGGATAGGCGGCATCTTAAAGCGCGAGGAATGGCGAGTAAAATGCACTAATAAACTTCTATGATAGGGCAATCAGAGACCCGATTAGATCATTTTATATTTTGGTTAATATAAGAATTCAGCGAAATTCTATCACATTTGTTCAATTTACGTCGCTCCTATTTCAGATAGCTTATTGGGCTAAGCGGCAACTCAAAGCGCATGAAATGACAAGTGAAATGCACCATTAAACTTCAAGGGTAGGGCGAACAAAGACCCGATTAGATCATTTTACATTAAGGTTAATATAAGAATTCAGCGAAATTCTATCACATTTGTTCAATTTACATCGCTCCTATTTCAGATAGCGACTTGTGTTAAGCGTCATCTCAAAGCGCAAGAAATGGCGAGTAAAATGCACTATTAAACTTCTAGGATAAGGCAAACAGAGACCCGATTAGATCATTTTATATTACGGTTAATATAAGAATTCAGCGTAATTCTGTGACATTTGTTCAACTTACGTAGCTCCTATTTCAGATAGCGTACTGGGCTAGGCGGCAACTTAAAGCGCGTGGAATGGCGAGTAAAATGCGTTATTAAACTTCTATGATAGGGCAATCAGAGACCCGATTAGATCATTTTATATTTTGGTTAATATAAGAATTCAGCGAAATTCTATCACATTTGTTCGATTTACGTCGCTCCTATTTCAGATAGCGTATTGGGCTAAGCGGCATCTCAAAGCGCATGAAATGACGAATAAAATGCACAATTAAGCTTCTACGCTAGGGCGAACACAGACCCGATTAGATCATTTTACGTTATGGTTAATAAAAGAATTCAGCGAAATTCTATCACATTTGATCAATTTACATCGCTCCTATTTCAGATAGCGTATTGGGCTAAGCGGCATCTCAAAGCGCATGAAATGGCGAGTAAAATGCACTATTAAACTCCTAGGGTAGGGCAAACAGAGACCCGATTAGATCATTTTATATTATGTTTAATTTAAGAATTCAGCAAGATTCTATCACATTTGTGGAATTTACGTCGCTCCTATTTCAGATAGCGTACTGGGATAGGCGGCATCTTAAAGCGCGTGGAATGGCGAGTAGAATGCACTATTAAAATTCTATGGTAGGGCAAACAGAGACTCGATTAGATCATTTTACATTAATGTTAATAAAAGAATTCAGCGAAATTCTATCACATTTGTTCAACTTACGTCGCTCCTATTTCAGATAGCGTACTGGGCTAAGCGGCACCTCAAAGCGCATGAAATGGCGAGTGAAATGCACCATTAGACTTCTATGGTAGGGCGAACAGAGACCCGATTGGATCATTTTACATTAAGGTTTATATAAGAATTCACGGAAATTCTATCACATTTGTTCAATTTACGTCGCTCCTATTTCAGATAGCGTATTGGGCTAAGAGGCCTCTCAAAGCGCATGAAATGGAGCGTAAAATGCGCTATTATACTTCTAGGATAAGGCAAACGGAGAGCCGATTAGTTCATTTTATATTACGGTTAATAAAAGAATTCAGCGAAATTCTATCACATTTGTTCAACTTACGTCGCTCCTATTTCAGATAGCGTACTGGGCTATGCGGCATCTTAAAGCGCGTGGAAGGGCGAGTGAAATGCACTACTAAACGTCTATGATAGAGCAATCAGAGACCCGATTAGATCATTTTATATTTTGTTTAATATAAGATTTCAGGGAAATTCTATCACATTTGTTCAATTTACGTCGCTCCTATTTCAGTTAGCGTATTGGGCTAAGCGGCATCTCAAAGCGCATGAAATGGCGAGTGAAATGCACTATTAGACTTCTATGGTAGGGCGAACAGAGACCCGATTGGATCATTTTATATTATGGTTAATTTAAGAATTCAGCGAAATTCTATCACATTTGTTCAATTTACGTCGCTCCAATTTCAGATAGCGTATTGGGCTAAGCGGCATCTCAAAGCGCATGAAATGGCGAATAAAATGCACTATTAAACTTCTAGGCTAGGGCGAACAGAGACCCGAGCAGATCATTTTACATTATGGTTAATAAAAGAATTCAGCGTAATTCTATCACATTTGTTCAACTTACGTCGCTCCTATTTCAGATAGCGTATTGGGCTAAGCGGCATCTCAAAGCGCATGAAATGGCAAGTAAAATGCACCATTAAACTTCTAGGATAAGCCAAACAGAGACCCGATTAGATCATTTTATATTACGGTTAATATAAGAATTCAGCGTAATTCTATCACATTTGTTCAATTTACGTCGCTCCTATTTCAGATATCGTATTGGGCTAAGCGACATCTCAAAGCGCATGAAATGGCGAGTAAAATGCACTGCTAAACTTGTAGGGTAGGGCAAACAGGGACCCGATTAGATCATTTTATATTATCGTTAATCCAAGATGTCAGCAAAATTCTATCACATTTGTTCAATTTACGTCGCTCCAATTTCAGATAGCGTACTGTGCTAGGCGGCATCTTAAAGCGCATGAAATGACGAGTGAAATGCACTATTAAACTACTATGATAGGGCAATCACAGACCCGACTAGATCATTTTATATTTTGGTTAATATAAGAATTCAGCGAAATTCTATCACAATTGTTCAATTTACGTCGCTCCTATTTCAGATAGCGTATTGGGCTAAGCGGCATCTCAAAGCGCAAGAAATGGCGAGTAAAATGCACTATTAAACTTCTAGGGTAGGGCAAACAGAGACCCCATTAGATCATTTTATATTATGGTTAATTTAAGAACTCAGCGAAATTCTATCACATTTGTTCAATTTACGTTGTTCCTATTTCAGATAGCGTACTGGGCTAGGCGGCATCTTAAAGCGCGTGGAATGACGAGTAAAATGCACTATTAAACTTCTATGATAGGGCAATCAGAGACCCGATTAGATCATTTTATATTTTGGTTAATATAAGAATCCAGCGAAATTCTATCACATTCGTTCAATTTACGTCGCTCCTATTTCAGATATCGTATTGGGCTAAGCGGCATCTCAATGCGCATGAAATGGCGAGTAAAATGGACTATTAAACTTCTAGGATAAGGCAAACAGAGACCCGATGCGTTCATTTTATATTACGGTTAATATAAGAATTCAGCGTAATTCTATCACATTTGTTCAACGTACGTCGCTCCTATTTCAGATAGCGTACTGGGTTAGGCGGCATCTTAAAGCGCGTGGAATGGCGGGTAAAATGCACTATTAAACTTCTATGATAGGGCTATCAGAGACCCGATTAGATCATTTTATATTTTGGTTAATATAAGAATTCAGCGAAATTCTATCACATTTGTTCAACTTACGTCGCTGCTATTTCAGATAGCGTATTGGGCTAAGCGGCATCTCAAAGCGCATGAAATGACGAGTGAAATGCACTATTAAACTTCTAGGATAAGGCAAACAGAGACCCGATTAGATCATTTTATATTACGGTTAATATAAGAATTCAGCGTAATTCTGTGACATTTGTTCAACTTACGTAGCTCCTATTTCAGATAGCGTACTGGGCTAGGCGGCAACTTAAAGCGCGTGGAATGGCGAGTAAAATGCGTTATTAAACTTCTATGATAGGGCAATCAGAGACCCGATTAGATCATTTTATATTTTGGTTAATATAAGAATTCAGCGAAATTCTATCACATTTGTTCGATTTACGTCGCTCCTATTTCAGATAGCGTATTGGGCTAAGCGGCATCTCAAAGCGCATGAAATGACGAATAAAATGCACAATTAAGCTTCTACGCTAGGGCGAACACAGACCCGATTAGATCATTTTACGTTATGGTTAATAAAAGAATTCAGCGAAATTCTATCACATTTGATCAATTTACATCGCTCCTATTTCAGATAGCGTATTGGGCTAAGCGGCATCTCAAAGCGCATGAAATGGCGAGTAAAATGCACTATTAAACTCCTAGGGTAGGGCAAACAGAGACCCGATTAGATCATTTTATATTATGTTTAATTTAAGAATTCAGCAAGATTCTATCACATTTGTGGAATTTACGTCGCTCCTATTTCAGATAGCGTACTGGGATAGGCGGCATCTTAAAGCGCGTGGAATGGCGAGTAGAATGCACTATTAAAATTCTATGGTAGGGCAAACAGAGACTCGATTAGATCATTTTACATTAATGTTAATAAAAGAATTCAGCGAAATTCTATCACATTTGTTCAACTTACGTCGCTCCTATTTCAGATAGCGTACTGGGCTAAGCGGCACCTCAAAGCGCATGAAATGGCGAGTGAAATGCACCATTAGACTTCTATGGTAGGGCGAACAGAGACCCGATTGGATCATTTTACATTAAGGTTTATATAAGAATTCACGGAAATTCTATCACATTTGTTCAATTTACGTCGCTCCAATTTCAGATAGCGTATTGGGCTAAGCGGCATCTCAAAGCGCATGAAATGGCGAATAAAATGCACTATTAAACTTCTAGGCTAGGGCGAACAGAGACCCGAGCAGATCATTTTACATTATGGTTAATAAAAGAATTCAGCGTAATTCTATCACATTTGTTCAACTTACGTCGCTCCTATTTCAGATAGCGTATTGGGCTAAGCGGCATCTCAAAGCGCATGAAATGGCAAGTAAAATGCACCATTAAACTTCTAGGATAAGCCAAACAGAGACCCGATTAGATCATTTTATATTACGGTTAATATAAGAATTCAGCGTAATTCTATCACATTTGTTCAATTTACGTCGCTCCTATTTCAGATATCGTATTGGGCTAAGCGGCATCTCAAAGCGCATGAAATGGCGAGTAAAATGCACTGCTAAACTTGTAGGGTAGGGCAAACAGGGACCCGATTAGATCATTTTATATTATCGTTAATCCAAGATGTCAGCAAAATTCTATCACATTTGTTCAATTTACGTCGCTCCAATTTCAGATAGCGTACTGTGCTAGGCGGCATCTTAAAGCGCATGAAATGACGAGTGAAATGCACTATTAAACTACTATGATAGGGCAATCACAGACCCGACTAGATCATTTTATATTTTGGTTAATATAAGAATTCAGCGAAATTCTATCACAATTGTTCAATTTACGTCGCTCCTATTTCAGATAGCGTATTGGGCTAAGCGGCATCTCAAAGCGCAAGAAATGGCGAGTAAAATGCACTATTAAACTTCTAGGGTAGGGCAAACAGAGACCCCATTAGATCATTTTATATTATGGTTAATTTAAGAACTCAGCGAAATTCTATCACATTTGTTCAATTTACGTTGCTCCTATTTCAGATAGCGTACTGGGCTAGGCGGCATCTTAAAGCGCGTGGAATGACGAGTAAAATGCACTATTAAACTTCTATGATAGGGCAATCAGAGACCCGATTAGATCATTTTATATTTTGGTTAATATAAGAATCCAGCGAAATTCTATCACATTCGTTCAATTTACGTCGCTCCTATTTCAGATATCGTATTGGGCTAAGCGGCATCTCAATGCGCATGAAATGGCGAGTAAAATGGACTATTAAACTTCTAGGATAAGGCAAACAGAGACCCGATGCGTTCATTTTATATTACGGTTAATATAAGAATTCAGCGTAATTCTATCACATTTGTTCAACGTACGTCGCTCCTATTTCAGATAGCGTACTGGGTTAGGCGGCATCTTAAAGCGCGTGGAATGGCGGGTAAAATGCACTATTAAACTTCTATGATAGGGCTATCAGAGACCCGATTAGATCATTTTATATTTTGGTTAATATAAGAATTCAGCGAAATTCTATCACATTTGTTCAACTTACGTCGCTGCTATTTCAGATAGCGTATTGGGCTAAGCGGCATCTCAAAGCGCATGAAATGACGAGTGAAATGCACTATTAAACTTCTAGGGTAGGGCAAACAGAGACCGGATAAGATCATTCTATATTATGGTTAATTTAAGAATTCAGCGAAACTCTATCATATTTGTTCAATTTACGTCGCTCCTATTTCAGATAGCGTATTGGGCTAAGCGGCATCTCAATGCGCATGAAATGGCGAGTAAAATGCACTATTAAACTTCTAGGATAAGGCACACAGAGACCCGATTAGATCATTTTATATTACGGTTAATATAAGAATTCAGCGTAATTCTATCACATTTGTTCAACTTACGTCGCTCCTATTTCAGATAGCGTACTGGGCAAGGCGGTATCTCAAAGCGCGTGGAAGGGCGAGTAAAATGCACTACTAAACTTCTATGATAGGGTAATCAGAGACCCGACTAGATCATTTTATATTTTGGTTAATATAAGAATTCAGCGAAATTCTCTCACATTTGTTCAATTTACGTCGCTGATATTTCAGATAGCGTATTGGACTAAGCGGCATCTCAAAGCGCAAGAAATGTCGAGTAAAATGCACTATTAAACTTCTAGGGTAGGGCAAACAGGGACCCGATTCGATCATTTTATATTATGGTTAATTTAAGAATTCAGCGAAATTCTCTCACATTTGTTCAATTTACGTCGCTGATATTTCAGATAGCGTATTGGGCTAAGCGGCAACTCGAAGCGCGAGAAATGGCGAGTAAAATGCACTATTAAACTTCTAGGGTAGGGCAAACAGAGACCCGATTAGATCATTTTATATTTTGGTTAATATAAGAATTCAGCGAAATTCTATCACATTTGTTCAATTTACGTCGCTCCTATTTCAGATAGCGTATTGGGCTAAGCGGCATCTCAAAGCGCATGAAATGACGACTAAAATGCACAATTAAGCTTCTACGCTAGGGCGAACAGAGACCCGATTAGATCATTTTACGTTATGGTTAATAAAAGAATTCAGCGAAATTCTATCACATTTGATCAATTTACATCGCTCCTATTTCAGATAGCGTATTGGGCTAAGCGGCATCTCAAAGCGCATGAAATGGCGTGTAAAATGCACGATTAAACTTCTAGGGTAGGGCAAACAGAGACCCGATTAGATCATTTTATATTTTGGTTAATATAAGAATTCAGGGAAATTCTATCACATTTGTTCAATTCGTGTCTCTGATATTTCAGATAGCGTATTGGGCTAAGCGGCATCTCAAAGCGCATGAAATGGCGAGTAAAATGCACTATTACACTTCTATGGTAGGGCGAACAGAGACCCGGTTGGATCATTTTACATTAAGGTTTATATAAGAATTCACGGAAATTCTATCACATTTGTTCAATTTACGTCGCTCCTATTTCAGATAGCGCATTGGGCTAAGCGGCCTCTCAAAGCGCATGAAATGGCGCGTAAAATGCGCTATTAAACTTCTAGGATAAGGCAAACCGAGACCCGATTAGTTCATTTTATATTACGGTTAATATAAGAATTCAGCGTAATTCTATCTCATTTGTTCATCTTACGTCGCTCCTATTTCAGATAGCCGACTGACCTATGCGGCATCTCAAAGCGCGTGGAAGGGCGAGTAAAATGCACTACTAAACTTCTATGATAGAGCAATCAGAGACCCGATTAGATCATTTTATATTTTGTTTAATATAAGATTTCAGGGAAATTCTATCACATTTGTTCAATTTACGTCGCTCCTATTTCAGATAGCGTATTGGGCTAAGCGGCATCTCAAACCGCATGAAATGGCGAGTGAAATGCACTATTAGACTTCTATGGTAGGGCGAACAGAGACCCGATTGGATCATTTTATATTATGGTTAATTTAAGATTTCAGCGAAATTCTATCACATTTGTTCAATTTACGTCGCTCCTATTTCAGATAGCGCATTGGGCTAAGCGGCCTCTCAAAGCGCATGAAATGGCGCGTAAAATACGCTATTAAACTTCTAGGATAAGGCAAACCGAGACCCGATTAGTTCATTTTATATTACGGTTAATATAAGAATTCAGCGTAATTCTATCTCATTTGTTCATCTTACGTCGCTCCTATTTCAGATAGCCTACTGACCTATGCGGCATCTTAAAGCGCGTGGAAGGGCGAGTAAAATGCACTACTAAACTTCTATGATAGAGCAATCAGAGACCCGAGCAGATCATTTTACATTATGGTTAATAAAAGAATTCAGCGTAATTCTATCACATTTGTTCAACTTACGTCGCTCCTATTTCAGATAGCGCATTGGGCTAAGCGGAATCTCAAAGCACATGAAATGGCGAGTAAAATGCGCTATTAAACTTCTAGGATAAGGCAAACAGAGACCCGATTAGATCATTTTATATTACGGTTAATATAAGAATTCAGCGTAATTCTATCATATTTGTTGAAGTTACGTCGCTCCTATTTCAGATAGCGTACTGGGCTAGGCGGCATCTTAAAGCGCGTGGAATGGCGAGTAAAATGCACTACTAATCTTCTATGATAGGGCAATCAGAGACCCGATTAGATCATTTTATATTTTGATTAATATAAGGTTTCAGGGAAATTCTATCACATTTGTTCAATTTACGTCGCTCCTATTTCAGATAGCGTATTGGGCTAAGCCGGATCTCAAAGCGCATGAAATGGCGACTAAAATGAACTGTTAAACTTCTGGGGTAGGGCAAACAGAGACCCGATTAGATCATTTTATATTATTGTTAATTTAAGAATTCAGCAAAATTCTATCACATTTGTTCAACTTACGTCGCTCCTATTTCAGATAGCGTACTGGGCTAGGCGGAAACTTAAAGCGCGTGGAATGTCGAGCAAAATGCACTACTAAACTTCTATGATAGGGCAATCAGAGACCCGATTAGATCAGTTTATATTTTGTTTAATATAAGATTTCACGGAAATTCTATCACATTTGTTCAATTTACGTCGCTCCTATTTCAGATAGCGTATTGGGCTATGCGGCATCTCAAAGCGCATGAAATGGCGAGTAAAATGCACTATTAAACTTCTAGGCTAGGGCAAACAGAGACCCGATTAGATCATTTTATATTATGTTTAATTTAAGAATTCAGCCAAATTCTATCACATTTGTTCAATTTACGTCGCTCCTATTTCAGATAGCGTACTGGGCTAGGCGGAATCTTAAAGCGCGTGGATTGGCGAGTAAAATGCACTATTAAACTTCTATGGTAGGGCTATCAGAGACCCGATTAGATCATTTTATATTTTGGTTAATATAAGAATTCAGCGAAATTCTATCACATTTGTTCAACTTACGTCGCTGCTATTTCAGATAGCGTATTGGGCTAAGCGGCATCTCAAAGCGCATGAAATGGCGAGTGAAATGCACTATTAGACTTCTATGGTAGGGCGAACAAAGGCCCGATTAGATCATTTTACATTAAGGTTAATATAAGAATTCAGGGAAATTCTATCACATTTGTTCAATTTACGTCGCTCCTATTTCAGATAGCGTATTGGTCTAAGCGCCATCTCAAAGCGCATGAAATTGCGAGTGAAATGCACTATTAAACTTCTAGGGTAGGGCGAACAGAGACCCGATTAGATCATTTTACATTAAGGTTAATATAAGTATTCAGCGAGATTCTATCACACTTGTTCAATTTACGTCGCTCCTATTTCAGATAGCGTATTGGGCTATGCGGCATATCAAAGCGCATGAAATGACGCGTGAAATGCACTATTATACATCTAGGGTAGGGTGAACAGAGACCCGAAGAGATCATTTTACATTAAGGTGAATATAAGAATGCAGCGTAATTCTGTCACATTTGTTCAACTTACGTCGCTCCTATTTCAGATAGCGTATTGGGTTATGCGTCATCTCAAAGCGCATGAAATGACGAGTGAAATGCACTATTAAACTTTTAGGGTAGGGCGAACAGAGACCCGATTAGATCATTTTACATTAAGGTTAATATAAGTATTCAGCGAGATTCTATCACACTTGTTCAATTTACGTCGCTTCTATTTCAGACAGCGTACTGGGCTAGGCGGTATCTTAAAGCGCGTGGAATGGCGAGTAAAATGCACTATTAACCTTCTGTGATAGGGCAATCAGAGACCAGATTAGATCATTTTATACTTTGGTTAATATAAGAATTCAGCGAAATTCTATCACATTTGTTCAATTTACGTCGCTCCTTTTTCAGATAGCGTATTGGGCTAAGCGGCATCTCAAAGCGCATGAAATGACGAGTGAAATGCACTATTAAACTTCTAGGGTAGGGCAAACAGGGACCCGATTAGATCATTTTATATCATGGTTAATTTAAGAATTCAGCGAAATTCTATCACATTTGTTCAATTTACGTCGCTCCTATTTCAGATAGCGTATTGGGCTAAGCGGCATCTCAAAGCGCATGAAATGGCGTGTAAAATGCACGATTAAACTTCTAGGGTAGGGCAAACAGAGACCCGATTAGATCATTTTATATTTTGGTTAATATAAGAATTCAGCGAAATTCTGTCACATTTGTTCAATTTACGTCGCTCCTATTTCAGACAGCTTATTGGGTTTAGCGGCATCTCAAATCGCATGAAATGGCGAACAAAATGCACTATTAAACTTCTAGGCTAGGGCGAACAGAGACCAGATTAGATCATTTTATATTTTGGTTAATATAAGAATTCTGCGAAATTCTATCACATTTGTTCAAGTTACGTCGCTCCTATTTCAGATAGCGTACTGGGCTAGGCGGCATCTTAAAGCGCGTGGAATGGCGAGTAAAATGCACTATTAAACTTCTATGATAGGGCAATCAGAGACCCGATTAGATCATTTTATATTTTGGTTAATATAAGAATTCAACGAAATTCTATCGCATTTGTAAAATTTACGTCGCTCCTATTACAGATAGCTTATTGGGCTTAGCGGCATCTCAAAGCGCATGAAATGACGAGTGAAATGCACTATTAAACTTCTAGGGTAGGGCAAACAGAGACCCGATTAGATCATTTTATATTATGGTTAATTTAAGAATTCAGCAAAATTCTATCACAGTTGTTCAATTTACGTCGCTCCTATTTCAGATAGCGTACTGGGCTAGGCGGCATTGTAAAGCGGGTGGAATGGCGAGTAGAATGCACTATTAAAATTCTATGGTAGGGCAAACAGAGACTCGATTAGATCATTTTACATTAATGTTAATGAAAGAATTCAGCGAAATTCTATCACATTTGTTCAACTTACGTCGCTCCTATTTCAGATAGCGTATTGGGCTAAGCGGCACCTCAAAGCGCATGAAATGGCGAGTGAAATGCACTATTAGACTTCTATGGTAGGGCGAACAGAGACCCGATTGGATCATTTTACATTAAGGTTTATATAAGAATTCACGGAAATTCTATCACATTTGTTCAATTTATGTCGCTCCTATTTCAGATAGCGGATTGGGCTAAGCGGCCTCTCAAAGCGCATGAAATGGCGCGTAAAATGCGCTATTAAACTTCTAGGATAAGGCAAACCGAGTCCCGATTAGTTCATTTTATATTACGGTTAATATAAGAATTCAGCGTAATTCTATCTCATTTGTTCATCTTACGTCGCTCCTATTTCAGATGGCCTACTGACCTATGCGGCATCTTAAAGCGCGTGGAAGGGCGAGTAAAATGCACTACTAAACTTCTATGATAGAGCAATCACAGACCCGATTAGATCATTTTATATTTTGTTTAATATAAGATTTCAGGGAAATTCTATCACATTTGTTCAATTTACGTCGCTCCTATTTCAGATAGCGTATTGGGCTAAGCGGCATCTCAAAGCGCATGAAATGGCGAGTGAAATGCACTATTAGACTTCTATGGTAGGGCGAACAGAGACCCGATTGGATCATTTTATATTATGGTTAATTTAAGAATTCAGCGAAATTCTATCACATTTGTTCAATTTACGTCGCTCCAATTTCAGATAGCGTATTGGGCTAAGCGGCATCTCAAAGCGCATGAAATGGCGAATAAAATGCACTATTAAACTTCTAGGCTAGGGCGAACAGAGACCCGAGCAGATCATTTTACATTATGGTTAATAAAAGAATTCAGCGTAATTCTATCACATTTGTTCAACTTACGTCGCTCCTATTTCAGATAGCGTATTGGGCTAAGCGGCATCTCAAAGCGCATGAAATGGCGAGTGAAATGCACTATTACACTTCTATGGTAGGGCGAACAGAGACCCGATTGGATCATTTTACATTAAGGTTAATATAAGAATTCACGGAAATTCTATCACATTTGTTCAATTTACGTCGCTCCTATTCCAGATAGCGTATTGGGCTAAGCGGCATCTCAAAGCACATGAAATGGCGAGTAAAATGCGATATTAAACTTCTAGGATAAGGCAAACAGAGACCCGATTAGATCATTTTATATTACGGTTAATATAAGAATTCAGCGTAATTCTATCACATTTGTTCAAGTTACGTCGCTCCTATTTCAGATAGCGTACTGGGCTAGGCGGCATCTTAAAGCGAGTGGAATGGCGAGTAAAATGCACTACTAATCTGCTATGATAGGGCAATCAGAGACCCGATTAGATCATTTTATATTTTGATTAATATAAGGTTTCAGGGAAATTCTATCACATTTGTTCAATTTACGTCGCTCCTATTTCAGATAGCGTATTGGGCTAAGCGGCATCTCAAAGCGCATGAAATGGCGAGTGAAATGCACTATTAAACTTTTAGGGTAGGGCGAACAGAGACCCGATTAGATCATTTTACATTCAGGTTAATATAAGTATTCAGGGAAATTCTATCACATTTGTTCAATTTACGTCGCTCCTATTTCAGATAGCGTATTGGGCTAAGCGGCATCTCAAAGTGCATGAAATGGCGAGTAAAATGCACTGTTAAACTTCTAGGGTAGGGCAAACAGAGACCCGATTAGATCATTTCATATTATGGTTTATTTAAGAATTCAGAAAAATTCTATCACATTTGTTCAATTTACGTCGCTGATATTTCAGATAGCGTATTGGGCTAAGCGGCATCTCAATGCGCATGAAATGGCGAGTAAAATGCACTATTAAACTTCTAGGATAAGGCAAACAGAGACCCGATTCGTTCATTTTATATTACGGTTAATATAAGAATTCGGCGTAATTCTATCACATTTGTTCAACGTACGTCGCTCCTATTTCAGATAGCGTACTGGGCTAGGCGGCATCTTAAAGCGCGTGGAATGGCGGGTAGAATGCGCTATTAAACTTCTATGGTAGGGCTATCAGAGACCCGATTAGATCATTTTATATTTTGGTTAATATAAGAATTCAGCGAAATTCTATCACATTTGTTCAACTTACGTCGCTGCTATTTCAGATAGCGTATTGGGCTAAGCGGCATCTCAAAGCGCATGAAATGACGAGTGAAATGCACTATTAAACTTCTAGGGTAGGGCAAACAGAGACCGGATAAGATCATTTTATATTATGGTTAATTTAAGAATTTAGCGAAACTCTATCACATTTGTTCAACTTACGTCGCTCCTATTTCAGATAGCGTACTGGGCTAGGCGGCATCTGAAAGCGCATGAAATTGCGAGTGAAATGCACAGCTAAACTTCTAGGGTAGGGCGAACAAAGGCCCGATTAGATCATTTTACATTAAGGTTAATATAAGAATTCAGGGAAATTCTATCACATTTGTTCAATTTACGTCGCTCCTATTTCAGATAGCGTATTGGTCTAAGCGCCATCTCAAAGCGCATGAAATTGCGAGTGAAATGCACTATTAAACTTCTAGGGTAGGGCGAACAGAGACGCGATTTGATCATTTTACATTAAGGTTAATATAAGTATTCAGGGAAATTCTATCACATTTGTTCAATTTACGTCGCTCCTATTTCAGATAGCGTATTGGGCTAAGCGGCATCTCAAAGCCCATGAAATGGCGAGTAAAATGCACTGGTAAACTTCTAGGGTAGGGCAAACAGAGACCCCATTAGATCATTTCATATTATGGTTTATTTAAGAATTCAGAAAAATTCTATCACATTTGTTCAATTTTCGTCGCTCCTATTTCTGATAGCTTATTGGGCTATGCGGCATCTCAAAGCGCATTAACTGACGAGTGAAATGCACTAGTAATCTTCTAGGGTAGGGCAAACAGAGACCCGATAAGACCATTTTATATTATGATTAATTTAAGAATTCAGCGAAACTCTATCACATTTGTTCAACTTACGTCGCTCCTATTTCAGATAGCGTATTGGGCTAAGCGGCATCTCAAAGCGCATGAAATGACGAGTGAAATGCACAATGAAACTTCTAGGGTAGGGCAAACAGAGACCCGATTAGATCATTTTATATTATGGTTAATTTAAGAATTCGGCAAAATTCTATCACATTTGTTCAATTTACGTCGCTCCTATTTCAGATAGCGTACTGGGCTAGGCGGCATCTTAAAGTGGGTGGAATGGCGAGCAGAATGCACTATTAAAATTCTATGGCAGGGCAAACAGAGACTCGATTAGATCATTTTACATTAATGTTAATGAAAGAATTCAGCGAAATTCTATCACATTTGTTCAACTTACGTCGCTTTTATTTCAGATAGCGTATTGGGCTAAGCGGCACCTCAAAGCGCATGAAATGGTGAGTGAAATGCACTATTAAACTTCTAGGGTAGGGCAAGCAGAGGCCCGATTAGATCATTTTATATTATGGTTAATTTAAGAATTCAGCGAAATTCTATCACATTTGATCAATTTACGTCGCTCCAATTTCAGATAGCGTATTGGGCTAAGCGGCATCTCAAAGCGCATGAAATGGCGAATAAAATGCACTGTTAAACTTCTAGGCTAGGGCGAACAGAGACCCGAGCAGATCATTTTATATTACGGTTAATATAAGAATTCAGCGTAATTCTATCACATTTGTTCATCTTACGTCGCTCCTATTTCAGATAGCCTACTGACCTATGCGGCATCTTAAAGCGCGTGGAAGGGCGAGTAAAATGCACTACTAAACTTCTATGATAGAGCAATCAGAGACCCGATTAGATCCTTTTATATTTTGTTTAATATAAGATTTCAGGGAAATTCTATCACATTTGTTCAATTTACGTCGCTCCTATTTCAGATAGCGTATTGGGCTAAGCCGGATCTCAAAGCGCATGAAATGGCGACTAAAATGCACTATTAAACTTCTAGGGTAGGGCAAACAGAGACCCGATTAGATCATTTTATATTATGGTTAATTTAAGAATTCAGCAAAATTCTATCACATTTGTTCAACTTACGTCGCTCCTATTTCAGACAGCGTACTGGGCTAGGCGGCAACTTAAGGCGCGTGGAATGGCGAGTAAAATGCACTACTAAACTTCTATGATAGGGCAATCAGAGACCCGATTAGATCATTTTATATTTTGTTTAATGTAAGATTTCAGGGAAATAGTATCACATGTGTTCAATTTACGTCGCTCCTATTCCAGATAGCGTATTCCGCTAAGCGGCATCTCAAAGCGCATGAAATGACGAGTAAAATGCACTATTAAATTTCTAGGGTAGGGCAAGCAGAGACCCGATTAGATCATTTTATATTATGGTTAATTTAAGAATTCAGCAAAATTCTATCACATTTATTCAATTTACGTCGCTCCTAGTTCAGATATCGTATGGGCTAAGCGGCATCTCAAAGCGCATGAAATGACGAGTGAAATGCACTATTAAGCTTCTAGGGTAGGGCGAACAGAGTCCCGATTAGATCATTTTACATTAAGGTTAATATAAGTATTCAGGGAGATTCTATCACATTTGTTCAATTTACGTCGCTCCTATGTCAGACAGCGTACTGGGCTAGGCGGCATCTTAAAGCGTGTGGAATGGCGCGTTAAATGCGCTGTTAAACTTCTAACATAAGGCAAACGGAGACCCGATTAGTTCATTTTATATTACGGTTAATATAAGAATTCAGCGTACTTCTATCACATTTGTTCATCTTACGTCGCTCCTATTTCAGATAGCGTACTGGGCTAGGCGGCATCTTAAAGCGCATGAAAGACGAGTGAAATGCACCATTAGACTTCTATGGTAGGGCGAACAGAGACCCGATTAGATCATTTACGATAAGGTTAATATAAGGATTCACGGAAATTCTATCACATTTGTTCAATTTACGTCGCTCCTATTACAGATAGCTTATTGGGCTTAGCAGCATCACAAAGCGCATGAAATGACGAGTGAAATGCACTGTTAAACTTCTATGATAGGGCAATCAGAGACCCGATTAGACCATTTTATATTTTGTTTAATATAAGATTTCAGGGAAATTTTATCACATTTGTTCAATTTACGTCGCTCCTATTTCAGATAGCGAACTCGGCTAAGCGGCATCTCAAAGCGCATGAAATGGCGAATAAAATGCACTATTAAACTTCTAGGCTATGGCGATCAGAGCCCCGATCAGATCATTTTACATTATGGTTAATAAAAGACCTCAGCGAAATTCTATCACATTTGTTCACTTACGTCTCTGCTATTTCAGATAGCGTACTGGGCTAGGCGGCATCTTAAAGCGCGTGGAATGGCAAGTAAAATGCAGTATTAAACTTCTATGATAGGGCAATCAGAGACCCGATTAGATCATTTTATATTTTGGTTAATATAAGAATTCAGCGAAATTCTATCACATTTGTTCAATTTACGTCGCTCCTATTTCAGATAGCTAACTCGGCTAAGCGGCATCTCAAAGCGCATGAAGTGGCGAATAAAATGCACCATTAAACTTGTAGGCTAGGGCGAACAGAGACCCGATCAGATCATTTTACATTATGGTTAATAAAAGAATTCAGCGAAATTCTATCACATTTGTTCAACTTCTGTCGCTCCTATTTCAGATAGCGTATTGGGCTAAGCGGCATCTCAAAGCCCATGAAATGGCGAGTAAAATGCACTATTAAACTTCTAGGGTAGGACAAACAGAGACCCGGTTAGATCATTTCATATTATGGTTAATTTAAGAATTCAGCGAAATTCTATCACATTTGTTCTATTTACGTCGCTCCTATTTCAGATAGCGTACTGGGCTAGGCGGCATCTAAAAGCGCATGAAATGGCGAGTATAATGCACTATTAAACTTCTAGGATAACGCAAACAGAGACCCGATTAGATCATTTTATATTATGGTTAATTTAAGAATTCAGCGAAATTCTATCACATTTGTTCAATTTACGTCGCTCCTATTTCAGATAGCATACTGGGCTAGGCGGCATCTTAAAGCGCGTGGAGTGGCGAGTAAAACGCGCTATTAAACTTCTAGGATAAGGCAAACAGAGACCCGATTAGATCATTTTATATTACGCTTAATATGAGAATGCAGCGTAATTCTATCACATTTGTTCAACTTACGTCGCTCCTATTTCAGATAGCGTACTGGGCTAGGCGGCATCTTAAAGCGCGTGGAATGGCGGGTAGAATGCGCTATTAAACTTCTATGGTAGGGCTATCAGAGACCCGATTAGATCATTTTATATTTTGGTTAATATAAGAATTCAGCGAAATTCTATCACATTTGTTCAATTTACGTCGCTGATATTTCAGATAGCGTATTGGGCTAAGCGGCATCTCAATGCGCATGAAATGGCGAGTAAAATGCACTATTAAACTTCTAGGATAAGGCAAACAGAGACCCGATTCGTTCATTTTATATTACGGTTAATATAAGAATTCGGCGTAATTCTATCACATTTGTTCAACGTACGTCGCTCCTATTTCAGATAGCGTACTGGGCTAGGCGGCATCTTAAAGCGCGTGGAATGGCGGGTAGAATGCGCTATTAAACTTCTATGGTAGGGCTATCAGAGACCCGATTAGATCATTTTATATTTTGGTTAATATAAGAATTCAGCGAAATTCTATCACATTTGTTCAACTTACGTCGCTGCTATTTCAGATAGCGTATTGGGCTAAGCGGCATCTCAAAGCGCATGAAATGACGAGTGAAATGCACTATTAAACTTCTAGGGTAGGGCAAACAGAGACCGGTTAAGATCATTTTATATTATGGTTAATTTAAGAATTTAGCGAAACTCTATCACATTTGTTCAACTTACGTCGCTCCTATTTCAGATAGCGTACTGGCTAGGCGGCATCTGAAAGCGCATGAAATTGCGAGTGAAATGCACAGCTAAACTTCTAGGGTAGGGCGAACAAAGGCCCGATTAGATCATTTTACATTAAGGTTAATATAAGAATTCAGGGAAATTCTATCACATTTGTTCAATTTACGTCGCTCCTATTTCAGATAGCGTATTGGTCTAAGCGCCATCTCAAAGCGCATGAAATTGCGAGTGAAATGCACTATTAAACTTCTAGGGTAGGGCGAACAGAGACGCGATTTGATCATTTTACATTAAGGTTAATATAAGTATTCAGGGAAATTCTATCACATTTGTTCAATTTACGTCGCTCCTATTTCAGATAGCGTATTGGGCTAAGCGGCATCTCAAAGCCCATGAAATGGCGAGTAAAATGCACTGGTAAACTTCTAGGGTAGGGCAAACAGAGACCCCATTAGATCATTTCATATTATGGTTTATTTAAGAATTCAGAAAAATTCTATCACATTTGTTCAATTTTCGTCGCTCCTATTTCTGATAGCTTATTGGGCTATGCGGCATCTCAAAGCGCATTAACTGACGAGTGAAATGCACTAGTAATCTTCTAGGGTAGGGCAAACAGAGACCCGATAAGACCATTTTATATTATGATTAATTTAAGAATTCAGCGAAACTCTATCACATTTGTTCAACTTACGTCGCTCCTATTTCAGATAGCGTATTGGGCTAAGCGCCATCTCAAAGCGCATGAAATGGCGAGTAAAATACACTATTAAACTTCTAGGGTAGGGCGAACAGAGACCCGATTAGATCATTTTACATTAAGGTTAATATAAGTATTCAGGGAAATTCTATCACATTTGTTCAATTTACGTCGCTCCTATTGCAGATAGCGTATTGGGCTTAGCGGCATCTCAAAGCGCATGAAATGACGAGTGAAATGCACAATGAAACTTCTAGGGTAGGGCAAACAGAGACCCGATTAGATCATTTTATATTATGGTTAATTTAAGAATTCGGCAAAATTCTATCACATTTGTTCAATTTACGTCGCTCCTATTTCAGATAGCGTACTGGGCTAGGCGGCATCTTAAAGTGGGTGGAATGGCGAGTAGAATGCACTATTAAAATTCTATGGCAGGGCAAACAGAGACTCGATTAGATCATTTTACATTAATGTTAATGAAAGAATTCAGCGAAATTCTATCACATTTGTTCAACTTACGTCGCTTTTATTTCAGATAGCGTATTGGGCTAAGCGGCACCTCAAAGCGCATGAAATGGTGAGTGAAATGCACTATTAAACTTCTAGGGTAGGGCAAGCAGAGGCCCGATTAGATCATTTTATATTATGGTTAATTTAAGAATTCAGCGAAATTCTATCACATTTGATCAATTTACGTCGCTCCAATTTCAGATAGCGTATTGGGCTAAGCGGCATCTCAAAGCGCATGAAATGGCGAATAAAATGCACTGTTAAACTTCTAGGCTAGGGCGAACAGAGACCCGAGCAGATCATTTTATATTACGGTTAATATAAGAATTCAGCGTAATTCTATCACATTTGTTCATCTTACGTCGCTCCTATTTCAGATAGCCTACTGACCTATGCGGCATCTTAAAGCGCGTGGAAGGGCGAGTAAAATGCACTACTAAACTTCTATGATAGAGCAATCAGAGACCCGATTAGATCCTTTTATATTTTGTTTAATATAAGATTTCAGGGAAATTCTATCACATTTGTTCAATTTACGTCGCTCCTATTTCAGATAGCGTATTGGGCTAAGCCGGATCTCAAAGCGCATGAAATGGCGACTAAAATGCACTATTAAACTTCTAGGGTAGGGCAAACAGAGACCCGATTAGATCATTTTATATTATGGTTAATTTAAGAATTCAGCAAAATTCTATCACATTTGTTCAACTTACGTCGCTCCTATTTCAGACAGCGTACTGGGCTAGGCGGCAACTTAAGGCGCGTGGAATGGCGAGTAAAATGCACTACTAAACTTCTATGATAGGGCAATCAGAGACCCGATTAGATCATTTTATATTTTGTTTAATGTAAGATTTCAGGGAAATAGTATCACATGTGTTCAATTTACGTCGCTCCTATTCCAGATAGCGTATTCCGCTAAGCGGCATCTCAAAGCGCATGAAATGACGAGTAAAATGCACTATTAAATTTCTAGGGTAGGGCAAGCAGAGACCCGATTAGATCATTTTATATTATGGTTAATTTAAGAATTCAGCAAAATTCTATCACATTTGTTCAATTTACGTCGCTCCTATTTCAGATATCGTATTGGGCTAAGCGGCATCTCAAAGCGCATGAAATGACGAGTGAAATGCACTATTAAGCTTCTAGGGTAGGGCGAACAGAGTCCCGATTAGATCATTTTACATTAAGGTTAATATAAGTATTCAGGGAGATTCTATCACATTTGTTCAATTTACGTCGCTCCTATTTCAGACAGCGTACTGGGCTAGGCGGCATCTTAAAGCGTGTGGAATGGCGCGTTAAATGCGCTGTTAAACTTCTAACATAAGGCAAACGGAGACCCGATTAGTTCATTTTATATTACGGTTAATATAAGAATTCAGCGTAATTCTATCACATTTGTTCATCTTACGTCGCTCCTATTTCAGATAGCGTACTGGGCTAGGCGGCATCTTAAAGCGCATGAAATGACGAGTGAAATGCACCATTAGACTTCTATGGTAGGGCGAACAGAGACCCGATTAGATCATTTTACGATAAGGTTAATATAAGGATTCACGGAAATTCTATCACATTTGTTCAATTTACGTCGCTCCTATTACAGATAGCTTATTGGGCTTAGCAGCATCACAAAGCGCATGAAATGACGAGTGAAATGCACTGTTAAACTTCTATGATAGGGCAATCAGAGACCCGATTAGACCATTTTATATTTTGTTTAATATAAGATTTCAGGGAAATTTTATCACATTTGTTCAATTTACGTCGCTCCTATTTCAGATAGCGAACTCGGCTAAGCGGCATCTCAAAGCGCATGAAATGGCGAATAAAATGCACTATTAAACTTCTAGGCTATGGCGATCAGAGCCCCGATCAGATCATTTTACATTATGGTTAATAAAAGACCTCAGCGAAATTCTATCACATTTGTTCAACTTACGTCTCTGCTATTTCAGATAGCGTACTGGGCTAGGCGGCATCTTAAAGCGCGTGGAATGGCAAGTAAAATGCAGTATTAAACTTCTATGATAGGGCAATCAGAGACCCGATTAGATCATTTTATATTTTGGTTAATATAAGAATTCAGCGAAATTCTATCACATTTGTTCAACTTCTGTCGCTCCTATTTCAGATAGCGTATTGGGCTAAGCGGCATCTCAAAGCCCATGAAATGGCGAGTAAAATGCACTATTAAACTTCTAGGGTAGGACAAACAGAGACCCGGTTAGATCATTTCATATTATGGTTAATTTAAGAATTCAGCGAAATTCTATCACATTTGTTCAATTTACGTCGCTCCTATTTCAGATAGCGTACTGGGCTAGGCGGCATCTAAAAGCGCATGAAATGGCGAGTATAATGCACTATTAAACTTCTAGGATAACGCAAACAGAGACCCGATTAGATCATTTTATATTATGGTTAATTTAAGAATTCAGCGAAATTCTATCACATTTGTTCAATTTACGTCGCTCCTATTTCAGATAGCATACTGGGCTAGGCGGCATCTTAAAGCGCGTGGAGTGGCGAGTAAAACGCGCTATTAAACTTCTAGGATAAGGCAAACACAGACCCGATTAGATCATTTTATATTACGCTTAATATGAGAATGCAGCGTAATTCTATCACATTTGTTCAACTTACGTCGCTCCTATTTCAGATAGCGTACTGGGATAGGCGGCATCTCAAAGCGCATGAAATGGCGAGTGAAATGCACTATTAGACTTCTATGGTAGGGCGTACAGAGACCCGATTAGATCATTTTACATTAAGGTTAATATCAGGATTCACGGAAATTCTATCACATTTGTTCAATTTACGTCACTCCTATTTCAGATAGCGTATTGGGCTATGCGGCATCTCAAAGCCCATGAAATGGCGAGTAAAATGCACTATTAAACTTCTAGGGTAGGACAAACAGAGACCCGATTAGATCATTTCATATTATGGTTAATTTAAGAATTCAGCGAAATTCTATCACATTTGTTCAATTTACGTCGCTCCTATTTCAGATAGCGTATTGGGATATGCGGCATCTCAAAGCGCATGAAATGGCGAGTAAAATGCACCATTAAACTTCTAGGATAAGCCAAACAGAGACACGATTAGATCATTTTATGTTACGGTTAATATAAGAATTCAGCGAAATTCTCTCACATTTGTTCAATTTACGTCGCTCCTATTTCAGATAGCGTATTGGGCTAAGCGGCATCTCAAAGCGCATGAAATGGCGAGTAAAATGCACTATTAAACTTCTAGGATAAGGCAAACAGAGACCCGATTAGATCATTTTATATTACGATTTATATAAGAATTCAGCGTAATTCTATCACATTTGTTCAACTTACGTCGCTCCTATTTCAGATAGCGTACTGGGCTAGGCGGCATCTTAAAGCGCGTGGAATGGCGAGTAAAATGCACTACTTAACTTCTATGATAGGGCAATCAGAGACCTGATTAGATCATGTTATATTTTGTTTAATATAAGATTTCAGGGAAATTCTATCACATTTGTTCAATTTACGTCGCTCCTATTTCAGTTAGCGTATTCGGCTAAGCGGCATCTCAAAGCGCATGAAATGACGAGTGAAATGCACTATTAAACTTCTGGGGTAGGGCAAACAGAGACCCGATTAGATCATTTTACATTATGGTTAATAAAAGAATTCAGCGAAATTCTATCACATTTGTTCAACTTACGTCGCTCCTATTTCAGATAGCGTATTGGGCTAAGCGGCATCTCAAAGCGCATGAAATGGCGAGTAAAATGCACTATGAAACGTCTAGGGTAGGGCAAAAAGAGACCCGATTAGATCATTTTATATTATGGTTAATTTACGAATTCAGCAAAATTCTATCACATTTGTTCAATTTACGTCGCTCCTATTTCAGATAGCGAACTCGGCTAAGCGGCATCTCAAAGCGCATGAAATGGCGAATAAAATGCACTATTAAACTTCTAGGCTACGGCGAACAGAGACCCGATCAGATCATTTTACATTATGGTTAATAAAAGAATTCAGCGAAATTCTATCACATTCGTTCAAATTACGTCGCTCCTATTTGAGATAGCGTATCGGGCTAAGCGGCATCTCAAAGCGCATGAAATGGCGAGTAAAATGCACTATTAAACTTCTAGCGTAGGGCAAACAGAGACCCGATTAGATCATTTTATATTATGGTTAATTTAAGAATTCAGCAAAATTCTATCACATTTGTTCAATTTACGTCGTTACTATTTCAGATAGTTTACTGGGCTCGGCGGCATCTTAAAGCGCGTGGAATGGCGAGTGAAATGCACTATTAGACTTCTATGGCAGGGCGAACAGAGACCCGATTAGATCATTTTATATTATGGTTAATTTAAGAATTCAGCGAAATTCTATCACATTTGTTCAATTTACGTCGCTCCTATTTCAGTTAGCGTATTCGGCTAAGCGGCATCTCAAAGCGCATGAAATGGCGAGTAAAATGCACTATTAAAGTTCTAGGGTAGGGCAAACAAAGACCCGATTAAATCATTTTATATTATGGTTAATTTAAGAATTCAGCAAAATTCTATCACATTTGTTCAATTTACGTCGCTCCTATTTCAGATAGCGTACTGGGGTAGGCGGCATCTTAAAGCGCGTGGAATGGCGAGTAAAATGCACTATTAAAATTCTATGATAGGGCAATCAGAGACCCGATTAGATCATATTATATTATGGTTAATTTAAGAATTCAGCAAAATTTTATCGCATTTGTTCAACTTACGTCGCTCCTATGTCAGATAGCGTACTGGGCTAGGCGGCATCTTAAAGCGCGTGGAATGGCAAGTAAAATGCACTATTAAGCTTCTATGATAAGGCAATCAGAGACCCGATTAGATCATTTTATATTTTGGTTAACATAAGAATTCAGCGAAATTCTATCACATTTGTTCAATTTACGTCGCTCCTATTACGGATAGCTTATTGGGCTTAGCGGCATCACAAAGCGCATGAAATGACGAGTGAAATTCACTATTAAACTTCTATGATAGGGCAATCAGAGACCCGATTAGATCATTTTATATTTTGTTTAATATAAGATTTCGGGGAAATTTTATCACATTTGTTCAATTTACGTCGCTCCTATTTCAGATAGCGAACTCGGCTAAGCGGCACCTCAAAGCGCATGAAATGGCGAATAAAATGCAATATTAAACTTCTAGGCTATGGCGATCAGAGCCCCGATCAGATCATTTTACATTATGGTTAATAAAAGAATTCAGCGAAATTCTATCACATTTGTTCAACTTACGTCGCTGCTATTTTAGATAGCGTACTGGGCTAGGCGACATCTTAAAGCGCATGAAATGGCGAGTGAAATGCACTATTAGACTTCTATAGTAGGGCGAACAGAGACCCGATTAGATCATTTTATATTACGGTTAATATAAGAATTCAGCGTAATTCTATCACATTTGGTCAACTTACGTCGCTCCTATTTCAGATAGCGTACTGGGCTAGGCGGCATCTCAAAGCGAATGAAATGGCGAGTGAATGCACTATTAGACTTCTATGGTAGGGCGAACAGAGACCCGATCAGATCATTTTACATTAAGGTTAATATAAGAATTCACGGAAATTCTATCACATTTGTTCAATTTACGTCGCTCCGATTTCAGATAGCGTACTGGGCTAGGCGGCATCTAAAAGGGCATGAAATGGCGAGTATAATACACTATTAAACTTCTAGGATCAGGCAAACAGAGACCCGATTAGATCATTTTATATTTTGTTTAATATAAGATTTCAGGGAAATTCTATCACATTTGTTCAACTTACGTCGCTCCTATTTCAGATAGCGTACAGGGCTAGGCGGCATCTTAAAGCGCGTGGAATGACGAGTAAAATGCACTACCAAACTTCTATGATAGGGCAATCAGAGACCTGATTAGATCATATTATATTTTGTTTTATATAAGATTTCAGCGAAGTTCTATCACATTTGTTCAATTTACGTCGCTCCTATTTCAGATAGCGTATTGGTCTAAGCGGCATCTCAAAGCGCATGAAATGGCGAGTGAAATGCACTATTAAACTTCTAGGGTAGGGCAAACAGAGACCCTATTAGATCATTTTATATTATGGTTAATTTAAGAATTCAGCGAAATTCTATCACATTTGTTCAATTTACGTCGCTCCTATTTCAGACAGCGTATTGGGCTAAGCGGCATCTCAAAGCGCATGAAATGTCGAGTGAAATGCACTATTAGACTTCAATGGTAGGGCGAACAGAGACCCGATTAGATCATTTTACATTAAGTTAATATAAGAATTCAGGGAAATTCTATCACACTTGTTCAATTTACGTCGCTCCTATTTCAGATAGCGTATTGGGCTATGCGGCATCTCAAAGCACATGCAATGGCGAGTGAAATGCACTATTAAACTTCTAGGGTAGGGCAAACAGAGACCCGATCAGATCATTTTATATTATGGTTAATTTAAGAATGCAGCGTAATTCTATCACATTTGTTCATCTTACGTCGCTCCTACTTCAGATAGCGTACTGGGCTAGGCGGCATCTTAAAGCGCATGAAATGACGAGTGAAATGCACCATTAGACTTCTATGGTAGGGCGAACAGAGACCCGATTAGACCATTTTATATTTTGTTTAATATAAGATTTCAGGGAAATTTTATCACATTTGTTCAATTTACGTCGCTCCTATTTCAGATAGCGAACTCGGCTAAGCGGCATCTCAAAGCGCATGAAATGGCGAATAAAATGCACTATTAAACTTCTATGATAGGGCAATCAGAGACCCGATTAGACCATTTTATATTTTGTTTAATATAAGATTTCAGGGAAATTTTATCACATTTGTTCAATTTACGTCGCTCCTATTTCAGATAGCGAACTCGGCTAAGCGGCATCTCAAAGCGCATGAAATGGCGAATAAAATGCACTATTAAACTTCTAGGCTATGGCGATCAGAGCCCCGATCAGATCATTTTACATTATGGTTAATAAAAGACCTCAGCGAAATTCTATCACATTTGTTCAACTTACGTCTCTGCTATTTCAGATAGCGTACTGGGCTAGGCGGCATCTTAAAGCGCGTGGAATGGCAAGTAAAATGCAGTATTAAACTTCTATGATAGGGCAATCAGAGACCCGATTAGATCATTTTATATTTTGGTTAATATAAGAATTCAGCGAAATTCTATCACATTTGTTCAATTTACGTCGCTCCTATTTCAGATAGCGAACTCGGCTAAGCGGCATCTCAAAGCGCATGAAGTGGCGAATAAAATGCACCATTAAACTTGTAGGCTAGGGCGAACAGAGACCCGATCAGATCATTTTACATTATGGTTAATAAAAGAATTCAGCGAAATTCTATCACATTTGTTCAACTTCTGTCGCTCCTATTTCAGATAGCGTATTGGGCTAAGCGGCATCTCAAAGCGCATGAAATGGCGAGCAAAATGCACAATTAAACTTCTAGGGTAGGTCAAACAGAGTCCCGATGAGATCATTTTATATTATGGTTAATTTAAGAATTCAGCGAAATTCTATCACATTTGTTCAATTTACGTCGCTCCTATTTCAGATAGCATACTGGGCTAGGCGGCATCTTAAAGCGCGTGGAGTGGCGAGTAAAACGCGCTATTAAACTTCTAGGATAAGGCAAACAGAGACCCTATTAGATCATTTTATATTACGCTTAATATGAGAATGCAGCGTAATTCTATCACATTTGTTCAACTTACGTCGCTCCTATTTCAGATAGCGTACTGGGATAGGCGGCATCTCAAAGCGCATGAAATGGCGAGTGAAATGCACTATTAGACTTCAATGGTAGGGCGTACAGAGACCCGATTAGATCATTTTACATTAAGGTTAATATCAGGATTCACGGAAATTCTATCACATTTGTTCAATTTACGTCACTCCTATTTCAGATAGCGTATTGGGCTATGCGGCATCTCAAAGCCCATGAAATGGCGAGTAAAATGCACTATTAAACTTCTAGGGTAGGACAAACAGAGACCCGGTTAGATCATTTCATATTATGGTTAATTTAAGAATTCAGCGAAATTCTATCACATTTGTTCAATTTACGTCGCTCCTATTTCAGATAGCGTATTGGGATATGCGGCATCTCAAAGCGCATGAAATGGCGAGTAAAATGCACCATTAAACTTCTAGGATAAGCCAAACAGAGACACGATTAGATCATTTTATATTACGGTTAATATAAGAATTCAGCGAAATTCTCTCACATTTGTTCAATTTACGTCGCTCCTATTTCAGATAGCGTATTGGGCTAAGCGGCATCTCAAAGCGCATGAAATGGCGAGTAAAATGCACTATTAAACTTCTAGGATAAGGCAAACAGAGACCCGATTAGATCATTTTATATTACGATTTATATAAGAATTCAGCGTAATTCTATCACATTTGTTCAACTTACGTCGCTCCTATTTCAGATAGCGTACTGGGCTAGGCGGCATCTTAAAGCGCGTGGAATGGCGAGTAAAATGCACTACTTAACTTCTATGATAGGGCAATCAGAGACCTGATTAGATCATTTTATATTTTGTTTAATATAAGATTTCAGGGAAATTCTATCACATTTGTTCAATTTACGTCGCTCCTATTTCAGTTAGCGTATTCGGCTAAGCGGCATCTCAAAGCGCATGAAATGACGAGTGAAATGCACTATTAAACTTCTAGGGTAGGGCAAACAGAGACCCGATTAGATCATTTTACATTATGGTTAATAAAAGAATTCAGCGAAATTCTATCACATTTGTTCAACTTACGTCGCTCCTATTTCAGATAGCGTATTGGGCTAAGCGGCATCTCAAAGCGCATGAAATGGCGAGTAAAATGCACTATGAAACGTCTAGGGTAGGGCAAAAAGAGACCCGATTAGATCATTTTATATTATGGTTGATTTACGAATTCAGCAAAATTCTATCACATTTGTTCAATTTACGTCGCTCCTATTTCAGATAGCGTACTGGGGTAGGCGGCATCTTAAAGCGCGTGGAATGGCGAGTAAAATGCACTATTAAAATTCTATGATAGGGCAATCAGAGACCCGATTAGATCATTTTATATTATGGTTAATATAAGATTTCAGGGAAATTTTATCACATTTGTTCAATTTACGTCGCTCCTATTTCAGATAGCGAACTCGGCTGAGCGGCATCTCAAAGCGCATGAAATGGCGAATAAAATGCACTATTAAACTTCTAGGCTACGGCGAACAGAGACCCGATCATATCATTTTACATTATGGTTAATAAAAGAATTCAGCGAAATTCTATCACATTCGTTCAAATTACGTCGCTCCTATTTGAGATAGCGTATTGGGCTAAGCGGCATCTCAAAGCGCATGAAATGGCGAGTAAAATGCACTATTAAACTTCTATGATAGGGCGAACAGAGACCCGATTAGATCATTTTATATTATGGTTAATTTAAGAATTCAGCGAAATTCTATCACATTTGTTCAATTTACGTCGCTCCTATTTCAGTTAGCGTATTCGGCTAAGCGGCATCTCAAAGCGCATGAAATGGCGAGTAAAATGCACTATTAAACTTCTAGGCTAGGGCGATCAGAGCCCCGATCAGATCATTTAACATCATGGTTAATAAAAGAATTCAGCGAAATTCTATCACATTTGTTCAATTCACATCGCTCCTATTTCAGATAGCGTATTGGGCTATGCGGCATCTCAAAGCGCATGAAATGGCGAATAAATTGCACTATTAAACTTCTAGGGTAGGGCAAACAGAGACCCGATTCGATCATTTTATGTTATGGTTAATTTAAGAATTCAGCGAAGTTCTATCACATTTTTTCAATTTACGTCGCTCCTATTTCAGATAGCGTATTGGGCTAAGCAGCATTTCAAAGTGCATGAAATGGCGAGTGAATTGCACTATTAAACTTCTAGGATATGGCAAACAGAGGCCCGATTAGATCATTTTATATTACGGTTAATATAAGAATTCAGCGTAATTCTATCACATTTGTTCATCTTACGTCGCTCCTATTTCAGATAGCGTACTGGGCTAGGCGGCATCTTAAAGCGCGTGAAATGGCGAGTAAAATGCACTATTAAAATTCTATGATAGGGCAATCAGAGACCCGATTAGATCATTTTATATTATGGTTAATTTAAGATGTCAGCAAAATTTTATCGCATTTGTTCAATTTACGTCGCTCCTATTTCAGATAACGTACTGGGCTAGGCGGCATCTTAAAGCGCGTGGAATGGCAAGTAAAATGCACTATTAAACTTCTATGATAGGGCACTCAGAGACCCGATTAGATCATTTTATATTATTGTTAATATAAGAATTCAGCGAAATTCTATCACATTTGTTCAATTTACGTCGCTCCTATTACAGATAGCTTATTGGGCTTAGCGGCATCTCAAAGCGCATGAAATGACGAGTGAAATGCACTATTAAACTTCTATGATAGGGCAAACAGAGACCCGATTAGATCATTTTATATTACGTTTAATATAAGAATGCAGCGAAGTTCTATCACATTTTTTCAATTTACGTCGCTCCTATTTCAGATAGCGTATTGGGCTAAGCAGCATTTCAAAGCGCATGAAATGGCGAGTGAAATGCACTATTAAACTTATAGGATAAGGCAAACAGAGGCCCGATTAGATCATTTTATATTACGGTTAATATAAGAATGCAGCGTAATTCTATCACATTTGTTCATCTTACGTCGCTCCTATTTCAGATAGCGTACTGGGCTAGGCGGCATCTTAAAGCGCATGAAATGACGAGTGAAATGCACCATTAGACTTCTATGGTAGGGCGAACAGAGACCCGATTAGATCATTTTACGATAAGGTTAATATAAGGATTCACGGAAATTCTATCACATTTGTTCAATTTACGTCGCTCCTATTACAGATAGCTTATTGGGCTTAGCAGCATCACAAAGCGCATGAAATGACGAGTGAAATGCACTATTAAACTTCTATGATAGGGCAATCAGAGACCCGATTAGACCATTTTATATTTTGTTTAATATAAGATTTCAGGGAAATTTTATCACATTTGTTCAATTTACGTCGCTCCTATTTCAGATAGCGAACTCGGCTAAGCGGCATCTCAAAGCGCATGAAATGGCGAATAAAATGCACTATTAAACTTCTAGGCTATGGCGATCAGAGCCCCGATCAGATCATTTTACATTATGGTTAATAAAAGACCTCAGCGAAATTCTATCACATTTGTTCAACTTACGTCTCTGCTATTTCAGATAGCGTACTGGGCTAGGCGGCATCTTAAAGCGCGTGGAATGGCAAGTAAAATGCAGTATTAAACTTCTATGATAGGGCAATCAGAGACCCGATTAGATCATTTTATATTTTGGTTAATATAAGAATTCAGCGAAATTCTATCACATTTGTTCAATTTACGTCGCTCCTATTTCAGATAGCGAACTCGGCTAAGAGGCATCTCAAAGCGCATGAAGTGGCGAATAAAATGCACCATTAAACTTGTAGGCTAGGGCGAACAGAGACCCGATCAGATCATTTTACATTATGGTTAATATAAGATTTCAGGGAAATTTTATCACATTTGTTCAATTTACGTCGCTCCTATTACAGATAGCTTATTGGGCTTAGCGGCATCTCAAAGCGCATGAAATGACGAGTGAAATGCACTATTAAACTTCTATGATAGGGCAAACAGAGACCCGATTAGATCATTTTATATTACGTTTAATATAAGAATGCAGCGAAGTTCTATCACATTTTTTCAATTTACGTCGCTCCTATTTCAGATAGCGTATTGGGCTAAGCAGCATTTCAAAGCGCATGAAATGGCGAGTGAAATGCACTATTAAACTTATAGGATAAGGCAAACAGAGGCCCGATTAGATCATTTTATATTACGGTTAATATAAGAATGCAGCGTAATTCTATCACATTTGTTCATCTTACGTCGCTCCTATTTCAGATAGCGTACTGGGCTAGGCGGCATCTTAAAGCGCATGAAATGACGAGTGAAATGCACCATTAGACTTCTATGGTAGGGCGAACAGAGACCCGATTAGATCATTTTACGATAAGGTTAATATAAGGATTCACGGAAATTCTATCACATTTGTTCAATTTACGTCGCTCCTATTACAGATAGCTTATTGGGCTTAGCAGCATCACAAAGCGCATGAAATGACGAGTGAAATGCACTATTAAACTTCTATGATAGGGCAATCAGAGACCCGATTAGACCATTTTATATTTTGTTTAATATAAGATTTCAGGGAAATTTTATCACATTTGTTCAATTTACGTCGCTCCTATTTCAGATAGCGAACTCGGCTAAGCGGCATCTCAAAGCGCATGAAATGGCGAATAAAATGCACTATTAAACTTCTAGGCTATGGCGATCAGAGCCCCGATCAGATCATTTTACATTATGGTTAATAAAAGACCTCAGCGAAATTCTATCACATTTGTTCAACTTACGTCTCTGCTATTTCAGATAGCGTACTGGGCTAGGCGGCATCTTAAAGCGCGTGGAATGGCAAGTAAAATGCAGTATTAAACTTCTATGATAGGGCAATCAGAGACCCGATTAGATCATTTTATATTTTGGTTAATATAAGAATTCAGCGAAATTCTATCACATTTGTTCAATTTACGTCGCTCCTATTTCAGATAGCGAACTCGGCTAAGAGGCATCTCAAAGCGCATGAAGTGGCGAATAAAATGCACCATTAAACTTGTAGGCTAGGGCGAACAGAGACCCGATCAGATCATTTTACATTATGGTTAATAAAAGAATTCAGCGAAATTCTATCACATTTGTTCAACTTCTGTCGCTCCTATTTCAGATAGCGTATTGGGCTAAGCGGCATCTCAAAGCGCATGAAATGGCGAGCAAAATGCACAATTAAACTTCTAGGGTAGGTCAAACAGAGTCCCGATGAGATCATTTTATATTATGGTTAATTTAAGAATTCAGCGAAATTCTATCACATTTGTTCAATTTACGTCGTTCCTATTTCAGATAGCATACTGGGCTAGGCGGCATCTTAAAGCGCGTGGAGTGGCGAGTAAAACGCGCTATTAAACTTCTAGGATAAGGCAAACAGAGACCCGATTAGATCATTTTATATTACGCTTAATATGAGAATGCAGCGTAATTCTATCACATTTGTTCAACTTACGTCGCTCCTATTTCAGATAGCGTACTGGGATAGGCGGCATCTCAAAGTGCATGAAATGGCGAGTGAAATGCACTATTAGACTTCTATGGTAGGGCGTACAGAGACCCGATTAGATCATTTTACATTAAGGTTAATATCAGGATTCACGGAAATTCTATCACATTTGTTCAATTTACGTCACTCCTATTTCAGATAGCGTATTGGGCTATGCGGCATCTCAAAGCCCATGAAATGGCGAGTAAAATGCACTATTAAACTTCTAGGGTAGGACAAACAGAGACCCGATTAGATCATTTCATATTATGGTTAATTTAAGAATTCAGCGAAATTCTATCACATTTGTTCAATTTACGTCGCTCCTATTTCAGATAGCGTATTGGGATATGCGGCATCTCAAAGCGCATGAAATGGCGAGTAAAATGCACCATTAAACTTCTAGGATAAGCCAAACAGAGACACGATTAGATCATTTTATGTTACGGTTAATATAAGAATTCAGCGAAATTCTCTCACATTTGTTCAATTTACGTCGCTCCTATTTCAGATGGCGTATTGGGCTAAGCGGCATCTCAAAGCGCATGAAATGGCGAGTAAAATGCACTATTAAACTTCTAGGATAAGGCAAACAGAGACCCGATTAGATCATTTTATATTACGATTTATATAAGAATTCAGCGTAATTCTATCACATTTGTTCAACTTACGTCGCTCCTATTTCAGATAGCGTACTGGGCTAGGCGGCATCTTAAAGCGCGTGAAATGGCGAGTAAAATGCACTATTAAAATTCTATGATAGGGCAATCAGAGACCCGATTAGATCATTTTATATTATGGTTAATTTAAGATGTCAGCAAAATTTTATCGCATTTGTTCAATTTACGTCGCTCCTATTTCAGATAACGTACTGGGCTAGGCGGCATCTTAAAGCGCGTGGAATGGCAAGTAAAATGCACTATTAAACTTCTATGATAGGGCACTCAGAGACCCGATTAGATCATTTTATATTATTGTTAATATAAGAATTCAGCGAAATTCTATCACATTTGTTCAATTTACGTCGCTCCTATTACAGATAGCTTATTGGGCTTAGCGGCATCTCAAAGCGCATGAAATGACGAGTGAAATGCACTATTAAACTTCTATGATAGGGCAAACAGAGACCCGATTAGATCATTTTATATTACGTTTAATATAAGAATGCAGCGAAGTTCTATCACATTTTTTCAATTTACGTCGCTCCTATTTCAGATAGCGTATTGGGCTAAGCAGCATTTCAAAGCGCATGAAATGGCGAGTGAAATGCACTATTAAACTTATAGGATAAGGCAAACAGAGGCCCGATTAGATCATTTTATATTACGGTTAATATAAGAATGCAGCGTAATTCTATCACATTTGTTCATCTTACGTCGCTCCTATTTCAGATAGCGTACTGGGCTAGGCGGCATCTTAAAGCGCATGAAATGACGAGTGAAATGCACCATTAGACTTCTATGGTAGGGCGAACAGAGACCCGATTAGATCATTTTACGATAAGGTTAATATAAGGATTCACGGAAATTCTATCACATTTGTTCAATTTACGTCGCTCCTATTACAGATAGCTTATTGGGCTTAGCAGCATCACAAAGCGCATGAAATGACGAGTGAAATGCACTATTAAACTTCTATGATAGGGCAATCAGAGACCCGATTAGACCATTTTATATTTTGTTTAATATAAGATTTCAGGGAAATTTTATCACATTTGTTCAATTTACGTCGCTCCTATTTCAGATAGCGAACTCGGCTAAGCGGCATCTCAAAGCGCATGAAATGGCGAATAAAATGCACTATTAAACTTCTAGGCTACGGCGAACAGAGACCCGATCAGATCATTTTACATTATGGTTAATAAAAGAATTCAGCGAAATTCTATCACATTCGTTCAAATTACGTCGCTCCTATTTGAGATAGCGTATCGGGCTGAGCGGCATCTCAAAGCGCATGAAATGGCGAGTAAAATGCACTATTAAACTTCTAGCGTAGGGCAAACAGAGACCCGATTAGATCATTTTATATTATGGTTAATTTAAGAATTCAGCAAAATTCTATCACATTTGTTCAATTTACGTCGTTACTATTTCAGATAGTTTACTGGGCTCGGCGGCATCTTAAAGCGCGTGGAATGGCGAGTGAAATGCACTATTAGACTTCTATGGCAGGGCGAACAGAGACCCGATTAGATCATTTTATATTATGGTTAATTTAAGAATTCAGCGAAATTCTATCACATTTGTTCAATTTACGTCGCTCCTATTTCAGTTAGCGTATTCGGCTAAGCGGCATCTCAAAGCGCATGAAATGGCGAGTAAAATGCACTATTAAAGTTCTAGGGTAGGGCAAACAAAGACCCGATTAAATCATTTTATATTATGGTTAATTTAAGAATTCAGCAAAATTCTATCACATTTGTTCAATTTACGTCGCTCCTGTTTCAGATATCGTACTGGGGTAGGCGGCATCTTAAAGCGCGTGGAATGGCGAGTAAAATGCACTATTAAAATTCTATGATAGGGCAATCAGAGACCCGATTAGATCATATTATATTATGGTTAATTTAAGAATTCAGCACAATTCTATCACATTTGTTCAATTTACGTCGCTCCTATTTCAGATAGCGTATTGGGCTAGGCGGCATCTTAAAGCGCGTGGAATGGCGAGTAAAATGCAATATTAAAATTCTATGATAGGGCAATCAGCGACCCGATTAGATCATTTTATATTATGGTTAATTTAAGATGTCAGCAAAATTTTATCGCATTTGTTCAACTTACGTCGCTCCTATGTCAGATAGCGTACTGGGCTAGGCGGCATCTTAAAGCGCGTGGAATGGCAAGTAAAATGCACTATTAAACTTCTATGATAAGGCAATCAGAGACCCGATTAGATCATTTTATATTTTGGTTAACATAAGAATTCAGCGAAATTCTATCACATTTGTTCAATTTACGTCGCTCCTATTACAGATAGCTTATTGGGCTTAGCGGCATCACAAAGCGCATGAAATGACGAGTGAAATTCACTATTAAACTTCTATGATAGGGCAATCAGAGACCCGATTAGATCATTTTATGTTTTGTTTAATATAAGATTTCGGGGAAATTTTATCACATTTGTTCAATTTACGTCGCTCCTATTTCAGATAGCGAACTCGGCTAAGCGGCACCTCAAAGCGCATGAAATGGCGAATAAAATGCAATATTAAACTTCTAGGCTATGGCGATCAGAGCCCCGATCAGATCATTTTACATTATGGTTAATAAAAGAATTCAGCGAAATTCTATCACATTTGTTCAACTTACGTCGCTGCTATTTTAGATAGCGTACTGGGCTAGGCGACATCTTAAAGCGCATGAAATGGCGAGTGAAATGCACTATTAGACTTCTATAGTAGGGCGAACAGAGACCCGATTAGATCATTTTATATTACGGTTAATATAAGAATTCAGCGTAATCCTATCACATTTGGTCAACTTACGTCGCTCCTATTTCAGATAGCGTACTGGGCTAGGCGGCATCTTAAAGCGCGTGGAATGGCGAGTAAAATGCACTACTAAACTTCTATGATAGGGCAATCAGAGACCTGATTAGATCATATTATATTTTGTTTTATATAAGATTTCAGCGAAGTTCTATCACATTTGTTCAATTTACGTCGCTCCTATTTCAGATAGCGTATTGGTCTAAGCGGCATCTCAAAGCGCATGAAATGGCGAGTGAAATGCACTATTAAACTTCTAGGGTAGGGCAAACAGAGACCCTATTAGATCATTTTATATTATGGTTAATTTAAGAATTCAGCGAAATTCTATCACATTTGTTCAATTTACGTCGCTCCTATTTCAGACAGCGTATTGGGCTAAGCGGCATCTCAAAGCGCATGAAATGTCGAGTGAAATGCACTATTAGACTTCAATGGTAGGGCGAACAGAGACCCGATTAGATCATTTTACATTAAGTTAATATAAGAATTCAGGGAAATTCTGTCACACTTGTTCAATTTACGTCGCTCCTATTTCAGATAGCGTATTGGGCTATGCGGCATCTCAAAGCACATGCAATGGCGAGTAAAATGGACTATTAAACTTCTAGGGTAGGGCAAACAAAGACCCGATTAGATCATTTTATATTATGGTTAATTTAAGAATTCAGCGTAATTCTATCACATTTGTTCAACTTACGTCGCTCCTATTTCAGATAGCGTACTGGGCTAGGCGGCATCTTAAAGCGCGTGGAATGGCGAGTAAAATGCACTACTAAACTTCTATGATAGGGCAATCAGAGACACGATTAGATCATTTTATATTTTGTTTAATATCAGATTTCAGGGAAATTGTATCACACTTGTTCAATTTACGTCGCTCCTATTTCAGATAGCGTATTGGGCTGTGCGGCATCTCAAAGCGCATGAAATGGCGAATAAAATGCACTATTAAACTTCTAGGGTAGGGCAAACAGAGACCCGAATAGATCATTTTATATTATGGTTAATTTAAGAATCCAGCGAAGTTCTATCACATGTGTTCAATTTACGTCGCTCCTATTTCAGATAGCGTATTGGGCTAAGCAGCATTTCAAAGCGCATGAAATGGCGAGTGAAATGCACTATTCAACTTCTAGGATAAGGCAAACAGAGACCCGATTAGATCATTTTATATTACGGTTAATATAAGAATTCAGCGTAATTCTATCACATTTGTTCATCTTACGGCGTTCCTATTTCAGATAGCGTACTGGGCTAGGCGGCATCTTAACGCGCGTGGAAGGGCGAGTAAAATGAACTACTAAACTTCTATGGTAGAGCAATCAGAGACCCGATTAGATCATTTTATATTTTGTTTAATATAAGATTTCAGGGAAATTTTATCACATTTGTTCAATTTACGTCGCTCCTATTTCAGATAGCTTATTGGGCTTAGCGGCATCTCAAAGCGCATGAAGTCACGAGTGAAATGCACTATTAAACTTCTAGGGTAGGGAGAACAGAGACCCGATTAGATCATTTTATATTATGATTAATTTAAGAATTCCGCGAAATTCTATCACATTTGTTCAATTTACGTCGCTCCTATTACAGATAGTATATTGGGCTTAGCGGCATCTCAAAGCGCATGAAACGACGAGTGAAATGCTATATTAAACTTCTATGATACGGCAATCAGAGACCCGATTTGATCATTTTATATTTTGTTTAATATAAGATTTCAGGGAAATTTCATCACATTTGTTCAATTTACGTCGCTCCTATTTCAGATAGCGAATTCGGCTAAGCGGCCTCTCAAAGCGCATGAAATGGCGAATAAAATGCACTATTAAACTTCTAGGCTAGGGCGATCAGAGCCCCGATCAGATCATTTAACATCATGGTTAATAAAAGAATTCAGCGAAACTCTATCACATTTGTTCAATTTACATCGCTCCTATTTCAGATAGCGTATTGGGCTATGCGGCATCTCAAAGCGCATGAAATGGCGAATAAATTGCACTATTAAACTTCTAGGGTAGGGCAAACAGAGACCCGATTCGATCATTTTATATTATGGTTAATTTAAGAATTCAGCGAAGTTCTATCACATTTTTTCAATTTACGTCGCTCCTATTTCAGATAGCGTATTGGGCTAAGCAGCATTTCAAAGTGCATGAAATGGCGAGTGAATTGCACCATTAGACTTCTATGGTAGGGCGAACAGAGACCCGATTAGATGATTTTACATTAAGGTTAATATAAGGATTCACGGAAATTCTGTCACATTTGTTCAATTTACGTCGCTCCTATTTCAGATAGCGTACTGGGCTAGGCGGCATCTCAAAGCGCATGAAATGACGAGTGAAATGCACCATTAGACTTCTATGGTAGGGCGAACAGAGACCCGATTAGATCATTTTACATTAAGGTTAATATAATGATTCACGGAAATTCTATCACATTTGTTCAATTTACGTCGCTCCTATTTCAGATAGCGTACTGAGCTAGGCGGCATCTCAACAAGCGCATGAAATGACGAGTGAAATGCACCATTAGACTTCTATGGTAGGGCGAACAGAGACCCGAGCAGATGATTTTACATTAAGGTTAATATAAGGATTCACGGAAATTCTATCACATTTGTTTAATTTACGTCGCTCCTATTTCAGATAGCGTACTGGGCTAGGCGGCATCTCAAAGCGCATGAAATGACGAGTGAAATGCACCATTAGACTTCTATGGTAGGGCGAACAGAGACCCGATTAGATCATTTTACGATAAGGTTAATATAAGGATTCACGGAAATTCTATCACATTTGTTCAATTTACGTCGCTCCTATTTCAGATAGCGTACTGGGCTAGGCGGCATCTAAAAGCGCATGAAATGGCGAGCAAAATGCACAATTAAACTTCTAGGGTAGGGCAATCAGTGACCCGATTAGATCATTTTATATTATAGTTAATTTAAGAATTCAGCGAAATTCTATCACATTTGTTCAATTTACGTCGCTCATATTTCAGATAGCGTATTGGGCTAAGCGGCATCTCAAAGCGCATGAAATGGCGAGCAAAATGCACAATTAAACTTCTAGGGTAGGGCAATCAGTGACCCGATTAGATCATTTTATATTATAGTTAATTTAAGAATTCAGCGAAATTCTATCACATTTGTTCAATTTACGTCGCTCCTATTTCAGATAGCGTATTGGGCTAAGCGGTATCTCAAAGCGCATGAAATGGCGAGTAAAATGCAATACTAAACTTCAAGGATAAGGCAAACAGAGACCCGATTAGATCATTTTATATTACGGTTAATATAAGAATTCAGCGTAATTCTATCACATTTGTTCTACTTACGTCGCTCCTAATTTAGATAGCGTACTGGGCTAGGCGGCATCTTAAAGCGCGTGGAATGGCGAGTAAAATGCACTGCTAAACATCTATGATAGGGCAACCAGAGACCCGATTAGATCATTTTATATTTTGTTTAATATAAGATTTCAGGGAAATTCTATCACATTTGTTCAATTTACGTCGCTCCTATTTCAGATAGCGTATTGGGCTAAGCGGCATCTCAAGGCACATGAAATGGCGAATAAAATGCGGTATTAAACTTCTAGGCTTGGGCGAACAGAGACCCGATTAGATCATTTTACATTCTGGTTCTTAAAAGAATTCAGCGAAATTCTATCACATTTGTTCAACGTACGTCGCTCCTATTTCAGATAGCGTGTTGGGATAAGCGGCATCGAAAAGCGTATGAAATGGCGAGTAAAATGCACAATTAAACTACTAGGGTAGGGCAAACAGAGACCCGATTAGATCATTTTATATTGTGGTTAATTTAAGAATTCAGCAAAATTCTATCACATTTGTTCAATTTACGTCGCTCCTATTTCAGATAGCGTATTGGGCTAAGCTGCATCTCAAAGCGCATGAAATGGCCAGTAAAATGCACTATCAAACTTCTAGGATAAGGCAAACAGAGACCCGATTAGATCATTTTATATTACGGTTAATATAAGAATTCAGCGTAATTCTATCACATTTGTTCAACTTACGCCGCTCCTATTTCAGGTAGCGTACTGGGCTAGGCGGCATCTTAAAGCGCGTGGAATGGCGAGTAAAATGCACTATTAAACTTCTAGGATAAGGCAAACAGAGACCCGATTAGATCATTTTATATTACGGTTAATATAAGAATGCGGCGTAATTCTTTCACATTTGTTCAATTTACGTCGCTGCTATTCCAGATAGCTTATTGTGCTTAGCGGCATCTCAAAGCGCATGAAATGGCGAGTGAAATGCACTATTAAACTTCTAGGGTAGGGCAAACAGAGACCCGATTAGATCATTTTATATTATGGTTAATTTAAGATGTCAGCGAAATTCTATCACATTTGTTCAACTTACGTCGCTCCTATTTCAGATAGCGTATTGGGATAAGCGGCATCTCAAAGCGCATGAAATGGCGAGTAAAATGCACAATTAAATTATTAGGGTAGGGCAAACAGAGACCCGATTAGATCATTTTATATTATGGTTAATTTAAGAATTCAGCGAAATTCTATCACATTTGTTCAATTTACGTCGCTCCTATTTCAGATAGCGTATTGGGATAAGCGGCATCTCAAAGCGCATGAAATGGCGAGTAAAATGCACTATTAAACTTCTAGGGTAGGGCGAACAGAGACCCGATTAGATCATTTTACATTAAGGTTAATATAAGTCTTCAGCGAGATTCTATCACATTTGTTCAATTTACGTCGCTCCAATTTCAGACAGCGTACTGGGCTAGGCGGCATCTTAAAGCGTGTGGAATGGCGAGTAAAATGCACTATTAACCTTCTATGATAGGGCAATCAGAGACCAGACTAGATCATTTTATACTTTGGTTAATATAAGAATTCAGCGAAATTCTATCACATTTGTTCAATTTACGTCGCTCTTATTTCAGATAGCGTATTGGGCTACGCGGCATCTCAAAGCGCACGAAATGACGAGTGAAATGCACTATTATACTTCTAGGGTAGGGCGAACAGAGACCCGAAGAGATCATTTTACATTAAGGTGAATATAAGAATGCAGCGTAATTCTGTCACATTTGTTCAACTTACGTCGCTCCTATTTCAGATAGCGTATTGGGTTAAGCGTCATCTCAAAGCGCATGAAATGGCGAGTGAAATGCACTATTAAACTTCTGGGGTAGGGCGAACAGAGACCCGATTAGATCATTTTACATTAAGGTTAACATAAGTATTCAGCGAGATTCTATCACATTTGTTCAATTTACGTCGCTCCTATTTCAGACAGCTTATTGGGCTTAGCGGCATCTCAAAGCGCATGAAATGGCGAACAAAATGCACTATTAAACTTCTAGGCTAGGGCGAACAGAGACCTGATTAGATCATTTTATATTTTGGTTAATATAAGAATTCTGCGAAATTCTATCACATTTGTTCGACTTACGTCGCTCCTATTTCAGATAGCGTACTGTGCTAGGCGGCATCTTAAAGCTCGTGGAATGGCGAGTAAAATGCACAACTAAACTTCTATGATAGGGCAATCAGACACCCGATTAGCTCATTTTATATTTTGTTTAATATAAGATTTCAGGGAAATTCTATCACATTTGTTCAATTTACGTCGCTCCTATTTCAGATAGCGTATTGGGTTAAGCGTCATCTCAAAGCGCATGAAATGGCGAGTGAAATGCACTATTAAACTTCTGGGGTAGGGCGAACAGAGACCCGATTAGATCATTTTACATTAAGGTTAATATAAGTATTCAGCGAGATTCTATCACATTTGTTCAATTTACGTCGCTCCTATTTCAGACAGCTTATTGGGCTTAGCGGCATCTCAAAGCGCATGAAATGGCGAACAAAATGCACTATTAAACTTCTAGGCTAGGGCGAACAGAGACCAGATTAGATCATTTTATATTTTGGTTAATATAAGAATTCTGCGAAATTCTATCACATTTGTTCAATTTACGTCGCTTCTATTACAGATAGCTTATTGGGCTTAGCGGCATCTCAAAGCGCATGAAATGACGAGTGAAATGCACTATTAAACTTCTAGGGTAGGGCAAACAGAGACCCGATTAGGTTATTTTATATTATGGTTAATTTAAGAATTCAGCGAAATTCTATCACATTTGTTCAATTTACGTCGCTCCTATTACAGGTAGCTTATTGGGCTCAGCGGCATCTCAAAGCGCATGAAATGACGAGTGAAATGCATTATTAAACTTCTAGGCTAGGGCGAACAGAGACCCGAGCAGATCATTTTACATTATGGTTAATAAAAGAACTCAGCGAAATTCTATCACATTTGTTCAACTAACGTCGCTCCTATTTCAGATAGCGTACTGGGCTAGGCGCCATCTTAAAGAGCGTGGAATGGCGAGTAAAATGCACTGCTCAACTTTTATGATAGGGCAATCAGAGACCCGATTAGCTCATTTTATATTTTGTTTAATATAAGATTTCAGGGAAATTCTATCACATTTGTTCAATTTACGTCGCTCCTATTTCAGATAGCTTATTGGGCTAAGCGGCATGTCAAAGCGCATGAAATGACGAGTGAAATGCACTGTTAAACTTCTATGATAGGGCAATCAGAGACCCGATTATATCATTTTATATTTTGTTTAATACAAGATTTCAGGGAAATTCTATCACATTTGTTCAATTTACGTCGCTCCTATTTCAGATAGCTTATTGGGCTAAGCGGCATCTGAAGGCGCATGAACTGGCGAGTAAAATGCACTATTAAACTTCTATGATAGGGCAATCAGAGACCCGATTAGATCATTTTATATTTTGGTTAATATAAGAATTCAACGAAATTCTATCACATTTGTTCAACTTACGTCGTTCCTATTTCAGATAGCGTACTGGACTAAGCGGCATCTTAAAGCGCGTGGAATGGCGAGTAAAATGCACTATTAAACTTCTATGATAGGACAATCAGAGACCCGATTAGATCATTTTATATTATGGTTAATTTATGAATTCAGCAAAATTCTATCACATTCGTTCAATTTCCGTCGCTTCTATTTCAGATAGCGTACTGGGCTAGGCGGCATCTTAAAGCGGGTAGAATGGCGAGTAGAATGCACAATTAAAATTCTATGATAGGGCAATCAGAGACCCGATTAGATCATTTTATATTTTGGTTAATATAAGAATTCAGTGAAATTCTATCACATTTGTTCAATTTACGTCGCTCCTATTTCAAATAGCGTATTGGGCTCAGCGGCATCTCAAAGCGCATGAAATGGCGAGCAAAATGCACTATTAAATTTCTAGGGTAGGGCAAACAGAGACCCGATTAGGTCATTTTATGTTATGGTTAATTTAAGAATTCAGCGAAATTCTATCACATTTGTTCAACTTACGTCGCTCCTATTTCAGATAGCCTACTGGGCTAGGCGGCATCTTAAAGCGCGTGGAAGGGCGAGTAAAATGCACTATTATACTTCTAGGGTAGGGCGAACAGAGACCCGATGAAATCATTTTACATTAAGGTGAATATAAGAATGCAGCGTAATTCTGTCACATTTGTTCAACTTACGTCGCTCCTATTTCAGATAGCGTATTGGGTTAAGCGTCATCTCAAAGCGCATGAAATGACGAGTGGCATGCACTATTAAACTTCTAGGGTAGGGCGAACAGAGACCCGATTAGATCATTTTACATTAAGGTTAATATAAGTATTCAGCGAGATTCTATCACACTTGTTCAATTTGCGTCGCTTCTATTTCAGACAGCGTACTGGGCTAGGCGGCATCTTAAAGCGCGTGGAATGGCGAGTAAAATGCACTATTAACCTTCTATGATAGGGCAATCAGAGACTAGATTAGATCATTTTATACTTTGGTTAATATAAGAATTCAGCGAAATTCTATCACATTTGTTCAATTTACGTCGCTCCTATTTCAGATAGCGTATTGGGCTAAGCGGCATCTCAAAGCGTATGAAATGACGAGTGAAATGCACTATTCAACTTCTAGGGTAGGGCAAACAGGGACCCGATTAGGTCATTTTATATTATAGTTAATTTAAGAATTCAGCGAAATTCTATCACATTTGTTCAATTTACGTCGTTCCTATTTCAGATAGCGTATTGTGCTAAGCGGCATCTCAAAGCGCATGAAATGGCAAGTAAAATTCACTTTTAAACTTCTAGGGTGAGGCAAACAGAGACCCGATTAGATCATTTTATATTACGGTTAATATAAGAATTCAGCGTAATTCTATCACATTTGTTCAACTTACGTCGTTCCTATTTCAGATAGCGTACTGGACTAAGCGGCATCTTAAAGCGCGTGGAATGGCGAGTAAAATGCACTATTAAACTTCTATGATAGGGCAATCAGAGACCCGATTAGATCATTTTATATTATGGTTAATTTAAGAATTCAGCAAAATTCTATCACATTTGTTCAATTTACGTCGCTCCTATTTCAGATAGCGTATTGGGCTAGGCGGCATCTCAAAGCGCATGAAATGGCGAGCAAAATGCACTATTAAATTTCTAGGGTAGGGCAAACAGAGACCCGATTAGCTCATTTTATGTTATGGTTAATTTAAGAATTCAGCGAAATTCTATCACATTTGTTCAACTTACGTCGCTCCTATTTCAAATAGCGTACTGAGCTAAGCGGCATCTCAAAGCGCATGAAATGGCGAGCAAAATGCACTATTAAACTTCTAGGGTAGAGCAAACAGAGATCCGATTAGATCATTTTGTACTATGGTTAATTTAAGAATTCAGCAAAATTCTATCACATTTGTTCAATTTACGTCGCTCCTATTGCAGATAGCGTATTGGGCAAAGCGGCATCTCAAACCGTATGAAATGGCGAATAAAATGAACTATTAAAGTTCTAGACTCGGGCGGACAGAGATCCGATTAGATCATTTTACATTATGGTTAATAAAAGAATTCAGTGAAATTCTATCACATTTGTTCAACTTATATCGCTCCAATTTCAGATAGCGTATTAGGCTAAGCGGCATCTCAAAGCGCATGAAATGACGAGTAAAATGCACTATTAAAGTTCTAGGGTAGGGCAAACAGAGACCCGATTAGATCATTTTATATTATGGTTAATTTAAGAATTCAGCAAAATTCTATCACATTTGTTCAATTTACGTCGCTCCTATTTCGGATAGCGTACTGGGCTAGGCGGCATCCTAAAGCGCGTGGAGTGGCGAGTAAAATGCACTATTAAACTTGTATGATAGGGCAATCAGAGACGCGATTAGATCATTTTATATTTTGTTTAATACAAGATTTCAGGGAAATTCTATCACATTTGTTCAATTCGTGTCGCTCATATTTCAGATAGCGTATTGGGCAAAGCGGCATCTCAAAGCGCATGAAATGGCGAGTAAAATGCACTATTAAACTCCTAGGGTAGGGCAAACAGAGACCCGATTAGATCATTTTATATTATGGTTAATTTAAGAATTCAGCAAGATTCTATCACATTTGGTCATCTTACGTCGCTCCTATTTCAGATAGCGTACTGGGCTAGGCGGCATCTTAAAGCGCGTGGAAGGGCGAGTAAAATGCACTACTAAACTTCTATGATAGAGCAATCAGAGACCCGATTAGATCATTTTATATTTTGTTTAATATAAGATTTCAGGGAAATTCTATCACATTTGTCCAATTTACGTCGCTCCTATTTCAGATAGCGTATTGGGCTAAGCGGCATCCCAAAGCGCATGAAATGGCAAACAAAATGCACTATTAAACTTCTAGGCTATGGCGAACAGAGACCAGATTAGGTCATTTTATATTTTGGTTAACATAAGAATTCTGAGAAATTCTATCACATTTGTTCAATTTACGTCGCTCCTATTTCCGATAGCTTATTGGGCTTAGCGGCATCTCAAAGCGCATAAAGTGACGAGTGAAATGCACTATTAAACTTCTAGGGTAGGGCAAACAGAGACCCGATTAGATCATTTTATATTATGGTTAATTTAAGAATTCAGCAAAATTCTATCACATTTGTTCAACTTACGTCGCTCCTATTTCAGATAGCGTATTGGGCTAGGCGGCATCTCAAAGCGCATGAAATGGCAAGTAAAATGCACTTTTAAACATCTAGGGTAGGGCAATGAGTGACCCGATTAGATCATTTTATATTATAGTTAATTTAAGAATTCAGCGAAAGTCTATCACATTTGTTCAATTTACGTCTCTCCTATTTCAGATAGCGTATTGGGCTAGGCGGCATCTCAAAGCGCATGAAATGTCGAGTAAGATGTACTATTAAACTTCTAGGATAAGGCAAACAGAGAACCGATTAGATCATTTTATATTAGGGATAATATAAGAATTCAGCGTAATTCTATCACATTTGTTCAACTTACGCCGCTCCTGCTTGAGATAGCGTACTGGACTAGGCGGCAACTTAAAGCGCGTGGAATGGCGAGTAAAGTGCAGTACTAAACTTCTATGATAGTGCAATCGGAGTCCCGATTAGATCATTTTATATTTTGTTTAATATAAGATTTCAGGGAAATTCTATCACATTTGTTCAATTTACGTCGCTCCTATTTCAGATAGCCTATCGGGCTAAGCGGCATCTCAAAGCGCATGAAATGTCGAATAAAATGCACTATTAAACTTCTAGGCTAGGGCAAACAGAGACCCGATTAGATCATTTTACATTAAGGTTAATATAAGAATTCAGGGAACTTCTATCACATTTGTTCAATTTACGTCGCTCCTATTTCAGATAGCGTATTGGGCTAAGCGGCATCTCAAAGCGCATTAAATGGCGAGCAAAATGCACTATTAAACTTCTAGGGTATGGCAAACAGAGACCCGATTATATCATTTTATATTATGGTTAATTTAAGAATTCAACGAAATTCTATCACACTTGTTCAATTTACGTCGCTCCTATTTCAGAAAGCGTATTGGGCTAAGCGGCATCTCAAAGCGCATGAAATGGCGAGCAAAATGCACTATTAAACTTCTAGGGTAGGGCAAACAGAGACCCGATTAGATCATTTTATATTATTGTTAATTTAATCATTAAGCAAAATTCTATCACATTTGTTCAATTTACGTCGTTCCTATTTCAGATAGCGTACTGGGCTAGGCGGCATCTCAAAGCGCATGAAATAGCGAGTGAAATGCACTATTAAACTTCTAGGGTAGGGCGAACAGAGACCCGATGAGATCATTTTATATTATGGTTAATTTAAGAATTCAACGAAATTCTATCACACTTGTTCAATTTACGTCGCTCCTATTTCAGATAGCGTATTGGGCTAAACGGCACCTCAAAACGCATGAAATGGCGAGTACAATGCACTATTAAACTTCTAGGGTAAGGCAAACAGGGACCCGATTAGATCATTTTATATTACGGTTAATATAAGAATTCAGCGTAATCCTATCACATTTGTTAAACTTACGTCGCTCCTATTTCAGATAGCGTACTGGGCTAGGCGGCATCATATAGCACGTGGAAGGGCGAGTAAAATGCACTATTAAACTTCTAGGGTAGGGCAAACAGAGACCCTATTAGATCATTTTATATTAAGGTTAATTTAAGAATTCAGCAAAATTCTATCACATTTGTTCAACTTACGTCGCTCCTATTTCAGATAGCGTACTGGGCTAGGCGGCATCTTAAATCGCGTGGAATGGCGGGTAAATTGCACTATTAAACTTCTATGATAGGGCAATCAGAGACCCAATTAGATCATTTTATATTTTGTTCAATATAAGATTTCAGGGAAATTCTATCACATTTGTTCAATTTACGTCGCTCCTATTTCAGATAGCGTATTGGGCTACGCGGCATCTCAAAGCGCATGAAATGGCGAATAAAATGCACTACTAAACTTCTAGGCTAGGGCGAACAGTGACCCGATTACATCATTTTAAATTATGGTTAATAAAAGAATTCAGCGAAATTCTATCACATTTGTTCAATTTACGTCGTTCCTATTTCAGATAGCGTACTGGGCTGGGCGGCATCTTAAAGCGCGTGGAATGGCGAGTAAAATGCACTATTAAACTTCTAGGGTAGGGCAAACAGAGACCCTATTAGATCATTTTATATTATCATTAATTTAAGAATTCAGCAAAATTCAATCACATTTGTGCAATTTACGTCGCTCCTATTTCAGATAGCGTACTGGGCTAGGCGGCATCTTAAAACGCGTGGAATGGCGAGTAAAATGCACTATTAAACTTCTATGATAGGGCAATCAGAGACCCCATTAGTTCATTTTATATTTTTGTCAATATATGAATTCAACGAAATTCTATCACATTTGTTCAATTTACGTCGCTCCTATTTCAGATAGCGTATTGGGCTAGGCGGCATCTCAAAGCGTATGAAATGGCGAATAAAATGCACTATTAAAGTTCTATGATAGGGCAAACAGAGACCCGATTAGATCATTTTACATTGAGGTTAATATAAGAATTCAGGGAAATTCTATCACATTTGTTCAATTTAGGTGGCTCCTATATCAGATAGCGTATTGGGCTATGCGGCATCGCAAAGCGCATGAAATGGCGAGGAAAATGCACTATTAAACATCTAGGGTAGAGCAAACAGAGACCCGATTAGTTCATTTTATATTATAGTGAATTTAAGAATTCAGCGAAATTCTCTCACATTTGTTCAAATAACGTCGATCCTATTTCAGATAGGGTATTGGGCTAAGCGGCATCTCAAAGCGCATGAAATGGCGAGTAAAATGCACTATTAAACTTCTAGGATAAGGCAAACAGAGACCCGATTAGATCATTTTATATTTCGGTTAATATAAGAATTCAGCGTAATTCTATCACATTTGTTCAACTTACGTCGCTCCTATTTCAGATAGCGTACTGGGCTAGGCGGCATCTTAAAGCGCGTGGAATGGCGAGTAAAATGCACTACTAAACTTCTATGATAGGGCAATCAGAGACACAATTAGATCATTTTATATTTTGTTCAATATAAGATTTCAGGGAAATTCTATCACATTTGTTCAATTTACGTCGCTCCTATTTCAGATAGCGTATGGGGCTAAGCGGCATCTCAAAGCGCATGAAATGGCGAGTAAAATGCACTATTAAACTTCTGGGGTAAGGCAAACAGAGACCCGATTAGATCATTTTATATTACGGTTAATATAAGAATTCAGCAAAATTCTATCACATTTGTTCAATTTACGTCGTTCCTATTTCAGATAGCATACTGGGCTAGGCGCATCTTAAAGAGCGTGGAATGGCGAGTAAAATGCACTATTAAACTTCTATGATAGGGCAATCAGAGAC